>VXBJ01004658.1:1222328-1306261 GCA_013400055.1 Nycticryphes semicollaris | reverse complement strand
AAAAAAAACCCACCCAAAAAAGAAGTGATAAATGAAGGGAAGCAAATACTAGGTCCCATGTGGTGGGGAAGTGCAGGATGTGGGCTGAGACACCCCTCCTGTGCAACACCCCGATGCGGAGGGAGTGGGCACCCTGTCACCCGGGTTGGGCCTGGCCCCCCCCCTCCCCAGCCTTCCCNGGGCTAGAAACACCCCAGACAAATACTGTTGGCTTTGGGAGCGTGAGATGGCACACGCCATCCTCCACTTCATCCCCGATCCGCCCAAGCGCAGCCCAGGAGCCATGTGAATGGTTTCTGTGTTTGTGATACTGTTCCCATCTGAGTGAAACCGTCCACTCAGCATGGATGTGGTGGGACTTTTAATGGCGGGCAACTTAAGTGTAAAAACACTTGGTGCTTTATAGGTACCCTTCTCTACCAGGCCTCTTAGTCCTCAGGCACCGGAGCCCCTTCTGCCAGCTTGTCCTTCAAGGAAAACAAAGAAAAAACTCCTGTGTCAGTTTTTCATTTCAATGCCTGCTCGCTCTACCTGGCTTTTGGGAATGTTATGAACTATCTTGACATGAAGCAAATTGGAAATTTCTGAGTGAACAAAAGCTAGAGGAGAAATTGCTGAAATGCTCAAGCAGTTGATTGTATTTGGAAAGCAGACTGCAGACATGTCTTCTCATGCAAGGTCAGCATCTTTCCGGATACTACAGAGTTTACATACAATAGAAGTTGGTTCATTAGGAGAAGGATTAAGTTTGAATGACAGTTCTTGTTAAACGGACTGCTGGTGTCACGGGAAGAAACAAGTTCCATGTGCTGCACTCTACCAATAAAAAACTTTGTCCTAAGGGAAAATATTAAAGATTTTAGTCAGCTGATTTTCATGTTATTGAAAGAAACTAGGTGCCAGGAAACCACTGTAGTGATTTTCAAACCCATACACATGGAAACATGCACAAACACACTGTCACACATATGCAAGACAAATATTAATACCGGTGGGTACTATATTTGAAATAGACTCCAGCTGCAACACTGTTTTGCGACTGGCTTAGTTTCTCAGGAAGAATAAGAATTATATATGCATAGCAATATATACAGGTATTATTATAATGCACAGTACTCCACAACTTCCAAAATATAGTAAGAAATAATTTGTATTATTTTGATAAAGGCCACAGGTGGGAAAGCAGTCACTCCAGAGTTGGTTCTCCATCACCATTGTACTTATTACACGGGCATTTTATTACAGGCAAGAACAAGGTAATCTGTCTATGCTAATGACTGCATAATGCCTCTGATGCCCGTAGGACTGCAGTAACGCATGGCTTTCCTCTGAAGGTAGTAGGTAGACATAACTCATTTATGTTGCTCGTGAATACGTGTGAGATTGCAGAGGCTTCCCCCTCCGTCCTGGCGGAGACCAACTTTTCAGCAATTTGGTGTGTTTTCACCTCCAGGTTTTCAGGTGTGGTAAAAGCTTTATGACCATCTGGCAAGGCTAAAGGATCATCTCTAACAGCTGCTGGCATGGTTACCTACTCGGGTAAGTGCTGGAAAAGTTTTAAATAGGTCAGTGTGTCCCCTGTCTTATAGGCTTTCTCTGAGAATCTTCTTTTATTTATACTATGGACAAGTTATCCCCCATGAACATACCTACACTGAAGGGCAGGCACAGTTTTCACAGATGGCAGAACTATTTCTCCGTTGTCCACAATAAATTACTACACAGAGAGAATCTGTTCCTGACACGGTCTTTATGTCAATAGCTAACTTTCACCTCCAGCAGGTAATGCGCTGTAATATTTCGCACTGTGAATGATAACATTTAGGACAGATTACCAGGGAATGTGTTAGACTCTCCCTCCTTTGGAACCTTTGCATCACAAATTTAGTCTCCTTAAAGCACGACTACAAATGTCTGCACTGGGTAACTCCTGTGTGGTTCTATAGCCTGTAGTACAGAGATAAGAAGGATGGATTAGAAGGTTCATCTCTGGCCATTCAGTATGTATGCACACCTGGTCAGAATAAGAATAAAATGATAATACCCTGATGTGATAGTACTTTACAGCTGCTTTGAACAGGTGTCAACAGTTTGGAAGAGACACCATCCTGGAGGGCAATTCCTACAGTACCCATCTTGTTCTTGCACGGAAGAGTGGTTGGTGAAGAAGCTCTCTAGTCTAGGAAACGCTTAGCTGTGATAGGGAGGCACTGTTCATCCTCACCTTTTGCTGGGATGTCATGATGTCTTAGCTTGTGCTGTGTCAAGCCACATTTCCTAAAATTAATTTGGAAATAGGGAAAACTGTCAAGCAAATCAATTCAGTAGCTCTAACGCCATGTTTTCTATTACTGTTCCTGTTTTCTCCTATACAAATAACCCACAACAAGTTACAAAAGCAAGCAGACATGAAAAGGACTTCTAGTTAACGTTCCAGGGTTTTATTTAAGACTTGTTATTTTTATTGATGACTTAGAAAGGAAAATGTGACTTATTTTCATTGCTATACCCTTTAGTAAATATTTTGTGGATTTATGTAAAGCTTCTCTTTCATTACATAGTATTTCTACTTGTCCTTTTATGGAACATTAAGCAAGGCTTGATGAGAAACTTGTCCCTTTTTAGTGTTTGTGTTAACATTTTCCCCTTTCATAAGCCTTTCCTTTTTTTTTTTCTTTGTAAATTTCTTTACTTTTAAGCCTTCTTTTACTCTCCTCGACTGATATCAAATATTTTCTTCAAATCTGTTCTTTTTATCCATTGTTACATTTTTCGCAGTCTAAATGAACCTCTCCTCAGTGTTGATACTGTATTTTCCTTTGTATTGTGACAATCTTGTTATTTTCCAGGGTGAGTCATCTCATGTCTTGTTCAGCTTTTTTTTTTTTTTCTAGCTTGTTTTGAGTGCTTATGTGTTTTTTTTCAGAATAATGTCAATTTCTAGTTGCATTTATCTTCTCTTTCGGTAAATGTTTTTATTTTCAGTGCTGTTTTTGATATTTGTCAAATTCCTTTTTGGGTTTACATGCAGCTTTTATTTTCCTTTCTTTCCTATTTGATGGCTGTATCACCAGTGTGTCTTGATATATATGGTACAGGCTGTTAACAAGGAAGCTGGTGGACTTCCATCTTCAGTTTCAAATTTGCTAGAGAAACTGATGTGTAAATTCAAAATATTAAAAAGGTGTGTCCAAAAGGTATGTTGTCCTGGTAATAGTTAGCAGAACCCAAATTCGCTGAGATAGTTGTGATAAAGTCAAGTGCATCAGATCTCTCTGGTTAGAGTACTGTTTTTTCAAAGAACTTTTTACCATGAGAGTATTAGCATAGGATATCAAACACTTTTTTTGGTAATATTAAGATATAAAATGAAAGTAAATCTAGCATTTTTGTCTTCCTCAATTTTGTTTGGCATATTAGAGTTTCAAGATCATAAAAAACTTATTAAAATAAATAAAGACTATTTTTACCGTATTTTAAGGGAGTTCTATTTTTTGCGCTCTGTGTAAAGTAGTGTTATTTTCATTTTTGGAATAGTTCTGAGGCATTACTTTCACAATCTGATTGCCTCCAAGAACACAGAAAGACAAGAAAAATGGCGACATCGAACCTGATATTTGGCCGTTTGCTAAACCGAAGATGTAACTCAACCGCTTTTCAAAGGTAAACCCAAGGACTGTTAATGGTGTATATTTTCCTCTCAGAAAAAGATCAGAATTTGTCAGTTTGATAGCAGCCAGGTGCCATCAGGCCCAGGGAAGAGCTAGATGAGAAACAATCTATCCGCATAATATGGTTTTATTATTTCAGTTCTCAGTAAGAACCAGTTGAAAAGAGTTGGGCTGTTAGATGTACTAAAGCATGGTTTAAACCTGTCTTCTCAAGCAGCTGTCTCTCTGGCCTAGCCTGGCTTCATTATCACCTCTTCTAGCAAAGCAGATGTTCTGATGAAAGGTTTGCGGGCTAGAAATCTTAGATATCTATTTTTTCCAGCTTTATCAGCTGATCTTGAAATAAAAACCTTGTCTCTTGACAAACTCTGCTGCTTCTGGCAAAAACAGTCTGTATCTCACTGATTCCTCCAGTGTCAGAACAGCTGCCCCTTGTTAAATCTGCTGAAGAACGACCTTCTAACCCCACTACTTACCGAGCAGAGTGGTTATAGAATATGAGAAATAAAGCAATGAGGGGCTGAAATGCAAGCTTGGAACACATTGGTTTTATGTATATGTACATAAGCACTGAGTCGAATTTCTCTACATTTCCTTCACACTCATTTGTGGCTGGTCAATCACAATTTGCCTCTGCAATGTAGCACTCTACTATTCAACACACTACTACTACTGAAGGCTTAGGGCAAACCAGTGTTTCCAACATTTTCCATGAAGGTTGGTGCTATTTTTCCATACGAAACCTATCTGTGAAGAAAGGTGCAGCCTTCTGCATAGACTTTCTGGCTATGCTTTCAGCTCTGCGAGAGGCATGGCTGTGTTGTAAAACGCTCCCACCCCAGTTGCAAATCCCTTCCTACATTCTAGACAAACGGATATGCCTCTAGGGGCATTTGGTTATTTTCCCTCCTGCTATGCAGCAACAGAGAAAATGAAAATGATATTTCATACTCCTGTTTAGCATTCCTATTCATTTCTGCTTGGATTATTAAATGTAAAATTAGGAACACAAAGCACAGCTACGACCACACCAGCGTATCGTCTCACTGCATAGTTACCTGTTAGCAACACAGTAGTTTCCCACAGATGCAGATAAGGCTAACTCCTGAAATGATAAATGAAGAGTAGGCAGGAGTGAATTATTTAATATCAGATTCATCCCCAGGCTCCAAACACAGGGTAGAATGACCTCCTGGGAGCTCTAATTTTTGCTCGTCGTTCTGTAGCAGGCAGGTAGAAGTAGGTCTGCCAGAATGCCAGGGACGGTGGCAGCCTGGTGCAAAACCTCTCCAGGCACTGAGTTTGTCCCTCTGCTTGGAGATACGTTAAGAAGCCTGCTGTCTTTTGTGTCACCCGTGCAGTGAACTGTGTCTACAAGTAACGATTTCACCACTCTCCTTCTTCCCCTCCGGCTCTCACTGCCGGTGAAGCTCTCCTTATGGAGTGTAAAGCAGCAGCTTCTGTCCCAGTGAAGAAAGTTCTTTCACTACAGTAGCTGCAGAATAAGGCACTGTTTTCACTGGTGTTGATCATTAAAAAAGCTCTTTTTCTGCTGCCTTCTTTTTAAACATAGTGTACATCCTGACAGGAAATTCGGACAAGTAAAAGCAAAATGTGCACTTACAAAACCAGCAAGCCAAACTGGAAAACTCCAGCGCATGCCTAAACTTAAAGGCATGCATAGAAGCAAACATTTGATCACGCAAAGTAAACAGACAGTTCCTATGTATGTGGCAACCTTTAACAATAGTTTGTTTAATAGAAAAAAATAAAAATCCCTCCCCTGTAACCTGCCATTAAACTGAGATCTACAAGGTCAATTACAAGTCAAAAGCAAGTTGTTTTGGCTCATTCACAGTTCTAATCAAACAGTATTTCCTACACTGGCATCACATTTACCAATTTTTTAATCTTTCATTTGTGAATCTGATGGCCTTCTTATTACAGTAAATGCTGACCCTACAAGCACAATAGATCTGAAGATCCTGGAACAATTTATCATAATCATTATGCTTAAGTAAACATTGTTGATGATGCTGCACAGAGTTTTCAAATACTGCATCTTGAATGGTAGGAATACTTTACTGCTGGCAAAGGAATCACAGGTTTACTTTTTCTTCCCTAAAATGCACGTTTATCACTTATTTCTGCATTTTTTTTTGCTTATGGCAAATTATGTCATTCTTAGAAGGTATGTTTCAATCTTAACTGGAACTAAAAGCAACTTAGATTATGGAAAGGACCTAGTATTTAATTGCTGTTATTCTCATTGCTTTTGAATATGTAAGTATTTTTGAAGTCTACTGTTCACACGAGGATAAAAGTAAGCAGCAACAAAACAACCACAAGGCTATGTTGATACACCATAACCCATCTCAAAAATAGCCACTATTTGTCACCATTCAAGGTATTGGTGAAATAAACTATCCACAGCTCATCCTTTTTACAGCACCACCAAAGCTGCTGGTATGTTGATAGGAAAATAATCAGAGGCAGAGATATTGGCTTCTAGCACACAGAAACAAAAGGGCCAAGTTTCTCAAGCAAGGAAACAAATAACTAAGTAAAACAATCTTCTGCATTAATATCTAAAAATATTTAAGACAGTCATCCATTATAGTGGCTTCTAAGATCTCAAAACATCTATTGATAGAAGGAGTAACTTCTTAAATTTGAATACAATTTAATCAGAAAATATAGACATATCTTGGTTTGATATTAAATCTTCAGAGCTGCCTATCAACTGTGGCAACTGAAATATATAAAATTTAATATACACAGTGAAAAATGTGATGCATGCAGAGAAAAGAATCCCAGGTTTTAATGAAAAATTATGAGATCTAAGATTACTGTTACCACTTGGGAGTGAGATTTAGGGGTATGATAAATAATTCTATGAAAATATTAGCTCAGTACTTGGTAGATGTCAAAAAAAAAAGCCTAAAATATTCTTAATAATTGTTAGTAAGCAAATAGAGAACAAAACAGAGAACATTACTTATACTGCTCTGTAAATCCTCATCTCTGTTCCACTTCTAATTAGACTGAATACAAAATTATTCTCTTTTTTTTCTTCTCACTACATATGTGTAATTTCCCAAATTTCATTCTTGTCTTCTTTCCTCAAAAATAATTTGGTGAATTTGGGAAAGAGTGAGAGAAGAACAAGGGTGATCAAAGATGAGGTGGGATGGCTTCTTTGTTTAAGGAACAAGGAGGAATATATTTTGAGGGGGAAAAAAAGAGCTTAGGAGCCCTCAGTCTGGAATACAAACAAACTGCCGTTGACGTCTATAGAACCAAACCAGACCATGGGGTCTGTTCATTTGTCCAACAGAAGAAACTGCTAGCAGCAAATGAAGCTAGCATGAGCCAAGTTCAAAAAAGACTCCAAACCCAAAGTTCTTCCTGCAATGAGAGTCATGCCTTCAGAGATCCTTGGCAAAAGTATTCTGGACTAAGTGAATTTATGAGAGTTCAAGGGCAGACCAACTAGAGCTTGGAAGACAGATTCATTAAAGGTTACTAAATGGACATATACCATCAGTCTCAGGAAATCTCCTGAAGTCAAAACAGTTGGAGGTTGCAGGTTACTTGGAGAAAGTATCATATAGCAGTCCTCTTTTTCTCTTTCCTAGGAATCTACTAACCATTAGCGAGAGAGTGGTTGCTTTTTCTAATCCAAACGAAATTTTGGATTACATTGTTATTGTTGTCTTCAGCACAGACAGCTAAGACCTTTAGAGGTTTTGTGAATTACAGGTATGGTCCTGGGTGATGACATAGCACATTTAAATATGTCACTATAGTTTAGTTCCATATGTCATATGGAACTAAAATTCATGAGAAAGCAAAAATCCTTAAGTAAGTTTTATGGTTAAGGTAAGGGTTAGGGATCAATTAAGTAAAAGCTAAGCAGCCAAGGATAAGGTATGCAGGGAGATGACTGGTCCCTGGCTTGAGGCTCAGTTAATTGAACATGACATGAAGCATTCTGTTGTGGGTCATGACAAAGAGCAGAGTCAGAAGTTACAAATGGTACTGTGAAGGCTGCCTGTGTTACAGAGTTGGTTAAGGGAGCCAAGCTTCACAAACAGTTGGAAGGCAATAGCCAAAGTCTTCTGAGGAGAAGAACTTGCAATGCCAGCAGTACCTAGGTAACCATATCAGTAAAACCAAGTAAGGTCGATAGTACCTATGTATATGGCAGCCTTTAATGACAGTGGCAGGTTACATGATTCCACCCTACTAGAATCTGCCTTGTTTTGTGTCTGTCCTTGAGAATCCCAAGCTGAATTCCTGATTTAGATTGTCTCGAGGATGGTATAGTTTGCAAATAAAGAGACCTAAATGTAAAGGTCTCCAAGATGACTCTCGTTATAGCTCATGGAGAACTGGTCAGTGTTTTCTGACCAAACACCAGCATCTGCTTTGCAGGGTGTGTTGAACAGCTCTCTAAATCCCATTGTGTGTTTCAATTTGGATATTTACTGACTACTGTGAGAACTTAGACTACTCATACATGGAGATATTTAAGGGCTCAATTAAGGTTCTGAGATATAGGAATTTAGTGCTATGTGAGAACCTGTGAACCTCCATGACCTGCACGCTGTGTTGTTAGATCTGCCTCAGGACTTAGATGAGACCTACAGCCTCAAGGAGTTGCATGAAACCCATAAGGCATCTCAAGTGTCACCAGATGTTTATACAAGGGTAGATGCACTCAGTCATCATCTTGGTGCTGAATGTTCTCCCTTGTTCATCACCTTCAGGGAACTGCTAGAATTTAAATCTGCAAAGGAGCATTGGTCCATGGCTGTTGAGTTTCATTCCATATTGCATTCAGATGCCTGGCTGTTGGAGTAAGAGTCATAGTCCTGAGATAATTGCTACATTCCTTGTCAGTTAGGGATAGGCAGATGCTTGCTCTTTCTCCAGGCTGGTATCCTTCCTGCAGGACTGAATCAGTGCCCACATGATCATTACATATACCTAGGATCATGGATGTTTCTATTTGGCTTCCTACTTCTTCCCTGGTCAAGGTGCAGAGATATCTTTCATCTTGTTGTGGTGCTTGGCAGAATGTGCTTTGGCTGCTGGGAGAGAATGCAGGTAGGCTGATGTTGCCAGAAATAATCAGAAAGATGGAGGGAAAGGAAGGCTGTATGCACAGTGCAGTCTGGGTGTTGTTTTTAAAAGTTCTATACATGGAGAAGGTGGGCTACCTTCTCTGAGAGTGGGAAAATAATCATCAATGAGATGACAGAACTGTGCTGCTGGGGAGAAAGGGAAGACGTGATATTTGTATAGAGGGAGAGGAAGAAATGGGCTATTCTTTAACTAGGAGAGGGAAAACATGAAGTTGACTACTTATGTCGGGGATGAAAAAAAGAGACTACTTTAGCGGAGGTGAACAAAGCTGTAGCAGGTCCTAAAAACAGATCTAGCAACTAGGGCTGCCAAGACTTAACTATCTTGGTCTAAATAATCTCTCAAAGTATAGACAATTGGCTCACTTTTCAAACACAGCTGAAGAAGGAAATGACCACTTTTTTTCATACTAGCTGAAGTTCTCGCACAGGCAAGAGGACATACAGGTCCTCTGCCCACCTCATTTGCAAAGTTCACTGTTTCTTTTCTCTCCCCAGTGTTTGTCTGAAGGTCCTGGGACCCATTAAGTTGTGTAAGTGCTTTTGTGGGTTCTGCTTCTTCAGTTTTCTGCTCTACAGGTTTCTATCTGCTTAGGAAAGATAACAGCACTTCCCTACTCACATGGGGATTTTGGAGATAAGAACTCTGCAGACAGCTCAGTAGCAGACAAACACAGCTTCTGCAGCACCTAGTGCAGTTTGTGGCACTTCAAGCTCTATTTAGATTAAAGGAAGATTATTATCAAGATCCTATAGCTATATCTAGCACAATTATATATGAAAGTATGAATAACCTTGTAGAAACATCTCATATTGAGCTAAATTATTAGTAATAGGAGACAGGGAGGCTTAATAAGTGGGATTAGCACACATGAGTGGCTACATTAATGAACTGTAAGCACAAATGTAATACTTTGAACTTTCATCATTTGGAACAAATAAGCTCGTTCATCTCCTGAGTGATTTGTGAATGTACCAAAAATACCCTCGCACCTTTGATGTGCAAGATAGGTACTTTAACAGGGGTGGGAGGAAAGAAGGGTGGAGGATTGTGTGCATACGTGCATGTGTGTGGAGTGCAGCAAACTCCCACNTTTTTTTTTTTTTATTCTTTAATTTTGTAATCTCAAATTAGCTTTCAGGCTCCAGCAACAGCCAAGAATATGGAAAAGGAACCCCCTAAAATTAAAAGATGAGGACAGAATCTCACAGTTTCCCCCTACAACCAACTGTAGCCAGAGTGGCGTGAGTTGCTTCTGCACTTCAGTTCACCCTGAGCAATGCGGAGCGGGACGCTCACTCTTCCTAAGGGCTCCCTTGTCTGCAAACTGTCCCGAAGTTGGCAGCAGCCTTAAAAGACTTGCTGTGTGCAAAGGTGTGACAAATTCCATAACTAGAACAGGTAGGACTCTGAAATAGATTTCCACACTTCTAGAGCACGTGCTGAAAGCTTCCAATTAACCCAAAGACTGAAATAAAACTTGTGGTTTGCTATGTCAACTGCTCAAATCAGCTGAAAATGTACAATTTGCTCCCACATATCAGAAAACAGCCTTGCACCTCCAGTATTTTTTTTTAAGATGAAGGTAAGTATCACCACCAATTTATGATACTGGCAAGCATATTTGTCATGAAATTAATGATTTTTTGTAACTCAAACCTTGTGGTGATGGATTAAGTCCGGTTGTCACAGGCAACAAATGTGCAATAGCTATAAAACTTCTAGATTTTTTTGTTGAAAGAATGGTTTCATAGCTTCTTGGTATATGTGGTAAATAACGGACCAAATTAGAAATATTTTTCATTCAGTTTCTATGTACTCAGGGCATTGAATAATGGAGGGATTTCTTCTTCCAGCTGCTTTGGCCTCCCCAGTTTTCTGGGGCATACATGACTGCTGTCAACTGGCTGTGAAATACTGCAGAAACATAAGCCGTGATGCTTCAAAATGCCACTCTAATACACCTGTCCTTTGTAATAGGTGTACAATGGGTCATTCAAAATTAAAAACTGAATTTCTTTTGTACTTGAACCATTGAACTGTGTCTGTTGTACCGTAGAACTTGCTATAAATGATTCTGTGAGGCACATAGATTACTCTTTCTCAGGAAGGGGGGATTTTATAACTATACTGTGTAAAATTAAAAAGCCTCGGTTCAAATGCCATTGTCCTTCATATATCTTTCCCCCAGATGCTACATGACTGTTACTAAAACCAAGCAATCCTTCTGGCATGGACTGTAGCTTTATAGTGCTGCCTCTAGGTCGAGCCTGGAATAAGAAAACCTCTGATAATGGAGATGGCCTTTTCTCTTCCTAATATGTCTTATGTTATCCTATATAACTACGATACAACCACGTCCTTTTAAGAATATTACCACAAGGTTCAGGTAGGACAATGTCATGGGAAGGATCTGTGCAGATAAGATAGTACTTGTCCACTCCCGGGGTATATCTGTAAAAATGCACCATGTAGAGTTTTAGGCATGGGATTGACAGTGCTGTAGCACTACCTCTTCCCACTCCAAATCTGTCTTTGTTTCCATTCAGATAAGAATATTGAACAGAACAAGGCGCATCATTCCTGTTTATGAGGACAATTCATCCTCAGCTTATATGAATACAGAATTTATAAATCTTTTATGGGATGGGATCCAATGAGATTGAAATCCTGGCCTCTGGTGGAGTCAGTGGTACAAATCCCCTGTTTACAAGAGTTTGTGGTGTTATCTAATCCCCTGTACTTTCTAAAATACACTTGTGTACTACAGGTTCACTTTTTTCAGTATTTAGATACCCGTGCTCAGCTTTGAAATTGTTAGTTGAATAGGCACTGCCCTTATGCTTTTGAATGCTGTCACTTCCTTCTGCCTTTGGGGAGTCCTGGTGTGAAACAAATGTTTTAGAAAGCCAGATTGCAGAGGCAGAGAAATAGTATCTCCAGAATAATCAGAGAGAAAGATTTATATACATAGTGAGACATGTTGTTCTTTAACAGCAACAAGTGAAAAAGCACAGGAAAAACACTGGTGGAATAATTAAAACATAGCATCAAACATATAAGATACAAGATATATTACCTAGCCCAGCCCCACCCTGAAATTTGCATGGTTCTTTTCTCCAGTATCTCTTAAATACCATAGACAAACAATTCTATCAAGTTTGGTTGTTTTTGGTTTTGTTTTTGTTTTCTTTTTTAATCTAGAGCCACGTGTACATTAATGTATCTTTAGAACAATCATGGAAATCCTCAAAGGACAAAATAGTCTTGACTTGTGTTCATGTATTAAAACACAAGATAACTGAAAGAGATGAGGGCCCTGAAAGTTTACTCTGAAATGTTTGATTGTCCCAGTACACATTCAGCCTCTGGTGTGTAATTTGTTTCGCATACATAATAGCTTCAAAAATACACAGAAAGAGCTCTTGAATCAGCACCTTCCCTTTTACTGCCAGAGCAGCTTTAAAAAAGAACATATTTACTTCATGTAATTCTGAAATCCTCGTAAATTTAGGAAATAACAATTTCTTACTGAGTGAAGGAAAGACCTATATAATTTATTTTTATGTCAAGAAACAGATTTTTCTCCTAGAGCAAACTTAAGGCAGTGTTTGCCCAAGAATATTCAGTTGTTGGTAAGACTCGTGTTGTTTCTCTATAAATAAACAAGAAGTATTTTGGAATACCTGTGAAATCTGTGCATATTTCAGAAACTGTATCCCAATCATAATGAGTTTCAGGAAGATTGGCTCTGTTTTTGAGGAAGAAAATACATCAGATGGTGATTCTTTTCTTTTAATTTTATACTAAAAATTATATTCTCTAAATTGAGGAGGATTTCACCCCTGTGTACACAAATGCATAGCAAAAAGGCATGCAGGTACTTTATTTAATTTTCTTTTAGCTGGATAGTTTGAATAGAATTAGTGTTAGTGAGGTGCTTCAGCTCAAAGTCGACAAATGTGTATTTGTTAAACCTACTATCTCACTAAAGACCAAACTGTGCAACTCTTTCTCATGCTAATGAGTAGCTGAAGTCAATGGGACTTGACGTGTAAGTGCTCATCAGCTTCAGTAAAGGCTTCATAATCTGGTCCTAAACGGTTTTGCTTTGATAGACCTCTGTCTGTGTCTTGCTGTTTCTGCTGTTTCTCTGCCTTTTGAAAAAGAGGCTATCTCTAAAAATTTTGCTGGCGATATATTATGAGAAGAGAGCTCTGTAAGCTTTCTGCCAGTTTTTGAAAACCTGTTAACAGTATACATTACTTACTGTTTCCTCCCAACTTCATTATAAATATAATTTTATGCTGATCTGCAAGCTCCATCTGACAGTACGAGCACCATAATATCAAGATATCTACAGCATCCATCAGCATGACCGACAGAGATTAGACAACTGTGCTTTTTATCAACAAGGTTCCTATCTCTGAAGATACTCTCAGTGTAGCGCAAAGCCAAATAAAATGCAAATAATACAGTGTAGTCAACTAAAGCACTGAAAATAAGAGTGCTTCAACACATTTTTGTGTGTTTTTATGAAAGAAACTGAACCTTTGATCTTGTTAAGACGGAGAATATATGTTTTAGTGTCCAAGGAGGGTTCTTGAGAGGAGACAGGATCATTCTGGCCTTGGATCTATATGTTCCTTCTGCAATGATATCTTGGCTATAGGCTACTTAAGATAATAATGACTGGAAAACCAAAACAGTAAAATTCACACTGTTAGATTTTATGACACCCACTAGACGAGAGCCTTCCCTTTGGGCACAAGGAACCAAGCCCTACTCTGCTTACTGAAGGGCAGCTCCTGTCTAACCCACAGGACTAAGACAGTGAAAAATGAAAGCAATTTCACAGATAGAGCCTGCTGCTAGTACGCATGCATCCCTCCATACCACGCAGCTTGTGGGCTCATGTTTGGCTATCAGTGCTGTCCCTAAGCACTGGGAGCCTACAAAGGGTGTGTTTTATAAATAAAATTGTTAGTGAAATGTCAATCTTTAATTTCACACACAAAAAATGACATGCATTTGTTTTGTGTACTCTACACCAAATACTTCATGCAGGGACTAAATTATATTCATGATATTGGGGAGAGATTTTTCCCTGCAATGAGATTCAATCTAGCCTGCAAAAGAACTCTGGGTTCTTGGCCTCTCTGTTTTTTTCCTTCCCTTGTGGCACATGAAACCCAGAAGAACAGCTGTGATTGACCTTGGTCTGGGGTCATTGTAGTGCTGGGACTGTTGGTGCTCTGTCACCCTCTTCATAATGCGGAGCAGCAGAAGGGACTCCCAACTGCACAGCTCCAGATATGGTATTCTGTATTTGTTTCAGTAATGGTCTATTCTTGTCCTGTCCCTTCACTGCAAAGCAAGGGTATAGTTATCACCCCCATCTCCAGCCATGGTAATCTCTCTCTCTGTCCTGCTGAAGGATGTATGGTCAAGCCTTGGGGACACAGAGCTTGTACAACAAATATTTGAGCATATTGCACTGCTCTGCAAGAGATGGTGAGAGGTGAGCAGGGTTGCAGCCGATGCCCAGCAGAGCTTCCAAACTAATGTTTCTGTTGTGCTACATATCTGCTGCAGACTGTACCTCCTGGGCACTGAGTCGTCACACAGCAATGAGATTTAAGGACTGGTATAAAGCTACTGTCTGGTCTCTGTCTCACCAGCGGCTAAGCTGTGCTGTTTCCAAACCAATTTATTCTCCATCCCTATCCCAATCATTCACATGAGGTGCTGCACATGTATAGACATCGATATATCAGCCACAAAAGAAACATGCATTTAATAGGCTGAGTTGAAGATTTTGGCCTTTATAGAAAGGAGAAAAAGGACTGTGGGCTGTGATAGCTTTCTTTTAAAACAAAAACTTCCATCTTTTTGCGTGTTTACTACCAAAAGACTAAATGATGCTGATAGGTTTTTTTCATTGAAATTTAACCAGAAATTACCTCTATAAACTCTGTAACAGGTACTTTTTGTGCATTTGTTACTGCAGTTTTAAAGCTCCCTAACTTCACTCCGTTTATCAAAGTTTAGCCTTACTGGCTCGCCACTCTGGGCAAGACATCCACTGGTGAAACTCTACCTGCCCAGCACAGCATACTGCCATTCTGTGTTCTATCCTGTATCCCAAGAAGTCCAACCATCCTTATCCTTTCCCCTGGGAAATCTCAGAAAACTGCTGGGAATTGCAAAGCAACGTATCTGTATTCCATATTTGCATTTCTAATCAGAAGCTGATTAATTACTTTAATAACATGTCAATTTGCACTAAAGTAACTTCAGGATACTAGTACTGAAATCAGTGGATTTACTCCACATAAACACCAGCTGAGTTGGCTGCACAGTTTTATTTAAAGAGGGTTCCCATATCGAAAAGCCAGAGTAAATTGCAAGCACTTATAAGAGCCCAGTGTCAGTCTCAAGAACCTTGTAGGCTGTGCAAGCACTTGATATGAAAATAATGAACCTTTGGGGAAAAAGGGCTATATTTTTAATCTAGAAATACAGCATAGAATCAAGGGCTGAAACTCAGTAATATTTCAGAAGTTAGACAAGAGAATAAATATCTAGTCAGGATGTCATCTTCTTGGGATGCAGCAAGTGCAGGATAGCAGTCTCTTCTAAGACATTTTATTGAAGCAGTAGAAGACAGTAGAAAGACGCTTGCCTTCATTGTGGGAAGCCAAATCCACATCTCTTCATCTTAGACTAGACTTCCACTTCTGTTAGAAAGACCCATCCACTAGGCTACTCTACTGGACCAAAGCTGAAACATGACCTCTTAGCTGTAAAACTGAAGGTTTCTTTTCCAAGGATGAAGTGCTAGACTACTTCTCCCCAGGAAATGGCACAGTAAATGGGCTCCCTACTCCTGCAGAGCAGGAAAATTGAGTCCAGGAGTCGCCAATTGCTACCTTTTCTTATCCTCAAGGTGAGAGCCATTGCCCTGACCCAGTATAAGCTGGCTACTCCCTGAGAAGCAGAAGCAAACTTGGATTCTTAGAGACAGGAAAAGAGAGCAGCAGAGCTCCATTCACAGGCCCTTTGTAATTATCTGTTGCAGAGAATGGTTTACATTTCCTTTTCCTGAGCTCATGCCAAGGTGAGGTGTTCTCTGTTTTGACCAGAAACTCTGTCTTGAAACTTGGAAATCTTTCCAAAGTCTACCCATAACAATATAAAATATTCATAGACTGATAACCTTTGATGAAAAAAAAATGTCAGGAAAAACTCCTAAGCAGCATTGATACTTATTTTCATAACAAAATATAACCAAAACCAACAAAAAAAGCTCTTCTATTCCATAGGAATTTGTGAAAGTTTGATTAGTATGTGTCAAGAGATTTGAGGGTCTGAAAAAGGACAATCTGAATGTCCTGAGCATTGAAGAATACCTCTAATTATTGAACATTTGACTCCTTCCAGAGTTAGGATCAATGTCAACTTTGATTACTTGATAGCTCAGTAAAAATCATCAGAATCATAGGCAGAGCCAAATGATGAAATATTTTGACTAGAAAATCACATAAATGAAATTTGCATCATCAGATCATCAGCTACAGATCATCAGTTACATTTCATTGGCCACATTATTTCTCATCTCTTACAAAATGCTGCATACATTTGGTTTGTGTTTGTAGAAACAAGAGTAATTGCAAAAACTTTCTGTGAGCTGTTATGGAAATAGTCAAGATCCAAGAAAATGCACCCAGAATGTGAACTTTGATGGCATACCATATTTATTTATTAATTTAGCAACAGAACATTTGCATAAAGCTCAGGTAAAGCTATTTCTATGAATAATCTTGCACAATAACATCAGACATCTCTACTAATCCTACAGAACATCAAAAGCAATGCTGGCTGCTATTCAGCACCGGGTTCAGTGCCATGACAACAGATGGAATTCATGGCTGAGGGGTAAAAAAAAAAAGACTTCCATCCCCCTGTCACTTTTTGTAAGAATCCCTAAAGAGAAAATTATGCAAACTAGTAGAAACTGAATGTAGAACAGGAATGCCTGTGAACGTGTGCTATCTGCATTTACACAAAACAGCTTATTTGTGAAACAGAATGTAAGTGGTAAAAGTAGATATGGAAATCTTATTTAAATTTGTGCAAAGGGCAAAGAGAAGGAGGAGGGAGGATGGGCTGGACTCCTTTCACTCTGAGTTCGGGGGGAGCAGACTGAAATTCATAATATTATGGTCACAGGCAGATGACATGAGAATGATTTTTTTATGTTGTTAAACTGAATGTTCTTATGTTTTGTGAAGAGATCATTTTGAGACATGTTGATCTAAATCTGTATGTTTTGCAGTAAAATTTTGTTTGGCAATATTGTGATATCTTTAGATTGAACATTTTGGACAATACTGTCCTATAGTATAAGTAAACTATAAATGCAAACCTAAAAGTTAAAATTACTCATTGGTTTACATCATCCATTAACAAGAAAACTGTTGAGATGAATGGGAATTACCAGTGTAAAGGAAAAGAAATCTCTTTTTTTTTTTTCTCTAGTCAACAGCCCACAGAGTTAAGGTGATGAGTTGGACGTGTCTAATATGCAACTACTAAAGACCACTGTTTCTTCAAAAGACTGGGCAGTCAGGCTTACCAAGTTTAGAAGCGAAAATAACCATGCTTTCTAATGCAAAAAATGTCAAGTGACAACAGGCTCAGTCTTGCAGGTAGAAATGAGAATTCTGGGAATTGAGATGAAAATGATAAAAGAAAATAAAATAAAAGTCTTAAGGGCTGGATCAGCAATTCATTGGCCAAAAGATAGCTTTTCCATTTGCTAAGATGTTTGCATGATCAAATAATACCCGTGGAACAGAAAATAGAGTAGAAATGACAGCTTTTTAAAGGTGCTCTCTGGTTACCTATCCCCATGTCTAATAGAAGTACAATGTTCCATAAATAGATTTTCAGAATTGTCTTCACATTTTCCTCAGTAATAAAAATGTGGCTTGCATGATTCTGTCCATCAGAACCATCTGTAGTACAGAACAGAAGCACGAGCGATTTTTTTCTGCAAGATGGTAGTCAGAACTAACCATATGGTTCTGCATTTATTTTCTTTTGGAATGCTTATTTAGTACCCTGGTTATCAGTACGGCAGGAAAAAAAAAGGAGTTTTTAACATTTCCTGGCTACAAGGGCTATAAGCAAACTTGCAGTGGTCTGCAACTGCAAAAACACATAAGGAGCGAAAAGCCTAGCTGAATATCTTATGCCTGTATGCTTGACCTCTGAAAAAGTTTGGCTCAAGGTCTTCTTGCTTTGTGGCCCTGACTGTGTAACACTGAGAATTTTCTTTTATTTCATTTTCCACATATGGTGAAAAGAAAGAGTCAGCCTTTGATAATAGCTGCAAAATTGTTTCTTATTTTATTTTTCTGCTGGTTCTCTGATTTATTTTCAGTGCTTGTGATTCTGAAATACCACTGCAAAATTGCTTCCTGAGATACCTGGTGTTTGTGTCCGGTTCTTTGATCTTTGATCTTCCTGTGGCAAGGATGTCAAAGACTATTCTGCCCAAGCAGTGTGATCAGATGCTCAGCTGTTCATAGCTGCATGAAAGAGGATTCAGTTCCAGATGTTAGATTCAAGGGGCATTTTGAAATTGTGGTCAAGAGCAAAGCTATGTGTCGGCTTTGTTTTGGATTCCCAGTTGATATACTATAAAAGCATTTATTTGTCATTTAGTAGGGACCACTCCTCCTCCTGAGGTTTTACATAAAATTTAGTGGATGACTAAATCAGCCTTGTTAAAACTGACCATTGGCCAAGCAGAGACAGAAATTAATCACGATAGAGTAATAGGCAAAGTTACATCTTTTTTAAGCCAAGGAGGAATTTTATGTGCTCATTAAAAAAAAAAAAAATCACTAACCAAGTCAACATTCTCATACAATAGAAAAATTCCTATTTCCATGATACAAAATGGGACATCCAATTTAGAAAGGGTCAGTGAGTTTCAGAGGTCCCTTTCCTCCTTTCTGGAGGGAATACATTCTTTGGAAACCTACCTTTTAAGGAGAGGGTGGAAGGCAGCAAAACCTATTGAGATGACAATGAGATCAAAAAAGAAGGAGTGATTATTCAAATCCCTCAGAGAAATAAAAGCCTGAAGTAAGGAGAACTGAACCCAAAAAGGAGCAGGCAGGGTGGGGAGCGGGCAAAGGGGAATGAGAAGCAGAAACTGAATGCAGAGGGCAAAGCCTGAATGGGAAGCAGTGAAAGAATTAGGAGTTGAAAAGGGAAGGAGGAGGGGAAAGTAGGGCTGAGGAAGAGAAGAAAGCAGTGAGAGGCACATCATGGTGAATGAAGCAAAGATGGAAAGTTTATTCTTAGCCTGTAGCAGCTCTTTTGAATACTTTATATGATGGGTCTATGAAGCTAAAACACAGCTTAATCGTATTGCTTTTCCTGGGGTCAGATTGATCAAAGTTTCCATTTTTACATCTGTTGTCAGAATGGGCCACACTGGTGAGTGGCAGGTACTGGAAAGTTTCAGAAGGCCATGAGACAGCACATCTAGTTCTCTGCTTGGTTGCTTAGATACACTAATGAATTGTATTAGGAATTTCTCACCTCTCATTTGTACTCCCCTATGCTTCAAGTATTGCATTTCAGATAATAACATAAGCAGACTCCAGGCATGTAAGAATAAATTCCTTTTTTTTTTTTTTTTATGAAGAAAACCACTTACAGCATGGCTGCAACCACAACAAGCATTTTATCAGATTGATTTCCTCATCTTATTTTCTAAAATCTTCCTTCTGCAACCTCTGCTCTTTCCTCTGAGCACCCTGTAAATCACTAGCCTGACACACTGTATGCTGGAATAGACTTCAAAACTAAATTAGAGCAGGTTTCAAACCCACTGTTGGATATATCTGGTGATGGGTGCCTAAAAAAGCAGTTGGTGATTAGCCCAGCAAAAAAAGAACTGATGATGCCTTCAATATCCTAGCTATAGCTTTATATCAGAGCAGGAAGCATGTAGCAGGACGTGTTGTGATATCTGCCTAAAGTGAGCTAAGATGTTAGCCTGAAACTGCAATCCACAAATCAGTTTTACTAGCAGTGTTACAGAGGTCGCAAAATGCAAGGTTTTGTGCATTGAGTAACATTTAATACAGTTAGAGAAACATAAGCACTAGAGAGGGGCAAGTTACTCAGACAATATTGTCTTAAACTCAAACAAGAGGATAGAGAACATAATGATGTGCACTGATGGGTGAATATTAAGCTTTTTTTAACAGCTGGCCCTTAACAGAAATAAATGGATTTACTGGGCAACAAGGTAAAGTCAAGTTATCAGTGAAGTGAGACACATTAGTGATTTTCTTTATAAGCTGTTCTTAAGGCAAAGTACTGTCTATGTACTTATGTCCCAATTAATTTAAACTTCAAACTCTTAAAAAATTTCATTGCACCTATTAACTAAAGAAAAGCTAAATTTATGGTATCTTAATTTTCTTCTGCTTTTTGTGACTAATAGTCCAGCTGCAAGTGCAGTTTCCCTTTTAGTATTAGCAGGTAATAAGAAGGGAGTCAGGGTCATCTCAAAGCATGGGCCATATTTTGTAGGGGTCCAACCGTCAACACACAGGAGACTTGTGGAAAATTTTCTCCCTTTGCGTCTTTTATCATACTGCATAATTTGGATCACGTTGAGTCTCCTTTTGTCTGCCTAAAGATCTGTGAGATTAGGACTTCCACCTTCATGGGTCCTAGACATAAATTGAGTCTAACCTGTGTTGAGAAAGGGAAGGAACTGAAGCTGATGCAGAAGAGAAAGAGAGGAAGAGGAAGAAAGAAGAAGGAGCTGGACATCTGTATTAATGAAGTTTGGCTAAGAAAAGTATCAAGAAAGATGATGGATTGCTTGGCAGTGAAAAACTGCTTTTACAAACACTTAAATGTTTACATTTTACTACCTCCCATGAATTTCAGAAAATTCAATAAAGGAAACTTATCCTGCTGTGTTCTTTTTTATTTCATCATGAACAAGAACAAGTGCTGTGATACTACATACTAACAAGTTAGACAGAGATGTTAAATATATTAGGTAATACAACTGGAAATGAAGACATAATGTGAAATCTCTAATTAAATAGAGTCTCTGGAAGACCAAAATTATTTGAGCATCTTGTTACAATCTCTGATGGGAAGCAAGTTAATAAACAGTGGTTATTAAAAAAAAAACTGATTTAGTGTAGGAAGAGTTGGAGAAATAAAATCTCCCACTGAGAAAGTAACTCACAAAGTCAGCTTAGCAAAAGGTAATTTTAAATCAGAACAAAATATATTTTGCCATAGGTAATAATATGTTCTCATGTGTTCTGTAAGTTTGGCGGGTTTTTTTTCTCCAAATTTAGTTAACGTACTTAAAGATATGTTGTGCAATCAAATTCTACAAAGAAATATTGGGAAGCTTGTGCAAGGCTTCTGCCTGTTTAGATTCCTGAAAATAATAGTAGATGGCTATACCTGCAATTCTTCCAAGTTCAGTTATAGCAAAGGTCAGATACCAGTGTTCTGCAAAGGAAAGTGGGATGCAAAATGCATCAAGGTATTAGTGTTCTGCAAACTGCATCTTCTCTGTTAAAGGAGATGACCTATTTAATAATAACATTTCCAAAGAAATTAATGTGTTTCTGTTCATTCCCCTTCCCCCCCCATACCAATGCTATACTCAGTGTCCCTCTTGTTCTGTGTTGTCATGAACCTAGAAACAGAAACCTGAGAGGGAGGCTAAACCAAGTGTTAACTACTCTTTTATTAATAGCTTACTTTGACATACGCTTAGATGAAGCCATAGCTCTCAGCAGAAATAAAAAACAACATTGTCCAGACATTTCAAAAAGTTTGGGTTTTTTTTTTCTTTTTCCAGCAGGGTGTTTTTCTTGTTTCCTATTGATAGCAGGCATTAATAGATGAGTAACTTATACTTGCCTCCAAAGAAAAATTCTCCTAAACAGCGCTCCCCATGGCAAAATCATTGCATGCCAAAGACTCCACTAGCATTGTGCACATCAGGTATGAGACTGCTGAATGGTCCCTCTACAGCAGTAGCAGCCATCCTTGAGAGTATGTATTAATTGGATCCCACAGATCCCTGGAGGCTTGATGAACCGTACACAATGAGGTCCCTTCCATCTCTTCTGGCTAAAAGTTGTACACAAAATATTTTAATACATTACCTGGTTGGCTTAACATTTGGGCACTTTCCTGAGCCAGGGAGCAGTTTAAGTGATCCACCTTAGAGATATTCAGTAAAGGTATTATGACTCAGAGCTTCCACACCCCATCACGTTACTATATTTAACATTTGACCAAGCAGTGGCTGAGCAGCAGTAATTGCCTCCGTACACACCCTGGGATAGCAGGAAAAAGAAGCTTGAGTTGGATTAGGCCACAGTGGAAGAGATGCAAGCTAAATTGAAACACTGAATGCTTGCCTGAGGATCAGAACACACATCCTGACTAATAGAGCCTACTGTTGACTGACGAGTGAAGACCTGTGCAGCTGAGGTAACCTATATATACATCCAAACCCTCAGAGAACTGTTGTTCCTCAGCCCATTCGTGGCTTCAGGAAAGAGTCCTTTGCAACTTCAAAGGATGCAAGGCTCATCTTCTACTCTGACCACCAAGGGATAGGTGTGGGAATCTAAAGATATGGTCCCTGTTTATCCTGCTTATCCTGCTGCGCTCCAATAGCAAAGAAGGAGGACTTTGTGGTCTACAGCAGGCCTGGACTAAAAGCAACGCATACAAAACAGGGATCTAACTCTCCAACTCAGCCAAAGATACATCTAACTTTTAGAAACTTTCTAATATTGTGCAACAGCTTCTATCATTTGGTTGCATAAACCTACCTGCTTACTAATACTTGCCTCTGAAAATTCTTTCACAAACCCAGTTTGCCTACTTGAGAGGATACATATAATTGTCAGCAATTGTTGTGGGCGGAGTTGTTAAGAGACTTGACTGAAAGCATATGGTTAAGGACTAAAATGTAGGAAAATATCTAATCAATGGAAATTTGCAACCCTAACAGGAAGGCATCTGAAGACAACCAAGGTTTTAGAGAGGAAATAATTGGAAGAAAATTTAGACAATCATGAAGACAGAACAGGTTAATGAGAAAAAAGAACTCCTGATGAATTCAGGATTATTTTCATCCCCTTTATATAAGGTAGACAAATACATATAACAAAAGATGAGGATTGTTTTTTTAAAAAAATAATATGCTCCAGGTAAGGTCACCATGTGAATAAGGTACGTAGTAGGTTATACAGTCTGTCTTTCCTGTGTGACTTCCATAAAATCCATATTCAGCAAGTCTTGCTTTCTAGCAAACAATGGGACATTCAGCTTATATGTGAGGGTTGAGGGCATTCCAGTGAAAAGAGAGGGCACAGAATGGGAAAGAGAAGCAACATTGGCACAAAAGAGGCAAAGAATGCCAATTCAGAAGGCGGGTGTGAAAGTAAAATCTGCTTCCATGCCTGCTACAGCATATATTACACAACTGGCACTTACTTGGCAAATCACCCACTCAGGCACTGACCTTGGCAGCATCACAGGGATAACCTCTATGTGAGGCAGGACTGTTCTTCAACAATGTCTCCAAAATGTTTGGCACCAAAGTACTTTTTAAGAAAGCAAGCATTTCTTCCACTTCGTATTTCAGTTGAAAACCAGCATTTTCTTTTGGCTACAAAGAAGACATCCTGTCTGTGACTTTTGGTATATTCTTCATATGGTGTTCCAGATTATTTGATATTGCGTACAAATGCCATTGCACAACCATCCTATTTTGTGGATGTTCCCATGTTAGAGAGCAATGGGTGTATTCAGAGACTTGCTCAACTTAAATGATCTCCTTGTTAATTATTTGAGGAATTATGACAGAATGCTTGGGGCTGCAGTGCCCTGGTAGAAAGTCTGCTGAAGGAAAAATGGAAAGCGTTCCAAATACTGGTGAAATTGAGATGCGTTTCTTCCACTGACATGCTATCTTGCACACAGAAGTAAAGAGAATATCAGGGATATTAGTAAAAGGAGTAGTCTTTTAGTTCTTTAACAAGGAAAATCTGTTCATTTTAATGGTTTGTTGGAGATTATATACTTACATTATGTACTCAGATCATGTGGAAACACAGTGCCCAGTTCTACAGACATGAGAGTGAATGCTATTAATTTGTGCAAAGTTAGGAACATATTCAAGGCATTGCAGTATATAGCTTTTGGGCAGTTACTTTAAAGAGGGATGGGATCACATGAATCCTGGGGTGAGGTTGGGTTTTTATAAGTACACTCCAAGGATGAAAATCGGTCTTCTGGATAAGAACCTTAAGGCTGTCAGAGAAACTTGGAGTTAATTTTGAACATGATTGGAATTAAGATTTCTAGAAAGAAACACATGTGTTAGTCTTCCAGTTTTCAAAGAGACATGAAAGTGAAGAGAGGCAGAAATGTTTATTACAACGCAGATTAAATTTATTCCTACAGGCTTGATATTGATTTGCATTTGGTCTCTAAAGAATAACTGAAAGTTTTCAGGGAAGTAAAATAGCAACAAATTCAGTCTTTGAAACAGGGGAATGAAAGTCACATACAAACATGTAGGTATTGTAAAGTACTTACACTCTATTCAGTGCCTCCTACACAAAGCCTGTTTAGATGGAACATGGATGTTACTTTAAAATAATGTAGGTGTAAATATTATTATGAGTTTAAAAGGATATAGTAATTCTGAGAATTATTCTTGCTAGGAAAGATTGGATTAGTGAACTAGCAGGTCTTTGTAGGTAAATATTTTAAGAAGCCTTCTAAATAGTGTTTTGCCCATATGCATTCCCATACTTACTACCAGATGGCACAAAAATGTGATCACATGTTGATCTCTCTCTTTTTCTCTTTTGCTTCCACTGTCACTCATTTTGATGAATAGAGGGTCAGAGCCAAAATGACAAACTGACAAATGTCTGGGTCTCAGATGAGGATACAAGACTAAATTTAGGTCCTAATTTGACCACTTTAATGATGATGGAAAGGGACAGGAACTAGGCCAGATCAGAAAGGATCTGCAGCCAACTTCCACCACCATCCTGACCTGTACATTCAGTCCGGACTGAAGCTTTATCTCGGCTTTTGCTGTGTCTCCATGGTCTGAGGGTGCAATACAGCCCTGTGTTGGGTGCTAACCTTCCTAGACTGGCTATGTCAGCCTTGAATGTCCATGACGGCCAGATCTGGCCACAAAACATTAGTTCAATTCAATTTTCTTCATTATGAACATTCCTCTTCAGAAGAATGAATTATATAGGCAAAAGGTTTTTCTATCTTAAATTCTAGAGTTTTTCCAGGTGAAGATTTTCTTTGTAGCTGTTGGAGAGGTATTTAACATCTCTTCCTCAATTTTTCCACCTTGGAGCTGAGAAGATTTCTCCTGCCATTGCTCACAGGGAGATACATGATCTTTGCATTTAAGTGATCTGTCCTTACACTGCCAGATAATGTCACAAAGTCCATAGCCATGAGCTGCAAATTGTCCTTTCCTGTCCAGCTTGTATCTTCAATCTAGGGGTCTCCGTAAAAAGTAATGCTCCTGCATGCTAGTGCAAACACTACTTGCTGGATAATTGAAAGAGATTTCTCTCTCCCAGCAATATTGCTGTGGCTTGTAACTCTTGCACAAAGATCTTTGTTGTGGTTTGGGCTGGGCTGGCTACTACACAAACGACAGATGCTCTCTTTAAAGCAGAAGGTTTCTCTCCTCTGCTCAAATTAACCACATTCAGATTTTTGGATTACAGCTGGGATGATTGTTTCACAACCTAACAGCCACAGCAAACAAAATATGATGACATGAAATTCAACAAAGTTTTCTGATGAACAGACATAAGCAAGTAACTCTGTATCTTTGAAGACAAGTGTTTAATCCTGCTATTTAAAGTTTCTGTGCTTCTTTATTTATAGTCATCTCTATGTCTTGTCACTGTGGCATCTGAGTGGCTCACAAGGCTCCCATGAGCAAAGTAAAGAATTATCCCAGTTGGGGGGGAAGAAGAAGAGGCGGCTGAGAGAAGTGGCAGTCACGCAGAGCATTTGCAGAACAGCCAAGATCACAATCCATCCTTCCTCCCCTTTATGAGTTCCCCATCCTTCCTTCCTTTTACTAGACTGTTGGCCAAATAAATATGTGCCTTCTATCCAAAGGTCTTTCTCTTGGTTTTATCATCATGATCGAGCTAATTGGGAGCAGGAGGGTAAATGAGGCATAGCTGATGTACATGGCATGATGCCCAGCTGACGCTACTATTAAGCTGATGCCGGAAAAGTTAGGAAACCATAGCCTGGCACTGAATAATGGGCCTATTGCAACTCAAGTGTGGGGCAGGGAGAGATTTTCCCGCAGCTGGCACCTTGTCTACAAGTGGTGTACAAGAGAAAGTAATGAATGACTTGACTCTTTATGTTTCGTACGTTCATTTTATCACAGTTCATCAGGCACCCATGAGTCTGACTGATGACTCCATGTAAAAAGCAACAATCATTTCCCTTAAGAGAAATGAGTGACAGATGAAGAATAAGCTGCAATTATAATCTTCCTTTTCATGAGTTAGGTTGGCAATTTAATGGACTGTTCTCATTAACTGATTTAAGATCCAATTCCATCTTTTTATATCTGATGTGAATATCTTTAACTTAAACACTGCTTGTGATGCGGGATAACAGCTAACAGCTAACATCATAAATAAGAAACACGGGAGATAAACTAAACTTTCATTTCAAAATGAATTTGCTCCATCAAGATAAGGTACCTGGCACCTCGCTCAGCACTTTTTCCATTAAAAGCCCATATTTGCCCAAAGGGGAGCATCTGTTAAGATCACTGCTGCCACACGGAAGCCTTTTCCCATATGTACTCCATACAAAATGAAATGAGGACATAAATCTTTTCATCATGAATGAAATGCGTGTGTGAAGCAAAAGAGAAAAACAGCTATGTAAAAGCCAAACCCTGCCTGGTAAATATGGGGGGAAACTTGCTTTTTTTCCCCAATTTATAGTCTGATTTTCTCCAAATATGATAATCTGCTCTGGCTACTTGGCTTTGGAGGGACAAGGCTGAGCTTCTTGGATGAGACAGTCAGATCACCAAAGATTTTTATGAAGCTTTAGAGCTATTAGTGGGTATGTTACTGCTTGGTTGGAGATGGTGATGATTTACAGAAAACTTGTGGATAATTATAGGCTCCACAGGGTGGTTACCATTAAAAAGCAATTATTTACCATTGATTAGCATATTATGGTGAGGCTAATTGAGCACAGGGACGACTTATTCAGGGTTTTGATGGATACACCATTGCTGGGAATTTTCTTTAGGTTGACTGCTTTTCTAAAAGGTGTGTGCACATTCAAATAGTAAATGATAGCTAAAATACTCCTGGCCTCCTTTTGTAAGGGGTTGTATTTTAATTAGTGCAATGTTTCCTTCTGCTTTTTCCTTCTATGGTATTAGAAATGTTATAGGGGTTTGTATACTCATAACAGAAGCTATTGCAACATTTATTTGGGTGAGGCAACCTCTGATAAAGGGTTATTCATTAAGGCTGATCTGCATGTATCTCCCTTTCTCCCTCATCTCAAGTAGATGCAGCCAGAAGAGATTGAAGAGTGGAGGTTGACATCTGACTCATGGCTCCTTTGCTCTGCTGTTGGTTGTGTGTCATGTCTATAACACCTTCTCATTATAGAGCTGTACATAGGAAACTTCCAGACTATGTACAGAACTGGTTCTTCAAGGTTATTTTCCTATCATAAGAGCACAGAAGTCATCTTGGTAAGTATGGAGGGGCAGCTGAGAGGGTCTTGTGGGTCAAAGGAGTCATAACCAGGAAAGTACCTGGTTATGACCCTGCACCACTCCACTGTGGTGTCTAATAATAGTGATTAATCCATGTTCAGAACTCTGGCAAGAATTATAGCTGCATGGGCACTTCTGACACTGCTCTATTTTTCTATTCCAGGGCTTTTTTAGGGGTTCCCTGTCCCTTCCAGCAGCTGCTGCTGCTGTTGATTTGCAGCTGCTCTTTCTGGGTTGGCTCTGCTGCCATATGGCACTGTAATTCTCACTTACTCACCACAGCTCTGCCTGCTCTCCTAGTATCCATGGTGTTATTGAATAGTACATCACATTGTTCTCTGAAGAGAACGTTATGTGTTTTGGCTATTAATCATGAATCTAGTGTTTTTATTCTGCAGACCTGAAAGCCTAATTAAAGTGATGCTGACTCTTGTTCTAAACCATCACTCATTCTCTGCAGTATATAGGAAATTTTCCTCCTTCCACCCATCCTTACCAGGTCTGCAAAACTCTGATCAGTGGGCAAAAGGATGTCCCCAAATGTACCATCTCCAGAAGATAGAGTTTTCAATAACACTTGTTCTAGAAAAAATATTGGAGATTATTTGTTCAGTTGATTTTATGGTGTCCCATGAAATCAAGCATCTGCATTGTAGGTCATCTGAGATCATCTTTCACAGTTTGTCAGGGCATTTGCTCCTGTGGTGTCATGGTGCTGTAGGTAGGCAGGTTGGTTTATCTGTGTCTGGGCTTTGGAGCTTTCTTCTAGTACCACAGCACCCAGAGCAGAAGTCAGCCAGAGAATGAAAAGGAGGGGAATTTAGCTAGCTTTTTTCCCCACATTCTCCTACTTCTTCTTTACAATCCCTCTCCATGTTTGTTGCATGTATGTGAATAGCTATGAGCTGTAATGACCTCCCATATCTTCTGCAAAGACCCTCAATAACCAACACAGCTGGATCAAGCACATGGGCACATGCTTTTGCATGCCAACCTGAAATATCTGGTATAGCAACTCAAGGCTGTGGCAAGCTACTCTGTTCTCAACCTGTCATATCCTTGTGCTCTTTTCTAGAACAAAGGAGAAGATACTGTATAGCTTTAATGTTATCCATCAGAAAAAAATGAAGTCCATTATTATACTGTACCACATTTCTTGGGCTCATTTGGTCACCTACTGTAAACTACTCACTAGGTAGAAAGAACTTTATTAAGCCAAGAGCAACCTGCTGGAAGACCATAGGATTGAACAGTTAAACTTCTATATCCAGAGTTGCAAGATGTCAACTGATAGCATCTTTGCTTTCTGCTTTGTTGCAGTGTGAAGTGCCTCACACAGAAAACCAGGATGGCATATGAATAATAAATATTGCTGAGTAACAGCTGGAGTTACTCAGGTGCCTGTGTTCCCCTCTGTGAAATGCTTCCCTGTATAATTTACTAGGTGTCTCTCATTATAGTGGAGATAGTATATACAATTACAGCTAACAAAATAATACCTCTGAACAAAAAGGGTCACTGTGTTGCCTGGAAACTGTTAGTGTGTCTAAAACTGAGTGCCTGCTATTGCAGACCTGTGTTAATTTGTGCTGCTTGTGAGCAAGAGCAGCTACAGGAATTCAGCCCAAAACCAAGACTCTTGTCGGCGGGAGGAACCCTGCCATAGCTGTGTTGGCTTCCTTGCACCACATCCAGGGTCATCTGGACAGAGTAAATGGCATTTTACAGCATCCCACAATGCAACGGTGTGGGGGTAAATCCTGAGGTCTCTGTATATGGGAGCCAAGGAACAGCATGCATGCTCCAGATCCTGTGAAATAGTTCTAGACATAGCATGGCTGTCAGGAGTCCTCCCTGAATGCTCTTCCCTTCAGCAGGAGCAGAGCAGCAGCTTCAGGATAAGAGCAAAAGGCAGGGGGTTAGCCTAAGGATAACTTTTGTTCATATATTAGTGTCCTTGCTTCTTTGGTTCAGTGGTAGAGGAGCATTATGGACTTTTTCCTATGACATAATGTCACAATTAGTTGTGAGAGCCACTGAGCCTATTATAAGGGACATTTCATGCAATCATGTTTGCTGAAAGATTTTTCATGCTTGCAAGAACAAGAATATATACCCAATTATTTTTAGAGTTGCAATTTTCTCCATGTGGATTTAATTAGAAAATGAAAAAAGAGAAAGTAGGGTGGGTTTTTTTTGTTTGTTTTCTTTTCTTTTTATGAATTCAAATTTCAGGAAACAAATTGCATAAATGTTGCTGCCTTGGTAGCCTTTAAAATTATAATAATAATAACAACAATAAAATCTTGTTCTCAAAAGGCCAGGAAGGCATTTGATGTAAATAGACTCAGCTCCATGGAAGCTCATGGATTTGTGCCAATTGATACCAATTTAGAATCTGTCCTGACCTTTCATTCAGGGATATTAAGTGCCCTGATGGCAGCTACAAATTTTGAAAATGGCAGTTCTTTTAAGGTACATTTTAAAGAATAATTGAACCTGGAAAAGAGGAAGACTCAATGACAGAAAGTCTATGGTAAGTGGGCTTTTTGGAGGTGGTAGTGGGGTGATATAGTGAATCATATTTTCTTGAAGGCCATAACTCTGTTCCTCAGAGTTAGTTATATTGAACTGTTCCTCAGAGTTAGTTATATTGAACTGAACCTCAGTAAGCGAGAAGAGCCAGTTGATTTTGGTGGAATTGCTCGCAGACCAAACTGGATCCTGGGATAAATACAAATAAAACGATTTTGTGAAAGGCAGATGATGAAAGAGGATAGCATCTTTCCAGCCTAGCTACCTGCGTAACCCCTTAGGCAGTGATCTTCCTAGTCATATCACTGAAGGAAGGCTTGAAAAAAACCTTCTTGACACTCATGCATGGTCATGATGAGGAGATAGGTAACTATGTTCCACCCTGAACTGCAATCAGCAGCTGTGTCCTCTGCATCATGCTCTGCCAGTTAGAGCTCAGTCTTGGGAACAGAAAACCCTGAATCCAGACCCTCTTTACCTCATGTGGGTTTGATTTCATTCAGGCTGTGCAGAAGGGTAGCCAGCCCCTCAGCCCTGTGCTGCCCTGGAAAACAGCATACCCAGCTCCCTAGAAGCTGCACTATGCAAAGGTCAGTGCAGTTTGCAGAAGGCAAGCAGAGCTGATGTTCTCCTCTGTATGAAGGTATGACACCATTCCACTTTCACATGTTTCTCTTCTGCTCCCCCCTACTGGTGGCACGCAAAGTGGAAGCATGTCTATGTCTGAATTGAATACCTAAATTAGGTTCATAATCAGCATTAAAAAGGGGTTGGAAACACACTTTGTATTCAAATGTTATATATACCATTCTTCATATTGCATCATTTGAGAGGAGTTTTGAACAGGAAGGAATTTCACGTTTTTCTTCTGTGTGAGCTGCTGTGATGCAGCAACATGGCTGGATCTTTGACCTTCCTCCCACTTGCTTTGTTTTTTTTTTCCCGCAGTAAAACACTTTCATTCTCTCACTTTTGCCCCTGCCTTCATCTGGGATTTTCTGCCCATAATTTCTCTTCTTCTTGATGCAACACTTTTTCTTTATTCCACTCTGCCAGAGCAACTGAAGACTACAGCCCTCAAGAGCTGTTTAGAGCCCTGCCTTGGATACCTCACTGTTCATAGGGTAACACGTGTCTGATATACCCTAGCTCTGTGCTTCACAAGTTGATTTGGCAATAATAGCCAGAGCCACTGTGAAGTTTCTCCTATGGATGCACACTTCCATGTCTGTTTCATGTCTCTTCATTTGCCAGTTGTCATGCTGAGGCTATGCAGCTGGTGTCGGGTAGTCATTGGTAAATCTTATTTTGCTAATCATCTAATGTCTCACAGAGTAAGCAGGCAAGAACATCCCTGGTACCACTCTAGTTATCAACGGTTTTCTGATTCTTGGCATGACATAAAAGTTATCAAAGACAATGCCTAAATCAAATAATGTAATGCACAAAGTGCCACCTTCTTAGTTCTCAAGTTGTAATTGCAAAACCCACAAAGCTGTGTTTAGTGGGAAGAACAAAAGAAAGAACAATAGGATAAATTATGGAAAAGGTCTATTTTAGCAGCTATGACATGAATTGCAGAGTGCGTAATTTGAGAATCAATTAGAAGATTCTGTGTTTTGAGAGATAAATGACTAAATGATAGTGGTGTGTTGGCTTTTTGGGTTTGGTTTTTTTTTTTTTTTTGAGTTACAAATGAATGTAAAGTTCTGGAGTTTGGTTTCAAAGAGAAGTTTTGCAGTAAGACTGGGATGATATTGAGTACAGAAGAAGCAATTAAGGCAAGTTGTTGAGGGATATTTAAAGGGGAATAAATCTTGTAGTATCTAAGTAGGTAGACTGAACATGTGAGCAGCATTAATTGGAGAAACATACACTGGAGTATAAAGAGTCTGCACTACTCCATCAGTAGATACTATTTTTTCTTATCTGGATATTTAAGTATAGGAAAAAATTGTGGTACATTAAATCTCAGAAAAAAATTTTCACTTCAGTGAAGCTAAACTATTAGAATACAGCAGTGTATTTATTACAAACCAAGCAAGTTAGAGTTACAAGGAACAAAGAATTAGTGTAGTGCTTCATAAGCAAGCATTGATTTAACTGGCTCCATCTTAACTCTGCGCCGGAACTAAAAAAAAACAAACCCAGACACCAACCAAAAACCAGAAAAGAAAAAGAATCACATCTTTGCATATGTAGACATGAATGTAATTTAACAAAACAAGCTGAATCATGAATCTAATTACACAGCAAGTGCAAGTAAAGTGGTTGTAATGCTGTCATGGAAATGTGACTGTGATAAACTTATTCACACGACATTCTGTTGCTAATTCAATTTCCGTGCACAAGCCCAAAAGGCTAGGTTTAGTTCTATCATTACAGATATAACAAAACCAGTATAAAGGAAAATTTTGTACCTCTTTCAGAAGTGGGATATTAAAAAGCTATGTTTTCCTTCCTAATAAACGTTATACTTACAATTAAACAAAATAACCTACAATTTTATAGCCAATCTTTATGCCCATGAATGATAAATACTTTATTAAAAAACATTGAAGCATCCGCAATAAAACTGTGCATGAAAACTCATTGAAAATGGAAGAGAAATAAACCTGAAGAAAGCCTTAGTGATGTCTAGGAAATCTATGGAAAAAGAAAATTCGTTCCCTGCCTGACGACTCTGCTTCTCATTCTTATCACAGGAGTATTACTACACCTGCACTTTATAGACACAATCCTGTTACTAATTAAAATGTTAGTAACTTAAAATAAGTCTATGTATTTGCTCTTCAATTCTGTGCACTATTTGAACTGCATTCCCCGCCTCTGACAATCGTGAAATTTTGTTATAGGGTGGTAAAAGCTCTGGAAAATGCCTATACCATAATGATCTCATTAGTTTTAGAATGGGCAGTTTAGGGATCTGTTGTCCAAATGACATACAGTTTCATAAAAACACTCTATTTTTTCCCAAAGGTAAAAAAAATTAAGCTCATTTAACTTCTTTTTTTTTCCCTAAGTTTCAAAGCTGAGGGTAGGGGTCAACCTTTGGACATAGACAACTGAGCAAGCTCCTGCTGGGAAGGGGAAAGTAATGCATCCCTGGACCCCATAAATAGGCCACGTGCTCATCTTTACCCGTTGTTGGTATGTGAGGTAAATGTGGAAGAAAGGATTGCAGATTAGCCACATGCACGTGGAAAGTAGCTGATGTTGGTAAACCCTTTCCCAAAGATAACGTGTTTAATGGTATGCTGGTCATGTTATCACATCCATCATAGAAACCCATCCACAATCTTGATGTTGGAGAGATTGTAGAAACAACTTAATGCCATCATAAAGTTGCTGCTGATGACTTGACTTGCCAGTGTCCTCTATCAACTTTTAATTTGTGTTCTACAGCATTTACAGTTCACTAAATAAAAACTCTGCTTCCTTGGCAATGGTGTATGTACTGTTCATGGATAGGGCTTTGTGAGGAAAAGATGTACATACTTTTGATGCCAACCTAAAGCTTCTGACACTATAGTAACAACAGGAGTATTACACACCAAGTATAATACATAATCTAGTTTGCAAGAAGAAGCATATTTAAAATGTTTCATTAGGACTTGAACTTCTCAATGTCATAGCCTAAACCATCTAGTAACTTACTGTAATAAACAGCCAAATTCTGCTCCAGAAGAAGCCATTTTTGACAAAAGAAAACATCAGGGGGTTGATTTTAGTTTAACGTTTGGCAATAGAAACCATTTTGGGGAAGTAAATGTGTCAGAAGTGGTATATGGGAAGGAATTTTTAGAGAAGCTCTGCTAATGCCAAGCTGTAGTCACCTGTGTCCTGCAAATTCCTTTTATGCAGCTCTCAGAGGGGTCACCTGCCAGATTGTGCTCATTCCTCTGGGGACTGAGTGATCACCAAGGCTAGAGTCTCTTCCAGCTGTTTGGAGACTGAAGATTGTGCCTGAACACAGGAGGTCCAAGGTCCTTATTGCTCGTGGCAGCCTCACCTCACCAAACCACCCACTGTTTGGCTCCCAGGGGTGGACTTCCACCCATAGGTGATTGCCTGGTTTACTAATGGCCATTGTGTTGCTGCTGGTGGTGGTGATGGATTTCTGTCATTTGCTATGTAGTCCCTAGTCTGACTGACAGAAGTGGCCTTCCAGGAACAAAATTTTAGGGATCCCTGTCCTTCCTCAGTTGGCACTAAAAGGAAACAGGGAGACAACAATGCAAGAAGAGAATTTGCCCAGTGATCATGCCAGAGAGTTTACTACTTTCCTAATTCTTTAGAAAGGGTAACTGCCATTATCACATGTCCCAGTCTGTGAAATGAGAAAGATCACTATTATATACTTCTGGCTCTAGCTGTTGATACCTTTGTGTCTTTCTGACCTAGCTTCTTTTTAGTTTAATTGCTTCTTCCTCCTGTCTGTCTTGACAGACGTGTTGTCCCAAGCTTTACCCCCACTGTGATCTTGAATGATGATTAATCTAGGCACCCTGATAATGAAAGCTGTTCCTCCTACTTGCCGTGAAACTGAAGTACAAGGAGTTGGTCACCATTGCTGTTACCCTCAGGAGGCTGTGTTCCAGAGAAAAGGGACTGATAACACAAATCAGGGAGCACTCCCACTGATTTACAAAAATGCCAAACACATTTGACCTAAAAAAAAAATCCTTGAGGTGCCAATTAATTTTTTTATAGCTTTCTTTGTATCTTTGTTATATGTTGCATTGCCCCAGTAGGATATAAAGAGCATGGTAAATATTTTGTATTTTCATTTCAAGTAGGTGCTTCAAAGTCTAGATACAAAATATCTGCTGTTGCTGAGAATAACAAAGAAGGCTGGCAGAGATATCCTTTGTGAACACTGCCAGACAAAAAAATTCCAGAATTTTATGTAGGTAGAATAAGGTAGGGTTTCCTCTGTAGCAGGATGTCTCATGTTCATCTCTGAGAGATGTAAATTGCAGTATTTCTGAAATTACACTGACAAATGTATTTGGTAGTTGGTTTTGTTTTGTTTTTTTGTTTTTTTTTTTTTTTTACTACCTATCTAAAATTTCTCTTCTAGCTTTACAGTAAAACAGTGATCTCCTGTGTTTCTATCGTTACTCAGTTATATCGGAACTTTGAATTTTGCTGAGAGTATTAACTGTTTTAAATAATTTTACAATATAAGAGTCACTCTTCTGGGTAAAAAAAGGAATATATTTCTATCCAGAAAAAAAGAATTTTCAGTCTAACAACAGGAAAATAACTGTCAGGGAAGGACATTGTCACCTAACCAACCAATAAGCAATAAGATAATGATTTTGGGCACATTCTCATGAAAGCTGACATCAAGGTTAGCCTTTGGCTAAGGTGGGAGTAAATGTAGTCCAGATATACTATCCCTTGAAAAGGAAAAAAAATGTAAACTGAAGCCCTATGTACCTGCTCCATTTCAGCAGTCATCCAAAAAGACAAGAAACAAGCACTGTGGCCTGAAAAATTTTACTTTTTTCCATTCCTTCAAAGCTAATGGCTAAATTAAGGACCAAAATGCTTCATTGCCCTTCTTTTTTCTGCACACATTCACTTTACCAAATGTGTGTTGCTTCTAGGTACACTAGAATATATGAAACAGCATATACATACTTATTTTGATTACTGCAGCCATTCAGTTTCTCTTTGGATAAATTCGGCTGCTGTATACTCACCACTTTATCATGTACACTGCTTAGTCAGTTACATATTTTCCAATAAAATCTGGGGTTTTTTTGCTTCTTCTCAGAACAAAAGAAACTGAAAATGAACTTAAGCCAGTACTAGGAAAAAAGGCATTTTAATATACAACTTCTTTCACATCCAGTGTAAAGGAAGTTAAATAAGTAGAAGTAGAGGTAGTTTTTCTTCAAAGCAGAGTTTTGGAAACATAATTTTAAATATTTAAAATGGAATACCTAAGGTATTTATTAATCAAGCCTAACTTTTTTGTATAAAATTTGCCAGTTAAATGTGCTCCATCCTGCTTAAAGGAGAACTGCATCCAGAGACAAAGATCTCAGAAACAGGTGAATTGATGGACTAATAAAAATAAAATAAAAATAGATTCAAACCTCTTTATCTAAACTTTATCTGAGTTTTTTAAAAGGATGAATGTTAGTCATGGTTGTTTCAGGATTCACTTTAATACATATTTGATGAGATTTGAAAGAACTCAGACTTAGAAATTCTCTTTTATTTAGGCTTTCCTAAATACTAAAGTGGAAGCAACCTTGGATTTAAAGGAATATTAGCTCTCTCCTCACATATTCTGTCTAGGCTTGTGAGAACTGCCCATTGTACCCAAATACAACAGTTTCTTTAGCAGTGCTGAATCTTAGACACTAAAGACAGCCTCTCCTCAATGGGGTTTACTACAAGGGGAAAAAGAAATTTTCAGTGCGTCAGAGAAGGGACAATCTAATCCTCTTTGCTGGTACATCTGCTCTGGCAGTTTTGCTCTACAAATCAAAAGGCATCCCATTAATTAAAGTTCCTTTTTCTTTCATTTTTATTCAGCTCAAGAAATGAGACCAGTGTTCAAAAAAAAAAAAAAAAAAAGAAAAAAAAGAAAAGGTTTCAGCCCACTTTAGTCACAAATATCCACCACCAGAAGTGTTTACACTTTGTCTGGTTTCTGCTTCTTTCTCTTTCTTTTTCTTTCTCCTTTCTTTCTTTCTTTCTTTCTCTCTGTCTCTCTCTCTCACTTTCTATCTCTTCCCTTCTCTCTCAGTCTCTCTCCCTCTTTCTTTTTCTTTTATGGAGAACCTTCTCCTTTGGCAAAGTGCAATACATTCAGAGTCTTACAAAACAAAGCTTTCAGTTCTTGGTCAGCAACAAACTCATCTTTGTTCATGCAGCTCTATTAAGGAAAGAAGGCCAATTTTATGCAGGTTTCTATGGTCTGCAGCACAAAGGCATCTATCTGCATGCAAGCTATCTGGCAGGCACACAGCAGACTATGAGATCATCTATTTTAGCAATTGCCAGCTGCAATGAGGAACTGCAAAAAAAATTATAAACTGGTTTATATAGTGCTTTTATTTTTCTAAACAGGCGGCACTACAGATTTATGCATTGTTTTGTGGACAGATAACAAGTGCAGCTAATGAGGTGCCTTCACATCTAGATCTCGGGATCTGGTCTGCATTTTCCCCTATGAGTCCAGGTCTGTTTTCATTGGATACTAATGTCATCTATCTTAAGCAGGAAGTGATGCTCGACTGCTTTATCCCTGGGGTTTTAACTGTTGTCTAAGGAATTCTGGCCCTTTATTTGATGGACTTTTACTGTGCTTTTGCAACCATCCACTATTATTCCACAGTGGGTGGCCAGCTATTTAACACTTGCCAGTTGCATCATACACTGCCCATAAAGACCACGTACTGTAATTTCACAGTATGAGGAAAATGAGAATATTTCAGAATTTCTCCTGATAGAACAGCAAGATGTTTTTTGAAGGGAAATTGAATGGAATTATAAGTTCTTATATATAAATAAGAAAATAATCAGCACATTATTCATTTAATTCAGTAGAGTACATCAGTGTAACAGAGGGCAAATCCAAGCTCTCACCTCTTTGTCTGTTGGGCTGTCCTAGGTGGGATGCATAACCTGATCTAAACATTGGAAAGACTTTCAATCCAGCTGGGGTTGAACTGGATCTGTGGTGCAGGCTGACTTAAGCCAGTGAAGGTACTGGACTGCATTTAGGTGTGGTTTAACAGGTTTCCTTGCATACTAGAAAGAGAGGAGAAGCCTAGAGGAGAAGCCAACAGCATCCTGGCCTCTATCAGGAATAGTGTGGCCAGCAGGAGCAGGGACTTGATCGTGCCTCTGTACTTGCCACTGGTGAGGCCTCAACTTGAGTACTGTGTACAGTTCTGGGGCCCCCACTACAAGAAGGACATAGAAGCGCTGGAGCGTGTCCAGAGTAGAGCTACCAAGCTGGCGAGGGGTCTAGAGAACAAGTCCTGTGAGAAGAAGCTGAAGGAACTGGGCATGTTTAGTTTGGAGAAGAGGAGGCTGAGAGGAGACCTCATTGCACTCTACAGCTACCTGAAAAGAGGTTGTAGAGGTGAGTGCTGGCCTCTTCTCCCAAATGAATAATGACACCACAGGAAATGGTATGAAGTTGCAGCAGGGGAGGTTTAGATTAGATATTAGGAAGAAGTACTTTACTGAAAGAGTGATCAGGCACCAGTATAGCCTGCCCAGGGTGGTGGGCAAGTCACCATCCCTGGAGGTATTTAAGAAACGAGTAGATGTGGTACTTCAGGGCATGCTTTAGTGGCCAAGATTGTAGGGAGTGGGTTGTGTTTTTGTGTATGGTTTGACTTGGTGATCTCAGAGGTCCTTTCCAACCATACCATAACAATTCTGTGATTCTGTGAAGTGAGTGTCTGCTTGGAGAAGAGTCAATCAGAAAATGCTCTCCTGTGAGACAGTATTCCTGTTACGCAGTGTCCACCTTATGAACAGGTGAGCAAGATACCACATAGTAAGGTATAGTGGGAAATTGCGTTATGTCAACCTTTGCACAAAAAAACCAAACACCCTGAGCTTTTTTTTACTGTGTGGTGACTGCCAGGTAGCTGATGCCTCGTTGAAGGACAGAGTCTCCAGATTACTGTATAGTTAAATTATGACTTCCCTAAATTTGAAGGTAAAGCATAGCTTCCCTGCATTAGAAACACACTTCTGAATTTATCAATGCAGTTCTCAAGCCTCAAACCACCGGATTTAAAATTTGTTTTCTGAAAACATAATTTCCCAGAATATACCATCTCTTACTTGAAAATACAATTCCCTGTAATTTCTGAATATCATGGCTATTTTTAAACTAAACTTACCTAAAAGACATAAAAGAAGGTGGAAGAAAACAGGATGGTAGTCATGCTTCATAGGGCATGTGAGATATATTTACCTGATGAGTAAAAACACCACAAGTTGCTCACTTCCAAACCTGTTTGACTGAGAACAGGTCTATAAAAGGAATATACAGGAATATAAAAGATTCATAAGCTTTTGTTATCCAACACCAGCTGTTTGGAAACAATTAAAATCTGTAAATAGAGGATACTGTGTACTTTTCATTAAAGCGAGGTATCCAATTGCAGCTAGTGCCACAGGAAAGCTCACCATGTTCATGAAAACAAAACCTTTACATCCAGCGCATTCTGTCCCAACTAGAATGATCCTGCAATTGAACTAGCAATTCTTCGGTACCTGCCTTTTGGATCACAGCATCCATTCTTAGGAATAGCACAAAACATTTAGAACAGATGAATGCATCATATTGCAGCCAATAAGCTGAAATACCACATGGGATAACATTTACTGCTGTAAGCAGGTGACTGCCTTCTTTCTGCCTCTCCAGAAGAAACCCAGGCTTTGCCTAAGGATACATACTTGTAGATGCCCTAAGCATTAGAAATGTATTATTGCTTTGTTTTATTAGTAATACTATATTATTAGCTTGTATTGACATTACTGTTTACTAGCCTCAGCCCACAGTAGCAGATGTTACATAAATGCTTATGAGAACTCTGTGTATATTTGAGAAGATGATTTCTCACATCGCGTTTAGCATTTCTTATAAAAGCCAAAAAATAAGCCTTGTTTTGTTCCCAAATATGAAAGAAAATTAATGCCTTCAATAACACTTTTGTGAGTGGGTGAGAAATGAACTATATTTCAAAAGAATTATTTAGCCACCCCCACATAGTTTTATACCAATAATTAACCTGTTAGTGTGTTTTTTCTTAAAGCATTGTTCATTATTTATAATTTTTAACATATGCACATGCGTGTGTGTGCACACACGCACACATTCACACACACAAAGGTGGCACAAATCTACTCAAAAACTTGGGTAATCTGACATAGGTAGAAGAAATAAAGGAGTAGAATATATCACCAGGTTCTCAGTAAAACATTATTATTTGAAAGAATATTAAAACACATGCCTGTGTATGAGAATGTTCAGAATAATATTTCAGAATATTGAAAATCTGTAGCTATTTCTAAGGATAAGCACTTCTATGTGCATTTGTTTAGCATGTATCTCTATTCACCGAGATATTGTGGGATTGTTGGAGGAACTTCTGGTGAAATTCTGCCTAGGATATGAGTCAAAAACCTCTCATGAGCTGAATTTACATACCCATGAATTCCAGGGTCCCATTGATTGAATTTACTACGTATCAGGTAGGCCTTCATAACATGCTGCATGCATACTACATGAGAAATAAGAAAAAAATTGGCTGTACTTAACCTGCAAAGGCAGAGCCACCTAAGCCTCATTTGCAGAGCTTAGCAGAGTAAGCGTAGCAGTTATTGCTGCTCAGCTTATGTGAAGTAACTTATTATGCCATAGTAATCATGAGGCTGTGGTTTCAATGGGATTTATGTTTCTAGGTGCTTATGTCATTTTTGAAAATGGGACTTCAACAGCTTAAGTAATTTAGGCACTTCTGTAGATTTTACCTTAAGCAATGCTAATAACGCCTTCCAGCTTTACAGGAATTAATCTATACTAGGCTCCTACATTGTGCTGAAGGATATATTTTGCAACTGGAGCTGTACACTGTGAAGACCTCATGATAATAACCCCTTATCCTTCTTTGCAATATAGCAACTGGGAATGGAGCCAGAATCCTTCAGACAGGAGGAAAGCTTCATTTCTTAGGGGGTTCTTGCATGATATGTTCAATTCCATGCTGGGCAGGAAAACAGGCACAATCACACTTGATATTTCTAATCCAGTGTTTCTGTGTGGACCACAGAAATGAGTCCAGTTTGCTCTTTTCCACCCAGTCACAGATGCTTTTCAAGACGCAAAAAGGGGTGATACCTTTAGCCCGTTGTTCTCTTACCCTGATGGAGATAAAGATACTATCTGAATATCTAGATATTAGTACATGCATCATATGTATTATGTTCAAATAAATACAAACTTTGAAACCACTGGTCATATGCAAACTTCCATAAAGTTACTGTAAGAGTGTAGAAAGCCAAGATCTGACTTACCAGGAAAGGGAGAGGCACTTTCAAGCTGATTGTGTGATCAGGCTTCTGCTGAGGTCTGGAACAATCTGTTATGTTAGTCTTGAACAATCTGTTATCCCTTAGGTAATAGGGATTGATATATCATGGTGATACTTGGGGAGCAAAAGGAATTAAGGTAATTTCTTCAAATAAAGTCTTAATTTACACAAACAGCTCTTTGCCCCTTGTTTTAATATATGAAACAATCTGTTCATATCTGTTGTGTAATGTAGTACAGCATAATTTACCATTGCTTATTTAACACCAAATATTCTGTGGTCTTTGGAAAAGTATATCGAGCACATAATTATGTAATGGCCTTTGAGCACCATGCAGTTCAATCTGCCTGTCCAGGGCAATGCACATTCCTTCTTGGTGTTGTTTTAGAAAATAGTAGCATCTATCTTTTTCTTCACTCAGGATTTACACAAATCTTATGGATTTAAGGAAGCCAGTATGTATGAAGTCACAAAGAGACTATACCTAAAGATCAAACGGCATGGAACTAACACTTCCAACCCACGGAGAAGAAGCAGCAAAAATCTTTCCTCTCAGATCTGCACTTGACTGAAAGTCCAGCCTTGCAGGGGATGTAGTTAGGTTCAAAAAGTAGCTCTCACAGGATCTCAGTAGACTAGAAGAGTAGTAAGTTCTTTGTTACATTACAGAGCTGACTGTTTCCAACAGTTATGGGCAGAAATATGATCCAATTCCTGCTTTTGACTGGCATTGTAGAAGGCTTCTTGGGCTGCCTTGGTTGTGGGGTAAATTTTCATGCTTGTATTCCATGACTAAAACGGTGCCTTTGGACACCTGATTTTTTAAACCAGGATGGTGGTTTTCATCTGGTTTTGGCTCAACTGAGTTTCATAATGCCTCCACAATAAAACTTTCTCTTTTCCCTAGCCACAATACTGTGTTTTGCAATATGGTCACATTGCTGTTGAACTCTTATTTTGCCAAAATTTCTTTTTTCCTTACTGTCAGGCAACAGAGGACAAGACTATGGAGGGAGTGGGAGGCTTTGATGTGCATTTGGAGAATTAGAACTAAAAAGACCTTTTTGATCCTGTTAAGGGCTGTTTTCTAGAGTTTAAATTACTATCAGTAAAGCTAGATACAGACACTGAAACTTTCATTACAATGAATAGGGTATGATACTTCTATTTTAATTTCCTCACAGTGAAGAGAATACTTTAAAACAGATTGTATTTTGCCATTAATTATCAAAAAGGTAACAGAATTTATGAAGTGTTCATGTGTTACAGTGAGGGATTTATCCTTAATTTATTTAGCTGATCAAAAAGAAAATCAAGTCAGAACATAGATATTTACATAAATATATATACAACAAGGAAATATCACTAGGTGTGATCACAGTCTTTAATCTAGCACACAAAGGCAGTGCCTGGAAATTAAACCAGGTAATTAGGTAGAGGCTATATATTTTTAACATTTGACTTAGTTGGAACAAAACTACTAGAGAAAAGGTGTCTGACTCAAACTTCAAGCCTTGCTGGTATGTTTGAGACAAATTTAATCACTATAGTCATGTAAATGATCTACTGTTTCTCTTGGCTCTAAAATAATGGATTATATATCATCCATGATATTATATATTATTTATTGCTTTGCCTACCCTTAGCATTCTCACTTACCTCATTCAACAGGTGGAATACCAGTTATCTGTTAGAAGTTCTCAGCCTGGGAGAGGGATCACTGGATAAAGTTCTGTAGTCCTTGTTGGGCAACAAGTCACGATGTTTTATCTATCTCCTTAGGTCTCATGACTTCTCAATTACAAAAGTTGGGACTCATCCCATCTAACTTCAGACATCTTTGCTGTTGTGTCTACACCTGAACTGTCCATGACTCCACTTATATAACAAAGTAGGTATTTTTAGGATGCAAGTCCTCTGTAAAACCTATACTAGAATGAGAATGTAAACAAACAAATACATAAAAAACCCCAAATGCAAACCATAATGCATTGAACTTTGCAGAAGTAAATGTGCTCACTGGGAAATGCTGACATTCAGTATTCCTCAATTGTGATTTATGGTAAAAATTAGTAATGAAATATGAGAATTTCTTTAGTTTTGAACAATTTGACATTCAGGAATGTACATCTTTAAAAAACATTGCCATAAGATGTGAAATTGTTCCACTGAAAATGGAGGTGTCTCATTGACTACAGTGGATTTCGGAATGCATCACAGCATCTGATTTTTGAAACACAGTTTGCACATGCAGCTGCCATCAACTTAAGTAAAAGTTAACAGTGACATGCACCTCTGAAATCTGGTTGTTACGTTGGGATGCAGTTATTTCACTGACACAGAATCTGATATATGAGTGAGTAGAATACATTGTTCCTTCTCTTATACCTCACATCACTTAATAACCAATAGCTGTTACACATTAAGATCTTCCATAAAAGAGCAAGCAGTTTCTGATTGAAGCTTCCTACTGTGATGAGGCTTCAAAAATGAGTCATGGTCAGTAGCATTCAGCATTTACCATCAGATAAGGCTTCTGTGTTTGACATCAAACAGCAAGTAAACTGAAAAGGTTAAGCGATGACAAGTCTTTTGATCTTTGTGTATATGTGTGCATATTGACTATGCTTAAAATGGAGGTGAGTCATAAATTCAACACACTTTATAGCATTAGCAGAAGCACAGGCACACGGGCACATCAGCATGTTTCTAGCAGCAGGGTAAGATTCGAGACAGCCTTGAATAAAATGCTCTGTTTCTCTTATGTTGGTTCACAGCTGGAGAAGTCTCTTTTCCTCTGCTGGAGAAGTCTCTTTTCCTCTGCACTCCTTAGGTGCTGCTGGTTTAATTGTCTAAGAGAGGAGTGACTATGCAGTTGTTAATATAGAAGCAGTTGAAGGCAATTAAGTAAGGCCGCTGAATACAAATCCAACATTTGACAGCCCACAGCGTCAATGTGACTTTGAAGTGAAAGAGAGACAACTGCAGGTGCTGAGCATTGAACCTCAGGTGTTCTGAAAATTTATGCCTGTCAGAGATGAGCTGCTGCACTGGACGTGAGATGAAGATTTCACCTTGCCTCAGCCTCCAGACCCAAGTGGGAGAAATCACACATGCATGGCCGTGACTGGGTCCTTTCCTAGAGGGTGAGATGTAGAGTTTTGTCCATCAAAGGTGGTAGAAGGTGTTTTGCCACCTTTTATTATTGGCTAATCAAGCTGAGAAAGTATTTTGGTAATAAAATCCTACCCATGCTCTTTTCTATTTCCTTTAACTGCAATTTGTATATGAGATAGCTGTAGAAATCATATTGATCAAACTGTTCAGCAACATCAGAGTTGTCTAAATAGCAAGAACTATAAAGAACTTTTAAACTCAAGAAAGGTCAGTTCTGGGTTCCATGCTCGGGTAACTCTCCAAGATTTAAGCCATTTCATTCTCAAATAAATATGGCCATTCTATTGAGCAAATATAGCTCTTTTTCCTCATGAAAATTTTGTGTCAGCAAAATTGCCTATGTCTATAAACTGCTTGTGATCACTCCAATCTTAAAAGCAATTTCTTATTATGTTACACTCAGTAAAAAATGGCAAAGTCCTAAGCTACCTTTGAAAAATAACACCAAAACCTGTGAGTTCTGCTTATTTAAATACACCTGACTTCCATGAGAACTCAGTGGCTTAACTGTAATTTATAATCTTTGTCATATTTTTCTCTCCACAGTGAGTAACTCTTTACCTGCTGTGTCTTCCCTATGGCCGTGGGAATGCAAGGAGTAAAACAAAATGAATAGCTAGTTCCCAAGATTTCTGGCTTGATTTAGAAGAGGCTCTGTATCCGTCTACCCTTATTTTCCCTGAGAATAGATGTGTTACTCTGCAGGGAGAGATTTAGACTGATATTGATACTAGAATAAGACTAAAAATCCATTGGGGAAGTCAAATGGGACTCAGAGGAACTTCAGAGCAGTTATAAGACCAGTTATGAAGGAAACATATTCTTTAAATTTCTTTTAATCTTCCTTTTAATTGCTCCATTTGCACACCAGTGCTTCAACATTTATACTTCTGGGAAATTTTAGACAGGAGGAAGATTTTTTCATGGGAAGGGATTTAGGTGTGCATTTAGGTTTTAAATGAACTTAGTAAAGGGATCTCCTCTGATGCTGATTGCTGAAAGGTTTTGCTCTTTGGTCTTTATAATTGGAGTCTGAGATAACATCTAAGTACTTTGTCTTGAGTACTTTCATTTAGTTGATTTTTCATTACTATTTTCTAAAAGTACTGAACATACCAATAATAGGTTGACCTTTCTGGGGCTTAAATTTCCAAGTCATATTAAGAGACTCAGAGAGAAGACCTGAATGATGTACTATCTCTTTATTTATTCCTGTGCAAAACCAACAGGATTTTTAAAAAAAAATCTTCTCAGTAACAATAATTCAAGGAACCTGTTTAGTTTCTAATATATTGGGTTTGTAATAGATTGCCACAGTCACATAAATTTAAAAAATCAACCAGTTTTTAGAGAGAATAATTCTTCACAAATGATTGTAGCTGAATTTGAGTAGGCTTCAGAGTAATTGAATATTACTTTCCACCATGAAACTTAATCAGGCTTCGTCTGAATTTCCATTTCTTAAGAAACTCTGAAATGGGACAGAAATCCAAATACTTCACAATTCTAGAAAAATGAAAAAACTGGATTAATCTTCTTGAGATGTTTCATCTTCATACACACAAAACGGGCTGCTTGGATAAGATTAAAATGCTTGCTTCCAGTGCTATGTCCGCTTTCAATACAACGCAATGTTTATTTTTAACTTTATGATAGAATACACATTAGCATTTAGTATAAGATAATAATTGAACTGATGACATGAAAATAAACTTTGTGCCTTTGACCAAGAAAAAAAATATATTTCAGACCTGCTGAAGTAAGTGTTAATCATATTGGAATTGTATTAAAAGTAGAAGGGAAAATTAACTGTTTCTGCTACACTGTGCTTACCTTCAATGAGAACTGCTCTGTTCTTTTTATTGCAATTGCTTGGATATATCTTCTACTTGCAAGAAGAGAGCGATGGTTCCAGAATTACATTCACATTTGTGTGAATTATTTTACAGAAGGCAAAGTCAGCATTTTTGGAAGGAATATTGTTCCTGATGCAGTCAACTTTGAGACCTCAGAAGCCACATCAAAAGTATTGCTAACTGTAGTGGGGTGATAATTACAATCATTATATCGGTAGAAAAATGCATGAGGCAAAATTTTAGAGTTGCTCTTTGAGCAGGTGTGGTTCAAGTAAACCAAACATCTCCAAATTTTAAACAACAAAGTTACAACTGGAGAAAATTGCGACCGCAATTAGCCTATATAATTACACATTGCTTGCCTCTGATGAGTCAGACTGATCCCTGGATCTGGCAGTGGAAAGATGCTTTACCTCCAGGTAAAATTACCTGGGGGTAGCTACCTCAAATATAGGCATTTACATTACAGACATTGAAGCAAGGTGTGAGGAATCCCGTCTGTGGGAGATTTTGCATTTCTTGCTCTTCTTCTTTCTCTTGAAGAAGAGCTTGCAAAGCCTACGTGCCATTCCCAGCTGTGAAGGCGCTTGCTCAGAACCCAGATGGCTGCCAGAGCTATCACCTTGCTGCCTCTTAAGAGTCTTTATACTTGCCCCTAGCAGATTTTAGTAAAAATGAATAGAATAACCTGTGTGGATCCTTTGTATCATGGGTCAGTTATTTTTTCCCAAAGTTTCTAACACAATTTCAGTGGCTGTTATAGCAACTAATTCCTTTACAGATTTTAAGCAGCAACTAAAACTGTCGATTTGAGAGACTGAACAGAACAGCACTTCTTAGGTCCCAAATGCTTATAAAACTCATTTTCACAGTTCTGTGAGAAGTGAATGTGACAAACAGTAGCAAGAATACTGGGCAAGGGGAATACATCCTCCAGCAGCAAGGTCCCATATTTCCTTTTCTCCAGTGTCCGGTATGGAAGTAAGTAGGTACTTAAATGCAAATATTTGTGTTTATATTGTATATATATGTACACACATGCACACATCTATGTACTTATAAAAACTGTGTGTCATTCACCCTTTTTGCAGAAGAAGTGGATCTATAGAAGGAATCTAAATACAGAAAAAAACCCCTGGTTTTAGTGAACAAAAGTGCTGCTGGAAAGAAACTGATAGCCAAGGCAATGTTTAGAGGAGGATGAAAAAGAAAGTATCATGTACTTGCCCTTAAATGAGTCCTCAACCTGTCAGACTGTGCTTTTCACACCAGTCTTATTCTTCTATGATAAGACTGCAAAAACGGTCCAAGTATGTTCTGTCTGATCCACTCTTTTTACTAGTAGGAGAAACATTTTAACACTATGTCAGTCTTCCCACGGGTCAGGCTGCCAGGGAATAACGTCAGTCTCCCTCTCTTTTTTTGTGGGGTGTAATTTCAGAACAGAACACCAATAGAAGTTCCCAAGTGTTCCTTGACAAAACTTTATCAGCCTAAGCCAGCCCACCAACTGCTGACTTGAGCTAAATTGCAGCAGAGACAAGGAAAGAAATGAACATGTCCTGGATTGAGTAAGGGGGAGATGTTAGATTGTGACCTATAAAGCAGGACTATGGAGTGGGAGAGGATGTTCTGGAGAGCCTTCTTGATGCTGAAAGACTAGTGTGTGGTGTGCTATGATGGTGGTAATGGGATTAGATGATCCAGTGATCCTTTCAGGTGTTATGTTCTCATGTTTCTCTCATGCTCCACCTCTCTCAAATTCACGAAAAGGTTAAACTCAAGAACTTCTGCAGAAAGGGATTGAACATGCAGAAACTGGCAATGGCTGAGGGTGAATCATAGAACCATTTAAGTTGGAAAAGATATTTAAGGTCATTGAGTTGAAAAGCAACATTGAGAAAGCAGCTAAAATCTGATGTCTCTGTAGCTTCATGTGACTTCTCCACCGACATTGGTGCTGGCTGGGTAGAGGGTTCACACTAGTGCCTCCATACCCCACCACTCTTCAGCAAAACACTCAGGTGGATTGAAAATAAGTTACAACCTTATGTCCTACTAACATAAACAGAATTTTGTGACACATTTGAATTCAGGTGTGTTTTTAAGCAGTCTGTTGCTTAGCAATGAACCTGGGCCTCTGCTTATATTTTTTGGTGATCAAAGGACAATGCAAGACAGCAGAAAGCACAGCAGCAGCTGTTTTGTACACTTAGCAACTATTTCTGGCTGTTATGACATGAAAAGGACTTAGGCAGAGGCAAAAACAAGGTTTCAGAACAAGACTCGCTCTTTTTTCCTGTCAAATCCAGCACTGACCCATGACTTGCAGGAGCACTCCTCTCCTCAAAACACCTTTTTCCTCTAAAACTTGTCTTTGAGTCTTATGCAATTAAGTTGTCTGTCTCTTATTTATAATTCATTGTCCAGTTCTTCTCCCAACTCTTTTCTCCTCTCCAGTTTGCCAGGCTCATGATTATTTTTTTACTAGAGTTTTTAACTTCTGTTTTCACCCTTTCCTTGCTTCCCTGGAGCTCGTAACTTCTGGCTGCTTCAGCGAAAAGGGCCTCTCCCCTGCCAGGAAATGCAGACTCAGGCTTGGGACGTCTGACAGCAACCAGCCTGGGCCATCATGAGTGCCTTTCAGTTTGTAAACCCAGGGTCCAAGCTCAGCAATAGGTGCTGCCCCTTCTCTCAATGTGCCTTGAACAACATCAGTTACTTCCCTACTCCGGAGGGCAGACGAGAATGAACCTGCCCTAGCATGAACACCCCAAATCCTGTACGGCTGTGTGGGTGATCTGTGCTAAAGACACCGTATTTCATTGATGATTGCCATGGTTTAATTTACCCTTTTAATCTTGTCACTCTTTTCCCCAGCACCGTTTTTGTGTGCTAGTTTCAGTTCTGTATTTTTCAGATTTAAGCCCTTTGAGGAGGAAGTATGAGTGGGAGTTGAAGTTATAGAAAACTGAATTTACAGATAGCAAGTTGAACTGCTTAGTTTATGAAGATTTCACTTGTATACTAAAGTCTTTCTATTTTGGAAAAGAATCCTACAAATTAATTATACTTGTCTCCTGCAACAAAGTCAGTCTGTCTGCAACAAACAAACAGATTTTCATGCGAAAAATCTTTACCTTTCTACCTTACATCTTTACCTGAAAAAGATGTTTTCCTTCATATTAAAAGAGTTCAAGGTACAACTGCTTAGATATGTAGATCTGATTTTTGCCAAGATTATTATGTGTCAGGGAAAATTTTCTCACTACAGTTGTAGTCAGAACTGGTAGAAAAGATCTTGTTATTCCCACCCCTCAGACGTCTTTTCAACTGCCATTTTAGAACTCACAGATATTTTTGTCAGAAATAATCTACTATTTCTCTCAGTCTCTTGACACTGCTTCTTTTAATGCTGCTGCCATTCATCTCTGTACTCATTTAATGCACTGATGTTCCAGTGAAAGTTATCAGACTGACAACGCAGAAGTTGAAGAAAAATATTAAACACCTTGGGAAGACATATTTTTTTGGCCTTACACAATGTCCAGGGAATGTGGCTCAGGCCTTACTTGCAAGGGTGAGTAAAAGCCTTAGTGACAGGTCTCTCTTTGGCTTCCTTTCAAAAATTATGCATGAGGGAGCTGAATGGACCCTTTGCAACGATAGACCCTCCTTGTGTAGCAGCTGGACTGGGATCATTATATATGAGCACTACTGAATGGCCGTGAGACAGTAACAGCAGCTGGTTATAATGTGATAGTTTTGAATGAGTGGCTTTGATATAAATACAAGTCTTTTTACTTCTGCAAGAAACTTCAGCTAAATGTTGGCACCCAGCTTTTTGATCAATCAGAAGTCTCACAGGCAGCTCTTTCTGTTTGCTCTAAAATAATCTGAACATATTTACTATAAATCTAATAAAGAATTTTAGATTTTCCATATCCAGAAATATCTAACTTGCTTAAATTAGACCTAAGCCTGTATGCCTCTAAATTAAATTGAAAATGTAGTTTCAGTCATAGAGATTAAGTGCTTGGTCTGACCTACCTGCCAGAATGAAGTTGTGAAAAAAAGGCCACAGACTCATAGGGTCAAGTCACAGCTCTCAGATTAAGACACCGAAGCTCAGTCATTGAAGGTCCCAAAAGTGTAGATTCAGTCAACAGTTTATGGAGACTAGAGTGATTTTAAGGTGACCTATATTTAATCAGTTGAGATTATTTTCCACTGTCTGTGACATCTAGATCTCTAGATTCAGTTATCTAAACACATTTGGGTGTTTATTTTGGGTGTTGTGGAACACTCAACACTGAACTACCTTAATACCTGATTCATATCTCATAGCCCTGTGCAGGCACCTCAAAGACCCAAAGGTGTCTCAAACAGCAGTAGGTGCCTATCTTTAAGCTAATAAATAGAGCTGACTCTAGTGGGAGCTCAGACACTAGCTCACAAGAAGACATGTACATGTAGACATTTGCCTCTTAGAGGAGTCTGTGTGGAAAAGGGACTGAGGTTGAGAGGTGACCTGGCTGCTTGGCCCTAGGGTAGAGAGGCTCTGTAAGGAGTGGGAGGGCAGGTCCTGTGCCCTTGCTGCTCTGCCACATGAGCTGTGTGCACTTAACATTTGTTGGACAAAATGTGCAAGCAATGTTGGGAATAGAGATTTATTTCCACCACTCCTTCCCTCTTAAGTACTCCCCTGACTTCACCTGAGTCAGGCTACCTCTACCTGTTATTTATTTTCTTTTCTTTTTTTACTTTGAAAAACTGTATTGGCAGAAGACATGGAGGCCGATACCAAATATGTAATACACGTTGGCTGCAAATGCAGGCAGATTCTCATACTGTGGGAAGCAAAGTGCAGCATTTGTTCTGGTGCCGTGAAGACATTTATCGTGGAGCACGGACCCAGAATTCTTACAGGCTAAGCCAAGTGATGTGGCAGAACTGACAGACATCTGTAGCTTCACAATATGCTGGTGTGACTCAGCCAGATTAGTCTCGTCTCTGCAACCGAGCCAGTTCCCGTGATATTGCATCACCTGCAAACTTTGGGAACATTTAGATGTGCACAGACACCGTAGCATTGTTTGTTCCACTCCCTCATGACTGCACATAAAAGAGAGGTGTGCACGCACATGGTGGAACCTCCACTTCATTGACCCTTTTGCCGGGATTTTAATAGTTGTGGGATGCCCAAATTTGAAATGGCATTGGGGATAAGGGTGGGGAAGGGGGGATTAGTAAATAATTGAAATGAAGGGACAAAATCTATACTTCATCTGAGACTGAGAATGGGAAGGCATATGTTGTCATTTGAATAGCAACAGGTCTGGGACCAGGAACCAGAGCTGGAGTAGCTTTGGAGATCCTTTCCACTTAGGAGCAGGGACTTCTAGGCCTTAGTTTGAATAGACAGAAAGGAGAAATAGGAGCTACCCACAGAGCTGGCAGAGAAAATGGCAAGGACTGCCTCATTCCCCACTCAGGAAAAAGGATTTTCCTAGTTTGAATCTGATGAGGATCCTCTGAAGAGAGGAGGCCCAGTTTGCCAAAGGCAGTTCTCAGAAAAGAGGCAGCAGCAGGGGTCAGGATTCTCCAAAAGCAGGTTTCAACAAAGGGCTCTGGATCTGGCTGTGATTTTCATGTCCTGAATTGAGCTTCCTCTAGCATACCCTAAGCAAGAGGAAGTGTTTTCACTCTTGTCTTTAGCTACAATTCACGTATAACTGAAATAAGGAAAAGAAAAGTGTAAAGAAATTGAAAGAATATAAAGTTGTTCGGGCAACTTGTTGAAGCAGTATGGCAATCACCATCCCTCTTAAAAAGTCTTGGGAACCGTTGGTACAACAGGCATCTGCGCTTGCTAAAGAAATTAGATTTTTTTTTTCCTCTTCTTCAGTTTAGTAATTTTACCCAAGTGACTTTTTTTTTTTTGTAACGGGTTAACTCCTGGGCCAGTGGTGGGTTGGCACTGGTCCCCAACTCATCAACAGCTATAGGTATGCACTGTGGGAAAACTCAGGGATACTGGTGCACCCAGTTACAAGAGCTGAGAGCCTGACTTATGTCTTCCTTAGGTCTCATCTAGTCCATATACCTGGATTTCCTCCGCACAATAAGGAGTGTGGGGAGAGCTGTACACAGTCAAGGATCACTCCAAGATAAAACCAGCATGGATCTAGACCTTGGAGATCAGGTGTACACTGAGGGCTCCTCAGTTCAGGGATCAGGGATCAGCAGTGTCAATTCAGATCTGATAGATGTCTCTCCATCACTTCTTCAGAGTGTGTTGTGGGGAACCCCAAGAGGACAGACAAGATTTCCGAAAATCCAGAAGAAAGGTTACTATACTTATCACAGACATCCATGGGCGGGGGGACGAACACACAAATGCAGAAGTAAGCTGCTGAATATCTGTTCAGCTAATTATTTTTTTTTAATTGACCCAGTTTTCAAGAAAGAGATACAAATGCCTTCTCAGGCTACTTATAACTAAGGACATACACAAGTGCTTTGCTGATTCAGGACCCTGTGGTTATGAAAGCTACATTGCTCCATTTACATGAGGGAAGAATTAAATCCAATAAGGTGAATTTAGGGGAAAAAGAGCGTAAAGGCTTTCCACAAAGGAGATTGTGCCTGCATTCAAATTAGAATGAGGGAAAACCTCACACAAGACAAGAGGTTTTAGGTGTACCGAAATAATTTGTGGACTTCGGGATCAAATTCCGAATTTATTTTTTTAAAGAAAAGTATTAATGATCATTGCTTGCAGGAGTCAAAACATAAAAAACCAGCTACAAAATCATTTTCATAAATGTAAAAAGTGTTTGTTTTGGAAAGCAAATATTTTTGTTGCTGCTTTTTATGTTGGTAAAAAGAAAGGAAATCAGTTCAGGGTTGCCCTGCAACAAATTAGAAAATAATTTTTAGGTTCAGCCACCAAACTGAAAAATCAATTATTTGCACGTCTAATTAGGATTGTAAGAAACAGCCTTAAAGAAGAGGAGTATGAACTATTTTTCACAGCTCAGTGTTCTCTTTTTTGTCTTTTTTTTTTTTTTTGGCTGTAGTTGCTCACAGGCATTGCTATAACCCTTTCTGTTACAGTTAGTTATGCAGGCTCCAGTGCACCTTTTTCAGTTATTAGCAATACACAGTATCCAAGCTGTCTCTCCTTTGAGCCCCATTATTAAACACAGAAGGGATCTAAGTAGCCCCTTTGCACTGTGCAGACAGGAGGTAATTTTGCATGCCCGGCTGCCTACTTTCAGTAGGTATGTGCTTGCTCCGTGTACGATAACCGTGCTGTGAGAGTATATTTTGTGAGTAAAATTTAGGTTCTGATGTTTCAGTAACACATGCTTAACTCGCAAGTTCATGACTTAACCTGGACTGCTGTTGGATTAAAAATACCAGTTTAATATTTTATCAATTGCGTTGTCAGGGTACTCACGTTCACTGATGCTAATATTCTTGGGCAGTCTTTTTTGCTTAATTAGGACCTTTTGGAAGACCTGTACTTTGGGCACTATTATTTTGAGCTAAGCTGTTTCAGTTGTTAAACTTCCCATTTCAAACTGGAATTACCATCACTTCAGTCCTATGTTCTGCACTTGAATCTCTTCTACAGAAGAGCATAGATTTCTTTCTGCACGGTTGCTTTCCATCTCTTCCAAATAAAGTTGTTTTTTTTGCTTTGACAGTTCTTGGTGTCTCTGAAAGGCTTTCCTTAAGGGTACTTTCAGTGCACTCTGCAGTTTTCTGTAGCCTGATTTCCACCTTTCTCCCCTTGATTTAGAATGGTGTTAACATTTATTTTACTGCATGGTGTGCACTTTTTCATATGCTACTAACTACATTTAAAATGCTTTGCTTAAATTGGCCAAAAGGATTGAAAAGAGAAAAGCACAGGAGTACAAACAAAATATCAGAAAAGCTCTTCAGGAGATTCTCCTTTTGATAGTATTAGTGACTTAGAAAATATAATGTGTTTCTGTTCGTGTTCGTGTTTCTATTTTAACACTGCCTTGACATAGTGCTGAATACCCAGACAATCCTCTTGAGTTCCTTGTAATGAAATGCACTCTCCTCTTGTACATTTTGTTTCCCATTAGAGTGGATTATAACTTTTTTAAAGGACCTGGGAACAAGAGGAGCTATGCATTCCTGTTTTAGTATCTTCCAGTATGTTCTTATCTTTTGCATCTGCTGTTTTGTTATCAAACTTAATAGTAATTCAACAGCTATAAAATAATGCCAGTGTAATTGTCACCTATTTTGCAAGAAAAAATAGCAAATCTCTCCATATCTTGTTTACCTTTTAAATCTCAGAAGTCTATCAGGTTTTAGGTTGCAGTAAATAACTCCTTCACAGGCTCTCACGTTCATAAGAGCTGCTTGCACTTCATAGTGAAATGTGAGTATAAATTGGATGTGCCAAACTTTTCAACCAAATGGCTCTCAACATTTAGCATTACTTGGTGTCTTGCTTTTATTTCTCAGCTGCCGTGATTCTTACCTACTGCATCTTATTACACAAACAGCCTTGTAGGTTGGGTTTGAGCTTTTTATTTTTCTCCATGGGGAATAGAGAAGACATGGCATGTCACAAACACACTGTCCCATGCTTGTTAGGCGAAGAAATTATATGGGGAAAAATACACAAAGCTTTGCTGAAAGTCTCATAACTGGGAGAGGGTAATGTGGAGAAGAAGAAAAAGATGTAACAGTCAAATAACAAGTCCAATCATAATTTGATGAACTGATTACAGGTGTGTCTATTGTCTAGCTTGGATTTATCTGAAGAAAGAAAGCTGAGTCTAGGCACAAGTGTCAGGTAACAGACACCTTACTTAGCATTTGTAATCCATATTTCTATGGTCTGTATTCTGTTCATTTGTGGAGAATCTACATGAAAACATAAACCCTGATAGCCTGCTCCTTAGCATAAATGACCTACTCCAAGGCCTGGGTCTGGGTTATAAGCAAACCGTCAAGTAGCTTTCTCAGTAACTTTCTTGAGCCTTGAGTCTGATAGCCCAGAGAGAAACCTTATGGACTGAAGTGATAAAAACAACAGCACAGTTGCAATGTCTACTGGAGTGAGCAAACTGCTAGATACCTTTCCGAATATGTAGAACAGACTAGTATTTTACAGGAGGGATCTCAGGTCAAGGGGCTGAATAGAGAACTAATTCCCTGGAAATTTTTAAATGAAATGAGCTGCCTTTTTTCTTAATTCTGATGAAAACACCTTCTAATGCATATTTTACAGTACAGACAACTTTGCAGAAAGGGTTTGTAAATATTGTTTTCAAACCTAATCTCACAAATCAGTATTGTCCAATATTTTCTGTTGGTTAATGTAGTTTCAGCCTTCTCTCCTGTGCTGAAAGCTGTTGCATTTTCCCTTGAGGCCATAGACTAGTTTGAAAGGTTCCCCAGGGGTCTGCTGTGAGGGGTCTCTCTTTGTTACCTGTTCCTGGAAGAAGGGGTGTTCTCTGTGCCTGCCAGGAACAACTTTCTCAATACAGCTCTTGGCACTCCCAGGCCCTGGCTGACCCTTCCAGCCTGGCTGAGAGCATTCAGCCCCATGTCAGGGTGCACCTCAAGTGGGGAGCATTAGACTGATGCTTGCAGATTTTACCTCCAGTGACAGAACGTGAGCTGAATTTGTCAGCTTCCGTTGGTCTCAACTCTAGCACTGGAAAGATGATGGGGAAAATAAATGCAAACTTATTTGAGCAAAAGAAAATCTTAAATTCTTAATATCAGGGTTGGAAACAAAGTGGCAAAGGGAAAAACAAAACAGAAAAAGGTAATTTTAAGTCACCTCCAACAAAGCTTTCATGTTTTGCATGACTTCTGGAGAGGAATTTCAAGAATCAGAATTCATGTATAGCAGCAGGGTCTTCCTTTCTCCTTTCCTCTGTCCCTTTCTATGCAAATTAGGAATTCACTGTTTCCCTGGGGACATCCCCAAAATTCTTCCAAGGTTGCTGCAACATTTCAATCCACAAAGGATATATCTTAAAGAGAATTAATTGTGTTTGCATTCTTGTAAACCAAGCTCATCCTTATCTTTGAATACTACATTTTGTATTGGAGCGCTGCCACAAGTAGTTCACTCCCATTTATTGTTAATTTGGGGAACTCTGGTTCACAATCTCCACATAAGTCAGGTTCTGAACTTAACTCTTCCTAAGTTAAATTTCAGTACTGAAATTTGTTTTAATAGAGTTAATGTCAAGAAAGTTTCAAATAAGCCTCTCACAGTTGCATACCTGAAACCTACCCAGAAATAGCTGTTCAAGCTTGAAAAATCTGCCCTAAAACATCACAGATCATAATGAGACAGGGGATAGGGAGGTAAACCTGGACCTCTTGTCCAAAGCCAATATGTACACAGCTTCTTGTGCCTGCCTGGACCTTGCCACCTACGACTTTGTGAAGTATGAAAGAATATCATTAGAACAATATCTGGATCAAAGTGTTGTTTTGGAACAGAATTCTTGTCCTGGGGTCAGTTGATAAAGAGTAATTGTATTGCAGTCAACATAATGGTTCTCATGTTTAAAAGTAAACACATTCTTCTGTATCACATGGAATTAGGCCGATTTCATAATGACAGATGAGAGGAGTAACACTCAGCAGGGATGAATGCCAGAGTACCAAAAGGCCCAATCACATAACCAGGCAGACCACTCTTCTGCTGGGGACAGTGTGCCATGGGGAACATAGCTTTTGGGGTGTTTACTGTTTCTTCCACTACCCAAATTACACTATAATGCATGTTGAAGGAAGACAGTGACAACACTAAGAGCATTCAGTGTTATTCATCCTAACCAAGACGTGTAGGCTCATCAGGTTACTTAGCATAACCAAGCCCGAAGTCCTCAGTATCCTGTGAGAAACTGGATGTGAGAACTTGACAGAGGTAGAGAGCACAATATCTTGTAATTTTATATCATTTCTGAGCTGTCAAGAAACAAGTTTTGTTCCCTTCTTACCTCCTATATAAGCAGCCTCATAAGTTTCACACATTTCACACATACATTTGAAATATTGAGTCTTTACAATAATGAAACATAGTGAAGGCCTTGTTTTATGGTAAGTCGTATGCCAGCGACTGGCTAGCCATCTGCTCCCATGTAATGCAGAAAACACTAATCCAGAAGACAGGATTTCCAACAGCCCTTGGGGGAGGCTTCACTGTATTGGGCTCAAATGGCTTTTTTCTGGCTTCATGCTGAATATGTGTGCTGGAGCATGTCATGGTTCTAGTAAATACTGATGCTTTTTATTTTTGAATTACAAGCATCCATGTGTGTCCATACATTGTATTGTCAGTGTGATAATCCTGAAGCACATGGCTCCTACTTAAATCTCTACCTTATCCTTTAAGGAGTTAGATTCCTTCACCTACTTGGAAAGAAGATATTTTTTCAGGAAGGTGAATTCCACTTGCACTGTGAGGCCTTGTGCTGGGACTGCCCTGCTAAATATCCCACCGCTTTCCATAATACCATGTCCTGGAAAACACTCAGTGTCTTATGTTTGCTGAAGAAATGTTGCTAGCAAACTGGCCTTGGTAGCAGAGTCACCTCATATTTTATCATGGTGTTTCATTTGCCAGGACTTTTTTTTTTCTCTCTTTTAGTAGCCTTGAGATAGTTCTCTTCAAAGTAGCGGTTTGGAGTGGCTTCTAATGAAAACCCTACTCAGGAAGAGGGGGAACTGGATTACCCCACACATCTTTACAGTTCTACTCCTCAAAGATCTCAGTGTAACCAGTGAACAAAAACACAAACCCAAAGCAGAATGGTTGATTATTCTTTCTCTCCACACATTTGTATTCAGCAGAACTTAACGAAAACACCTCCTAAATCCCTTCTGAATAATTTAGCTTGAAACATTTACCCTTTGACAAAAAAGCACAAAATAACTAGGAAATACAAAGTCCTGAAACCATTCCCAGAAGCCACTGTTGCATACACTGTCTACTTATTTCAGTTCCTTTATGCTAGACAAGACCTTAGGCTTTCTGTTCAGCAGAGGGCACATGGAAATACAAAAGACACTCAGCTCTCCTTCCTCATGGGAATGGGAATCTCAAGAGAAGTGAAAGAAAGAGGACTGGTTCACTGTGCAGGAAGTTACTTTATTTACAGTGAAAGTTATTCTCCAGTGTGCACTGACATGTCCAACATAGCTGGACTTCTCTTTTCATTTAAGAGGCAAGTTGCAAAGTAATCCATGTTTTACTATTTAAGTTTTTAGTGTGCTTATGATTTTATGATGATTAATCCCCATACTCTACGAGACCATCTTCTTACAACACAAGAATCTCCTGTTCCTTAGACCCCCCTTCTTATAAGTACTTGAGCAATAAATGAAAGAGTAAAAGCTGAAAACACAATGTATGTAACAACATGTCAAAAATGAATATGTTTAATGTGATGGCTTCCAAGAAACCAGAGGCCTATCTGTTGAAAGACTCTGGGGAAGGATAAAAGTAGAAGCAAGCTGTAACAATCTGATTACGCCAGGAGGCTGGGCTAGCTGAGACACATTATTACTGTTAAAGTTATTACTTGAAAATCAATTGATTGAGCACATATGATGGAATGTTTCAGTTTAGGTGACTAACAAGATAAGACAGACAAGAAGAAAAACTTCTAAATATATCTTAGAAGTAAATTAAAGGAAAAGACAAGAATGAGCCCAGTACTTAGGAAAGCAGGGGAGAAAGGGGTGAAAAAATGTCTGAAAAGTTAAAAGTCTGTTTTATTTCAAATATAATAAAAAATTAGTTCTCCTATATGGTTAAAATAATAAGAGTGAAAAGCAAAAGTAAGAACCCAGGATCAAAAAACTTTCAATATTTTCGATATTCTCAAATTTGGGGGGTCCTTATGGAGCATATCATAGCAATTTCCAACCCGGTAGTAATTTTCTTCAAGAAAACATGGAAGCAAAGGAAATCTAATGGCAAAGGTATTTCCAATATTGACAAGAGTAGAATGGAATTAGAAAAATACACCATTTTGATGGCCAGGAAGAATGAAAAAGCAGTTTGTAAGTATCTAAAGGATAATTATGTAATAAGAAAAATGATGACTGATTTTTCAAGAATCAAATGTATTCATGCACTACAATTTTTTTCTTCTCCAGAGAAAATCATGACATGTACGAAGAGAGAGGCAGTAGGAGGATGCATCTTAACTCTATCCCACTGTTCATGTCTCCAACAAAGATGTTAAACAGCACTGATCCCAGTACTGACCTCTGAAGAACATTACTTGTCACTGGCCACCACTTGGATGTTGAGCCACTGACCACAAACCTTTGAGTGCAGCCATCCAGCCAGTTCCTTATCCACTGAGTAGTGCATCAGTCAAATCCATGACTTTCCAATTTTGAAAGCAGGATGTTGTGCAGGACAGTGTCGAAAGCTTTGCATAAGTCCAGGTGGATCATGTCTGTTGCCCTGCCCTTGACTACCAAGGCTGCGGTGAAATTTGATATATTGCATGTGTGATTTTAATACAGAAGAGAGCATTCATTGACTGCCAGCAGTAACACAGAAAGGACCTAGAAAGGACCTAGAAGTTTGATAGCTTCACAGACTAACTCTGAATCAACTATTTCATGCTGCTGTAAAAATACGTATGTCATTTTTTGTTGTTTTGAAGGCTGTTCTGCTGTATCTGGCACTGGTGAGGACTTAACTGGAGTATTATATATAGTTGGGCCATCATACTTTAAGGAAGATGCAGTCAAAGAAAATCTAGAGAAAGCCAACAAAGAGCGAGCTTTGGAAAACAGGATCCATTAAAAAGCTTGGAAAGATATGGTTGTATTTAGCATACATATAAAATGATCTGAACAAGGGAGAAAAGACATGAAAAGCTTTCAAATCCTTTAACAGCTCTTTTCTTTTGTTAGCAGAATCACTCTCTTGTACTCCAGTCCACAGAGGGTAGGGCAACAAATATTTAGTTTAATTTGCAACATTTTTTTTTTAACTTGAAAATACTTTATATTTTAAAGTGATTAAAGAATTAGAAAAGATAGTCGAAGGAGGCTGTGCAATCTTAGTACCCAGAAGACCTGTTTAAAAAAGTGTTTCTCAGGAATTCTTCATGTTCACTTGATCCTATTGTAATGAAGGTACCCTTTCTCAACCTCTGTTTCTGAAGAATATTCATTTCATGTTCTGGGTATACAAATGGTTACCAATCAATGTAAAATCACCATATTTCATTCAGCCCTAAAGGCAGTACAATGCCTGCTGAGTGTAGTGATGAAGATTGTCCAGCCAACTCCCTGTAGGTCATTGCCTTGCTATAAGCATACTCCGGCTGGTGAATTCAACAGCCAGGAACCTTCTTCTGCCAGCCTCTTTCAAACTCAGCTGTAACCCCCCTTTTTAATGGGCCACCCACAAGGCTCTTTCATGGCAATTATAGCCCCCTTTGCCAGAAATATATTGTTTCTCGTGCCAGCTCTGAGCCTTTCATCCCAATATCCAAGCCACCGAGTCCTCTTTCTGCAGCCAGCTCCTGGTCTATTTAACTTCTCCCCACTACTCCAAAAGCCACATAGCCTCTGGCTTTTTGCAACTGCTGGTGGTATTTCCCTTTTTGTGCTAGAAGAACTCTTAAGTTCTCTCATGGATATGCACCAAAATTGAATGAAATGAGCCTGGTGGCTCACTGCTCATCTTGGTGAGTGATTTCAGGGAAAACCAGAGCTCCCCAGACTAGAATTTGGCTGGGTTGAGAAATTGTCCTGGTGGGAAAAAAACTGTCCTTCAACAAACTTGGTATCTTAAACCTGTTTATTTGGAACAATTCTGAGTTTATTTAAGAGAGTGGGACTTCAGCTTTGTAGTAGGCAACTTTTTCCATCCTTCCATGGAGAAATGGAAACATCTCCCACTTGCAACCAAACCTTTCCTTCAAGCACACTTATATTAAGCCTAGAAATAAGTATCTTCTTACTTTCATGAATTTAGACATGTCTGAACCATTTTCTGTGGCTGAACTGAGCCTTAAGAGAAGAATCACATTTCTCTGTGTTTCCAAAGTGCCAAGAGCACCAACATCACTTGGCAAATACTCAGAATTTCTTGCACTTTTTCAGGTGCAAAGTGAAAGAAAACATATGGAGAATGTGAATTCACATCGGGGCCAGACTTCCATCAGTAATATATTGAAGAAACTTACTTGGTTTTAAAAATAGATGGTTTTTTTAGGTACCACTACTAAAAACATGTTCTTTGGAAGCAGATCTATAGAAAGTAATCCAGATGTTCTATTTCAGATGCTCTGTGCAGATACAATTACATTGAAGGGACTACAATTTTCCAAGGCAATTTGCAAGCATCTATGTTCCGTAGCTTGAAGATAAACGCAGACTTCCTGTAAGAGGCCAGTAAGCAGAAGTGCAAAGCAATGACATTCTGAAAATCTGTCTTTTGTTTGAAAATGGAGGTCCTTGCCGCTCTAAAGGACTTTGTGTGTAAAGATGTCAAAAATATGAATATTTGTATAATTTTAATCAAATTTTAGTGCTAGTAAAGAATTGTGAAAGAGAGTTACTATATATCCAAGAGATGTTCTTCAACTATGTTATTTTATATTTAAAAAAATGATGTGGGGAAACAGTGGGGGGAAAAAGGATCTGTAATTAGAAAAAGACTTAGGAGTCAGGAAAACCTTTTGTTAATATGGGTTAGAAAATTAAACGAATGTTTCCAAATCTGGGTAATTGTGACAAAGCACCAAAATAGAAACATTTCATTTTTAATCTCTGTGCCTGAGGACTCTGACTTCAGTTTGCAGGAGGAGGTAGCTAGGCCAGGTCTTATATCAGAGCTCCACTTCTATTCACCCCAGAGCTTTCCAGCCCTGTAGCAAGTATAACTGAACAAGATGCTCATCAGCTTTGCATTCTCTGCAATCACTGGGAAGGCAAATGTACTAGAAAGCAATAAGATTGCTCTCTTTTCCCAATTATGCATTTTTGTTCAAATATTCTGTATACAAATGCTTGTTTTCTATTCATCACTGGCCTGAAACAAGAATGACTCCACCAAAATCACTGTCATGAGACTGATTCAACTGAGATGGAAAGTAAGCCGAGTATGTCAGAGTGTTTACATATATTGCAAGTTATGCACGCAGGGTAGAGTAAATTATGAGAGAACAAGAATTTACAAGCCAGTAATGATTGTAGAAAAGTTTGAGAATTAATTGGGGAAAAAAGCTGAGTGAACCTCTATAATCACAGAATTCCTCAAACCTACTTTCTGAGGCATACATGCTTTATAGTGTTTCAGTTTTTACTCTTACCCAGGATGAAAAGGAAAAAGGAAATAATTTCACCAAATCACCCAAGGTATAACCTACTTGAAAGCTAACAAAACATTTCCCAGATGAAACAGTCTCAACAAATTACCTTTTCTTGCTCTTCTCTGCACGTGAGAATAATTTCACGTGCACTGACACAGAGATGATACTGTTTTTTTCCTTATTTAATTTGGTAATAATTTCTATTTCTGCTAATGTGTTTATAGACTTATAATTGTTCTTTTTCACAGTTAAAAACTTAGGCTCTGAGGTGAGAATGTGTGCAAAAGAGAGATGAGAGAACATAACAAGAACTCGGTGGAGAGCAGAGGCTATGCAAACATTTCAAAGTCCTCCTGAAAAAGCAGGAGGATCAGTGCAATCCTCAGCTGAAAATTTTCTCTACAGCAACACAGCAACTCTTTTCTTGTGCATTACAATTTAAAGCAAACATGCACAAATATGCTCACAGACATGCCTTCCAGTTTTCGTGTTCTTGCATGTCACGTACCTATACTGCATGACTGCAACAAAAGCTGTCCCAGGCAGGCCCAGGAAGTCTACATCTATTTCTCTGTTCCTCCTTATAATCCAACTTGAGACACTGAAAAATTGAAAAGGGATTTTTTTTTCTTTTTAAAAGAGAAATAGAAGTTCATATGTCTAAATCTTTTCTGTGTTGTAGCAGCAGCAGAACTGTAGGTGATATAAACTAAATGTAATCAATACAACTTTTAATGGCTGTAATGGTTTCAATGGCACTTCCATCGGTAGCTGTTGATCAATAAAGCAGCATCTTCAAAGACCTTGCTTTCTGAGAAAGGTACAAGCAGCTCACAGCATTAGAGCATGATGATGACTAGGCTGCTGCAGGTTTCACCAAGTCCCTAGAAATTCCCTTACAACCCAAATCAGTCAACTTAGTTTGCTAAACGAAAAGTTTTACCCAGTACAAGAATTTGGTGGCATGAAATAATGCAGAACTCAGTGATGGACTTAAATCAGCAATCACAGCTAGGATGAAGTTCAGAAGTCTGATCTTGATTCTGCTTCTCCACATGGGGATCTAATATCATCCGAGCTGCCCAAAGATGCCCTGTCTAGCTCCTAGCTGCCAGTCCACAAAGTTTTCCATAGATCCTGTGCCACATCTGCCAAGCTAAATACTTATACCCTCATACATCTCAGACCTCAAATGATCCTAGGCACTGAAGTGTGAGAAAAGGATTTTACCTCTAAGGCCCTGACAGTTAGAGATAACAGAGGTTCATTTAGACTGTATTTCTATTTGATGGAAACAAAATTTCACTTTCAAAAGGAATACATTACATTTTAAAGAGGAATGGGAAGAAATACCAATCAGTAAGACAGGTAATTGTGTTTGACTGGCCTGACTGAACTGAGAACTTTGGATGGAAGTCAGGAAAAAAATGGAAAGTTGATGGCCTTTAGAAGAAGGGGCAGACAGTTCAGGAGGACTGCAAGGATGTTGTGAGATTATGAAGGAGGAAAATTAAAAGGGTCAAAGCCCAACTAAAACTTAATTTGCCTACTGCGTAAAAGATCATAAAAGATGTTTCTATAAATACATTAGCAACAAAAGGATGGCTAAGGAGGATCTCCGTCCTTTATTGGATGTGGAGGGAAACTTAGTGACAAATGATGCAGACAAGGCTGAAGTACCCAAAGCCTTCTTTGCCCCAGTCCTTAACAGTAAGACCAGTTGTGGATGTTGTCTATCTAGACTTTAGTAAAGCCTTTGACATCATTTCCCCCAGCATTCTTCTGGATAAAATGGCTTCTCACGGCTTGGACAGACATACTATTCACTGTGTAAAAATCTGGCTGGAGGGCTAGGCCCAGAGAGTGGTGCTGAATGGAGTTATATCCAGTTGGTGGCCAGTCACCAGTGGTGGTCCCCAGGGCTCAGTACTGGGGCTGGTTCTGTTTAATATTTTTATCAATGACCTGGATGAGGGGATTGAGTGCACCCTCAGTAAGTTTGCAGATGATACCAAGTTGAAATTAAGTGTTGATCTGCTTGAAGGTAGCAAAGTTCTACAGAGGGATTTGGACAGGCTGGATTGATGAGCCAAGTCCAATTGTTTGAGGTTGAACAAGGCCAAGTGCTGGGTCCTGTGCTTGGGTCACCACAAACCCATGCAGTGCTACAGGTTTGGCAAAGAGTGATTGGAGAGCTGCCTGGTGGAAAAGGACCTGGAGGTGTTCATTGACAGCTGGCAGAATATGAACCAGCAGTGTGCTCAGGTGGCCAAAGAGGCCAATAGTGTCCTGGCTTGTATCAGAAATAGGGTGGCCAGCAGAACTCCGGAAGTGATTGTCCTCTTGTATTCGGCACTGGTGAGGCCCCATCTTGAGTACAGTATTCAGTTTTGGGAGTCTCACTGCAAAAAAGACATAGATGCTGGAGCATGTACAGAGAAGGATAATAAAGCTGTTGAAGGGTTTAGAGCACAGGTGTTCTGAGGAATGGCTGAGGGAACTGGTTGTTCAGTCTGGGGAAAAGGGGGCTGGGAGGAAACCTTATGACTCTCTAGGACTACCTCAAAAGGGTCTGTAGCGAGGTGGGGATCAGTCTCTTCTCCCAAGTAGCAAGCCATAAGACAAGAAGAAATGGCGTCAAGGTGTGACGGGGAGGTTTAGATTAGATTTAGATTTCCTAATAAGGAAAAATTTCTTCACTGAAAGGGTTATGAAGCATTTGAACAGGCTGACCGGGGAAGCAGTTAAATCTCCATTCCTGAGGGCATTTTTAAAAGATGAGTAGACATGCTACTCAGGGACATGGTTTAGTGGTAATTAATTGTTGGATTTCATGATCTTAAAGGTCCTTTCCAACCTAAATGATTCTATGATATGTATTTCTGTACTGACTGCAAATTCTTCTAAGACTTCAGTTGCCCAAATATTCAACAGCTCAAGTCCTGTTTAGATGTAGTCAGTAATCTCTACAGAGCAATTCAGATCACATGTCTACATGTGTGTATAGCACACACATTATAGGCTAGGCAAAATGAATCTCACTTACAAAATTTAAATATCTGAAATTACAAGAGATAAGTCTCTTTCTCAGTTTCTTCTTGAATGTTTTCAAAGCACCCAAGCCAATATTTCATACATGAATGCTGAAAGACAATGTGAAAAAATAACTAGCGGCCAGTGTGAGTGATGTTGCCCTAGAGCCTCAGGGATTTATACTTGCTAAGTGATATATTGAGTGCTTGGGCCAGGGATGTTGCACTGGTGTCACCCTTCTGGACTGTGGAAAAATCCCTCTGTGAGAGTTAATTCAGTACTGGAAATTTTTATGAATACCAAAAATTAATATACATTTACATGTTAGTGCTTACGTGACTTACTGACCTTTTTTTTTTTTTTTTTCCACTGAAAATATTGAAAGACAGCTAGCACTACCAAATGCTTTCTTAATATTACCTATATTCATTATCAGGTATTGGTGGAATTTTACAGCAAGAATATGCTCTTCAGTGAGAGGCAGGAAATCCACAAGATAGCCACTGCACTGAAATATAGTCAGATTCTGCAAAGATGTGAGGGAAATTTCTAAAGAGAAAGAGATAAATTGTCACTGATTGGAACAATTAGTGACGAATTTCATGGAAGTGAGGGAGGTGACATTTTCAAAGAAGAAATATATTTTCTTTCATCATGGCCAGTAAAGAGTTTCGAATAGTTGATTAAAATGCCATAGATGTAACATGTCATGCTATAAAAGTTACGATTGATTTTGATCAGCTGGGAAATAAATGTATTTATCATGTGGCATTGCAAGATTTGCATGTTGGAGAAAAAGAATCAATCAAACACATTACATAAGACAAAAGTCAACTCTTTATACAAGACATGCTGAAACAAAACCAGCCCAACCCAGGGAAACCTGTTGATCGCCTTTTAAAAACAAAATAAGAAAGTTGCTTGGGCAGATTATGGGTGTGCTGTTTATCAGCATAACCTACCTGGGCTAACAGATATAAAGCAATTGTCTTGCAGTGAAGGATCTGATAAGCAATTATTTACCTTTTAATGCAAACATTAACTTCATTAAAAGTGATCATCCTCGTAATTGAGTGATAAGCAACTTAAAAAGCTCAACAAAACATTAGTTTTTATTTACACACATGTACTTTGTTAGGAAAACAATCAATATCATCATCCAACTATCTGAAATAACTGAACTTTTTCAGTGATAATTCGTGATATTTACAAAGAATGAACTGCAATCCTGTTTAGAATTACTTATTAAAATATATCAGATAAAGCTAAGTAGCTAATCCTCAGTAAATAATTTGGTTATTGTAGCTTTTTCTCATAGTTAAATCACCAAAAGTTATTTATGGTTTTTTTTTTCAATTTAAAAATAATTTTTTTTTTGCAATTCAAATTTATTCATCAGAAATTTCTTGTAAATATTTTTATATGTAAACTCTGCTGGGAGGAATATGCAAAATCCAAACTGTGCTAGAACATGTTGATCACATGATGTTCCTTTCTTTCCAAGTTGGTTGAGTAAAACTTGGGAAGAGCTTTTTTCACAAGAAGAAAAAACTACATTTATTTGTTAATGCTTCATTAGAAACGTATTGTTTAACTGATCATTCCTGTTTGAAATTATATCCATGGAAATAAATAAAAGAACAATTAGGCAAAACAGTTTCAATTTGCTGTTTTTAATGAATATGCATGATAGTGTATGTGCATCTTAATTTAGTTCTTTTACCTAAGTTTAGCCAAAATCAGTGAAAGACAAGAGCTTTGATTACATTACTTGACTTTAGTCACTCCGATTAATTGCTGCTGTGTTTCTTGGGTGTGAAACCAGAAACACTGAACTGTGAAAGTCTGTGTACCCAGTCTGGCTCAGTAAAATCCCTCTGATGCTAGCTTCTCAAAGGACCCCTAGAGACTGACATTTGCAAACTCATGCTCTCCACATCATCACGGTAATCCACCACTGACCTATTTTTGTATTGTATTTCTAATATCTTGACTGCCTTTCATCATACAGAATTGGCATGTTTACTTAAAAAAAAAAAGTTAAATGACGGTTTTCAGCCTGCCCGTAACTACCTTTTAGTATAATATTGCCACAGATGATGCTGTAAATCCTTCAAGATACTATACCTTTAGTACAGTCATGTCTTCTGTTCTTAACAGGGTTTAAAGTAGACTGTAACAATGTGGGATATTATGTAAGGACATAAAAAGAACTTCAAAATCTCTCACTGGTTTTTTGAGGACTTTTTAAAAAAAAGATCAATAGAAGTGAATAAGCAGAAATCAACGTGTTTTTGTAAGGGAAGATCACCGTCTTTGACACATCAGCTGAAATACATGAAACCATGTTACTTTTACTTTTTTTTTCACATTGCTCCCAGATGACTCCTTAAGCAATTCAACCTCGATAATGTTATACTACCTGCAAAGAATTTTCTGTCTAATATATGAGGTAATTATAATTCAGTAAGCAGTTTGATACAAAGTAATGGCAAAGGTCACAATTAGAATTCATTTTCTGGTAGCAAATAATTTTTAAACTGCGGTAAACTGAAATTAAGAAATAGAAAAAGATCTCCAGATTTGGAAAATTAATTTATAATGAGTTAGAAACACACAGTCATCTCTACATACCTGCCCATGACCTAAAGTAGACACACAGGCAGTGTGTCTCAGTTCCCTCAGCTCCTTTTGAGGATAGATATTTTCTAGGATCCAATTGGTCTTATCTTTTCTTGTGTAGTAGATTTTTATGAGGAGAGGCTGATGGAGCTGGGGTTGTTCAGCCTAGAGAAAAGGAGGCTGAGGGGAGACCTCATCGATCTCTACAACCACCTGAAAGGTAGAGAAGCAGGGGTTAGTCTCTTCTCCCAAGTCAGAGGTGATAGGACAAGAGGAAGTGGGCTCAAATTGTGCCAGGTGATGTTCAGACTGGATATTAGGAAAAATTTTTATACTAAAAGGATTATTAAGCATTGGAATAGGCTGCCCTGGAAAGTGGTTGAGGCATCATCCATGGAGCTATTTAAAAGACAGGTTGGTGAAGTAACATGGTTTAGAGATGTTATTTTATAAGACTAAGGTTGATGGTTGGACTAGATGATATTAAAGGTCCCTTCCAACCTCAACAATTCTGTGATTCTATGTCAGGCAGGAATCTCCTGTCAGCTCAAGAACTCTATGCCATTACTTCCTATGTTGATTCAGGATAGCTACCATCTAGCATTAACCCTACTGTTGGCTAAGACAGAATTAGATGTCCTCTTTCGGTGTCTCCATTGTTACAACTGAAGAGGAAGAAGACTGCATCTACTTTCTCAGATCTTATTTTGGTCAGAGAAAAAGAAAAGTCTCTCCCTTTCTGCACTGCTGTGTTCATGTTTCTAACGAGTTTTGGGCAGAAACTAGCCTACACTCCTTTGTAAGTGCTCAAGCTCAGTTATCTAGGTCTTTGATTCTGACCTTTTCTAAATCTATAGTGACTTCAGAAACCCTGACACTGCTCTGTTAGCTCTTATGCTTTGCAGAGCAATTTCTTCTAGCTGAGTCAGTCAAAATAGTCAAACCAACCCCATAACTGTCTATGGTGAAATAACTGGCTTGATAGAGGAGGGGACAGCACTGGACACTAGCTGCCTTGACTTCGATATGCTTTCAAAACTGTCTTCCATAAGATCCTCATAGAAAAAATGACGGAATATGGGCTGGATGAGCTGACAGTGTATTGATTGAAGACTGCCTGAATGGCTGAGTTCAGAAGGCAGTGATCAGCGGTGTGAAGCCTACTCAGAGGCCAATAATAGGTGTGTTTTCCATTAGCAAATTTTCTAGGCCCAAAGTTCACATCACATCACTAAGCTCCAGTCTCACGTGGTTAGCCATAGCAGGTGAGATGAGCCAAAGAAGAAATAAAATTACTTGCTTGGAAGCAAGACAGAGGCCATGAATGTGGTGAGAGCTTTCATAGTCAGTATGGAGGATCCCGATTTCTCAGAAGACTCTGAAGCATATCCAATGAACGTTGAAGACAAGATAACTGAAGTAGGGAAATTCTGACAGCTGTGTTATTATTCTTTCTAGATCTGTGCATGTTTATGATAAACAGAATATAATTATGTTTGGAAAACCCTGTTAAATCTTATATCTACTTATTTTCAGTTGTTGTGGTGCGCTCAGGAATAAAACCTGAGTGTGAGTCTTGGATAAGGAAACATAAACTGCTTCATTCTCTTCATACTAAGAAAACTAAGAGCACACGTAACTTATGTTGAACCCTGATATGTTATTTAATTAGAAGGATAATTCTCAGGTTTGTCTTTGTGATGGCAGTATACCACACTGAGCTGTGAAAATACACTGGTTGGTAGACTTCTGATACTTGTAGACTCACAAGTACTTTAGGCAGAAAGATATAAGTTATGGTCTAATGATATCAACACCAAAAAAATGTAACTTATTCAGAATGGTAATCAGGGAAGAACAAAAACCAGAAAAATATGTTATGTAAGGTCATTGATGTTCATGTAAAAACTTGTGAATTGGACCTACATTTAGAGACCATGGGGAAAAAAAGGTTTTGGGTTCCTATACCTCCTAAAGGTATCTCTGTGTAGATTTAACTATTAGTTTTAGTGGCAGCAATCATTATATTCATGGAAAGTGCTTTTCATTACCTGTTATAAAAATCACATTGCATGAGGAGATAACTATATCATGCTAACAATCAAGAGTCATTTTCTTCATGGCACTTCATCTTCACATTTAAATGCTACTGTATTGCTTATTGCATACTGATGATTAGTTAACTTTAACATCCTTGATAATTGGATTAGACAGTTGACCAAAGATGAAAAGGGGAAGGAAAATATTTCAAATGTTCTTCAGTGTCATACTTTTTGTATAGCGCTAACTCCGGTCTGAGAGTGAGGGCTAAAAGCAGATTCAGACCCTTAGTCCTTGCTGCAGACTCCGCAGGCTAAGTTAAACAGGAGGGTGAAACCACTGTGAACTATTATACTATATACTATACAATGTTTGTAACATGTATTCAAGACACAACATCCATCCCTAAAGGTCTACACTCTCTCCAGAAGCATTAGATAACTCCGAAAGCAGATAAATCTGGTCTCTAGAAAGACATATAAGAAGATAAAGACAGAAAAGGGACTAATGCCACAGAATTTGCTTTCCTCTGGAACTCTTATGACCTAAGGAAGCAGATCTTGGAAAAGATACCTGTGATGTAATATCAGAGTCAAACTAGACTTGCAAGGCAGAAAAGCTGAATGACAAACTAAATATCAAATGCCAGTTGAGTAAGTGCTAAAAATCATGTGAGATAGCGATAATACCATCCTGAAGGGCAAGACACAGCGCTGAGCATTCCATGTTGCTAATACACTTACATTGACATGAGTTTGCTCTAAGACAGCAGAGGCTCCCAGCATATGGGGTAGGTCAGGCTGGCAGTTGTTTCCATTGAGGAGTACAGAGAAGGTCCTTGTCTTTCAGATGTGGGTGACAGAAATATAATTTAGCTGTACAGATATGATCTCTATGGTGCAGCTTGCCCTCAGGGTCTGAGAATGGGACCTGCTCCATTTTATATACCAGTAAGATGCAGCTTCAGATACCGGGACGGGAGGTAGAGCATCAACACTGAAAAATAGAATGTACTCCTTTCTGTATATATAAAAACATTATTTTTCAGATTGAGAGTTGCAGCAGTATTGTGAGTTAGAAGAAGTACACCCATTGCTGCACACAATTATTCATAAAAGCTGCTCTTAATTTGTGGCTTAGAGAACATCACAGGTGTGTTTAGAATTCATTGTGCATAATCTTAAAGGTCAATGCACGTACTTATAGTTTTGCTGCACAAAGATTTCCTGTTGAATGTAATTTTATGTCACAGTACTTACGTTCACCTCAGCTGAGGTCAGAAAAATGAAAGAATGAACAAGGAGACATAGGTATTATAAGGAAAACAGATCATAAAGGTGACAAACTTTATATTATTTGAGGCAACACACAGAGAAGTTGAGTCTGAAAGTAGAACCTTTCAGTACGTTATGAACAATTAGGAACAAGGTTAACATGGCAATCACTTTGGAAACAAGTATAGGTAAAGCAATGATGGCATTTTAAAGAATGTTTACAGATGAAATATTCACTGTAATATGTAAGTCATTTTTGTTTGTAAATCCCTTTCTATGATAAACACAGTGGAGTTTTATTTTATTCCATATTGAATTATAGAGTGCCATTCAATATAGTGTTAAAATGCCTACTTGGATGTTGCATGAAGAGCAAGGCACTTACGGGAGCCATGGGAGAGTAATAGTAACTGAGCAGTAATTGGATAAGTATCGGTATTTCCCTTTATATCAATTAAAGAATATAAATGTCTTTCTGGATTATATTTATTGTAATTGATAGATATGTTTCTTGTCATTGTAACACTATCCAGTATTCTCATTGTCTAGCTGGATTGTTCCTGGTTGTGTTCCACAAATGCATGAAGCAGTGTTGTATTTTTAATTTTTGGTGCTTGGGTTAAGGGTGACAGGACATAATAAAAGGGATGTGCCTCATAAATATAACATGAAAATTACAGGAACACAATGATATTTTCTACTAAAGACAGAAGAGTTCATTGGTAAACCGCAGACAAAAAGGAAAATAACTGAAAGACAAAGAACATAAGGATAGTCATTCATTTATGTATTAGCTAAATTAAACCCACTACATTAAATTTCTCTCTCATGAATATCTATATTGACCAGGTCCAAGCTATAGGGGAAAAAAAAGAAGAGAGGAAATAACCTCAGAGGAAAATAAAGCTAAAAATCTGTTCAAGTTACATAACAGAAGAATGAGTTGTGTTCACGTCAGAGAAAATATTCACCATTAGTTTGTGGATGAGATTCTTCAATGGTGTTATTCACATTGGTGTAAATGAAAATGGAATTACATGTTTAATCATTCTCAAAACTGAATAGCAACTCCTGGTCACTCTTCAGGAGAAGGAATGTCAAGAAACAGACCATTTATCCAAGGACGGATAAAGCTCTGTGGCTGTCTCACTTCCAGGTCAATTATTTTTGCAGGAGCCCAGCTCAGTAGGAAAAACCAAACTGTTACCACAACAGCGTTTTGATTTTTTAGACAAAATTAACTGGCGGTCTCAATGTCTGGAAGAACCTAGCCACATAAACAAGACTGGGCTTGACTATCTCTTTGACTTTGCAGTGTGTGAACCATTTAAACCAGCACAGACAGATCCTAGTTCACGAGTGTAAAACAGTATAATTCTTTCTGCAATAAGGATGGGATGCCGACATGAATGAGGTGAGGGAAGCAAGGTATTCATTCTCTTTTTCTCTACACACAGTTACCCATCCTTGGTAAGAGTAGAGGATTTTTGAAAGACCCCACTTTCATCTGTCTGTCTGCTAGGAGTCCCCATGCCGGGGGATCTGCTGATTTCACCTGTCAATCGGGTGCAGGCGTGTTTTAACTCAGCCTTAAGAATCTCTCTTCTGAGAGTGAAGCAGACTGGAATCTCCTCTGCCCATCTGCAGCCAGGAGGAGACCTGGGTCAACATTCAGCACATACCCATGGATTACAGAAGCATAAGGGTCAAGGTCAATTTAAAGGCACTCTTCATTGGTCTAGTCCCTGGGTGACTTCTCCATTATTTAAAAAGCTTCTGAAGCAGAAACGTAAACTAAGAGCTGAATCTGCATTCGAAGTCCTGCATTTTGTTGTAAGCCTTAAGTCCTGTGTTTCATAAAAAATAAATAAAAAACTCCTCTCTTTTAAAACTTTTGTGTCTCACGATGTTTTGGGTGTATTTTGTTAGTAGCTGTCTTCACCTTAATGTTAATTTCGTAACAAATTACCATTTCAGAGCACATTGAAGCAGGCAGTATTTTCTTTCCCCACCCTTGAAAGTTTTCCTGTGCTTATTGTGAAATATGTTCAAGCTGAGAGATGAGACAGGTTCTGCTGCTTAAATATGCTTATATAAAGCATACTTTACTTCTTGGCCATTGTTACGTTCTTTGTGCCTGTTCAGTGATACCCCAGGCTTCTCTCAGTGACAAAAGAGTCTGTGGTCTGGCAGGCTTCTGTTTGCAAAGGGTTAGGTTACTTCAAGAAAGAAAAGGTTGGGAAAGAAAAGCATACGACAAGAAAAAGCTTGTTTCATATAACTTAGTGCAAATTACCAGGCTCTGCATGCATTTGGAAATTATCCTGGATTAAAATGGGAAAAACATATATATATATATATGTATAAATATTCAGTACTACTGAATTCAGTATAATTCTAAGCACATACCTTATTCAGGATGAGAACATATTTGCCTGGAATTATCTACTTTCAAAATACTCTCCTCTTGGAATAAGTGTCTTAATCTGGAATTTTTTTTAAGGTAAGCAGTCCCAAATAAAGTCTACATAGACAGATGCTATTAAATTAGAAACAATGGCATATTATGCGCTATAGCTCAAAAAGCATCAGAGGGAGCAGTGTACACAAAAGATCAAGCAAATGCATTTTAAGGAAGATGTTATGGGATAAGTACAAGGACTGTAAAAAAAGCAGATTCATATTTGTATTTAATTGCAATAGAAATGTTAACTTTGAGGGCTGAAATGTATCCAGACATTAAAATCAGATATTGACAGTCCCTGGTGCTGGAAACTAGTTGTCTAAACACAAACATACAACAAATACATTTGTAACTATATCTACACCTATCTACCTTTATTATATTAATTGTGCACAGGACCTATGGGAGACCTTCTCCTTTCTAAAGCAGCAGCTGACAGCCAGTTCATCTCAAATGGCAATAAGTACCTCTGTTTAAGTGACTGGATTCCATCTTTGGTTTCATTGCAGGTATTGTTATTTCTGTTTATGTAAAAAAAGCTATTTTGAAATATTCTAAACAAGAAATTAAGGTACATAAAGCAGTGTATTGATGTAGTCTAGTTTTCTTTGGAAATAAAATAAACGTGATATCGATTGATTTGATGAGGTCTTAGATTTCAGGATAATGGCTGATTCCATCAGTCCCTAGTGCTACACAAATTTCTCTGACCTGCTCTGCTGTTCAGGTTCTGGCCTTTTATAGCTGCTCCCATCACACATCTGTTGTCATTTACTTTGGTATAAAGTTACCGTGGATATACACTAGAGAGCACAGTCTGTCCCAGAGTCCGCAAATTACTTTGTGCATCTGCTTTTAAACCCAGCCTTTGTTCTCTCTATGAATTCCAACGGCTGAACTGATTTACATTCGGGCTTTAGTTATTTCTTGTGTGCAGAAGCTTTTATTTTGAAATAAAAGAACAAAATATTATTTGATACCTGAAAAAAACCCACCAGGCTCAAGAGGTATAATGAAAATTAGCTATGTTGAGACATTTGGACAGGTTGAAGAGAAGTGCTGTCAGTGTAACTTAAAAATTTGCTACTTTGTTGTAAATGATCATTATGAAATAAACTCAAACTCATCCAGTTGTGACGACTGCTATCCTGACTGGCACCATAGCTGACCAGAACCGAAAGAGTTATTCTCTGTGAGTGGAAGTTTCATTGCTGGTAAAATGAGCTCAAGAAAGAGGCACGTCTCTAAGCAGGTTTGTGCATTCAGTGGGAGCTGTGCTAGGATGTGAAAAGAATGATGCTGATGGGGTGAGGGCTGAATGGGCAGGGTCACCACCAGTCCCACACTGCAGACAAAACAGTGTGGGCACAGAGTAGAAGGAACAAGCAGAAGTGCTATGTGCAGGCATAAAGTAATGACAAGGCCTTTACACGTTACCAGACCACAGAGCCCAGCATCTGGGAAGAAAACATGGAAATGGAAGAACCTTAATGAGACCGTGATGACCGGTTGTTTACTCAACTGCAGCACAAAACTCATTAGTATCAGCTGACTGCCCCTGTGGTGTACTGTGAGGGACCTCACCTAATTGCCTGAGTTCCTGGAGATGAAAGATCTCTTCCCTTGAATAAGCAATGATCTAATTAGTGCATTTCTGTGCAGCATTTCTGGTTCTATATCTTTCTCGTGTTTTAGTACCATGTTATGTGGTATCCAAAGGCAACAGCATTGAACTCTCTGGACGTTTAACATATTGTGCTAGCCTTTAAAGAAGGGTTTGTCAGAGCTGAACTGCCACGGGAAATTTTAGTGAATTAAGGTACTGATTTTATATTCAACTTTGCCACAAAGGTGTTCAGGAAGCTGCAAATGAAATAGATTTATTGCATAACACTTCTTTGAAAACAGTTGGACTGGTAGACTGTTCAGGGAGAATCCCACAATAAATGTGAAAGAACCAGAAAGCTAACTAAAAATGGTTTTCTGAAAGTACTTGGCTTCTGAACAATAGAAGAATGGAAAAATTTATGGGCTATGACTTAAGAAAGTCAGTGGATGCCCTCTGCAAGACCACCTACAATGAGATTCAGTTGTCATTTCAAGATTTCTAAGGTACCAAATACTATGCATGACAAAAATGGCAAATGACTGAACTGAACAATTAGTACAATTTATGTGTATTTAGAGAAAGCACAGGATGAACGACAACAATAAAAAGGGTGAAAGGAGAAGTGTACCTCAGGTGAAAGTGACTGGCAGGAGATACGTGTTTTATATATATATATATATATATCATCTATGAAGCTCTTTCTTAGGCTTGCTTTGTAACTCTCATCTCAGCTACTCTGGGGATGTTTTATACTGCTAGCTACACTGGTGAGTCATCTGGTCAGCCTGAGCTTCAGCTTCTTCATCTATCAAACTGGAGAATAATGGCTCTGGCTTGCTGGAGTGTTATGACTTAGAGTTCCTACAACAGTGTGAGTTCCAAGGTGGTAAAATACATGGGAATGCAGAGAGAATGGTCATTACTTTAATTCTCTTTGCTGTGGGGTTTTTGCCCAGAGATATATTTACCACAGGTATTTCTTTGATAAGCTTGTTTGAAGTGGTATTCCAAAAAGCCTTTCAGTTTGCAAGAGATTGTATGTGTATACTTTGGAGCATGCCAGAACATATCTGAAAGCAAAATGCATTTTCCAGGTCATTTCAGATCACAGAGCATCCATCCACGCAACACAGAGGTGCAATACATACACTACTTTTACACTACCAGCCCAACAGAAGCCTTTATTACCTAACAGCAGGGGGGACATAATGAATCCTGCATAGTCTCCATGTGTTGAGTGTGTGATTGAGTACAGCTGGAGCCTTTCTACAGCCTTTATGCAGTTGTCCCATCACTGTAGTAACTGCTCCATAGCTGGTGAAAGACAAAGTGCTTGCAGGAGTTGAAGTTGCCTGATGCCCAAATGAAATTTTGTGTATCTTCCCAAGACCTCTACTCCTACCTCTAGGACTGCCTTACACAGATGGAAACTCTCACACTCATCCCATGTCTGGGTCAGAATATCCCTTCTCTTAATCTCAAATCTCCTCACTCCTCCATTCAACCTCTCTCTACCAAGCCCTACTCTTGATGAATTTGGCAGATCTTTAGCAACTAGACCATCTTTAACAGTTTTTCATGCCTACATGAGACTAGGGAGAGGCTCCCATGTCCTAGTTCAACACATACCACTTTAGAAACCCTCTCTGGCTGCTGATTTAGATGTGCAAGCAATGGCTCAGATTTGCAAATGTGACTATGATCCACTGTTGGAGATAAGTCATCTTCAAAAGAGAACGTGTAGAAACAGAGTGAAGGTTTGGTCAGATGAGTGGTAGGATTAAGCAGGACGTGGAGAGCTCTTAGGTGCAACTAAGTACACTTCCTGTAGTAAGCAATAAACTTTGCCAACTCATTAGGAGATGTAACCCCATACCACTTGTCTTGCAAACTGCCTCTGAGTTGTGAGGAGAATGAACAAACATGTAAAAGTGCTGTAGACATTGAAATATTGCCCAGAGTGAGATTATAAATTGAAAGCCTCCCAGAGTGGATGGGATCCTCATGCTTCATGCATGGCATATACATAAAATCTGTACAACTAGAGACTGAAGTCCTTCTAACCTTGTCATTGCATGTGCTTCTTTCCTTTGAGCATCTAAACTGACATTGACTGATTAATAGTGACTTGAGTTCACATCTGTCTTGATCATAGGTATAACAACTAAGAAGGGCCCTCAAACATTGATTTTGAGCAGAGAGGAGCATAGGAATAAAAGGGAGGCTGCTATGTCTTTTGTGGCATGTTTGGCCAGTCACACTGCACAGTTTATTCACTTTATTACCACTTTGAATATCTGGCTTAAGTCCTAATACTGCCAAATACCCTTGTTTCTTTATCAGACAACTATTTGTAGAAAAGTATTTGCAGCTTGGTTTCTTAAGCACTGGAAAAGCTCACAAAGTGTTTATATTCTGTTCAGAAGGAACTATGGTTAAAGAAGTACATTGAACGCACAGTGAATTTCTCACAATGAATGGTGAATGTTGGTAACCCACAGAGGGCTATGAGCAGCAACTGGAGAGCCCCAGCTGAATTGTGAAAATTTAAGAACAAGCAGAAGTTCAGTCACTCTGATATTTATTGCAGCAAACTACATCTTAAAAATTGCCAGTTATCATGGAAATGGCTGTGCATTAGTCAGGCTGTAAAGCTGTCAGTTTTATTAAAGTATGGGCAGTGGATTCATGCTTGTTTTCAGTGATGTGAGAAAAATAGAAGGCAGTCATCAAAAGTGTCTTCCAAAGGAAATGAACTGGCTATCCCATTGAAAATGGCTGTTTTGTCTCTTGGATTTCTGGTCTGAGAAACAAGCTTTCATACTGATTTCAGGTTTGAAGGCACAGGTGATTTATGGTTGTCAAGATTAGCCTAATTACCTGACTTGTTCATGTGTCTCAGTGGATAGACTGCCAGTTTGCAGGAATTCAAAACTATGTCTTTGAGCCTTTACAATAAAACTGGGGCAATGAAAAAGCGAGTATGACTTACAGGAGCAGGAATTTCTGCTCGCTCCCAACCCTGGAATTTTTCCTCACTGAAAATTAATTGAAAAAGTATTTTGACTGCACCGATGACACTGACGAACAATTGCCTAAACTCAATTGGGAGGTTTAATGAATTTGGTTTTGACAGTATAACTAATGGGATTTTGATTGTGGACCATTCAGCAGCAAAGACACTATCCAAGATGACTTTCCAGAAATGGAAAAGGAAGAAGTGTTTAAATTATGATGTGACAGTACTCTCATACTCAGTCTCAGGAGTGTTCCCAGAATCTTTTGGCTGAGAAAAAGAAGAAAGTTGCTGAGCTTGATATTGGACTTCAATCATCTCGATACCTTATGTGTATTACAAAAATGTGGTGTTTTTTCTTTGTCATGTGCCGTTTGGATGGCTATCTAAGATCATGGCTGACTCAAATTTGTTTGCAGCACTTTTCTCCTTTACCATAAACCCTACCATCTCAGGTCCTGCCTAGGAAGGAAGAAATCTCACTGTGACTTCTGAGATGAAGATAGATGTGAAGGAGAATGTGGATATGCACCAGGATGCCAGTGATCACAGAGCCAAAAGAAAATGAGACATAAGGAGATGTAATTTTAACCTAATGGTTAGTGTACTCCTGTGGGAGCAGAACCCTTACATACTTGTCCCTCCACAGCAGTCATTAGTTTTATGCAAGGCTCTTTTTAGCTCTGTTGGGTGACTCAGGAGCCTCAGCAGTGGGCAGTGGAACTGCCATTCACTCATTTCAAAGTTAAAGTCTGTTTCTGACAGGACCCTTGTTCTCTGTTCATCCTTGGAGCCACTGGGAGACAGCAGGTTACAGAATGGGATTTTTGCTTCTAAGGCACTGTCTCTCGGCGTCACATCTGCCAAACCTCTCTGCCAAGTTATCTTCTCTGTCTCTACAATTTTTTTTTTTTGATTTGCAAACATGTGAAGGCTCCTGTGTCTCTACTTGAGAAAGCCAAAGCAATGATGAGTGCACCAACTCATCTTGAAGTCTCTCTGGGCAGCTGTGGCTAAAGTGAATTTTCAATTTAACATCAGCTATGAATAGTTCTGACTAATGAGGAAACAGCAAAAGCTTCAGTACCTCCACTTCATCACATAACTAGCTATTTAACTTCGTTGAAGCAGAATGCTCCTGGTCTGTCACTCTGTTCAACTCTGAAAGGGACAGCAAATCATGGTGAGCTCATCCAGCTTGGAAACACCACCTCTGACGCTTGGCTTACCTCCCCAAGGAGGCCAGAAGTTCACATCTGTTTCACTCTCAGGCCATGTTGCAAAGGCTCCTACTCGTAACAGGCTTCAGAAAGGCACAACAGCAACACAGTTTGGGATTTCAGAGGGCTGTCTCACTCTGTGCTTCTACCTGTGCAGATGAGAAAAGACTATCCTGTTTTTCATAAGATTTGGCCTTTATGTATGTTCTTAAAAACTGCCTATTGCTCTGCTTAAGCATCCTCAGTGCTTTGCAAATTAAAACAGAATAAATAAAAGAAAAAAAAAAAGCCTTCTCTCTCTTTAATATCTTAACAAAGAGAGTAAGGATGATGTAATTGTATGAATGGGATCCAGGATTAACTGACCAGAGGCTCAGGGGGTGCTGTACTGATTTCATAGTTTGAATACTCTTTCAACTTTCTGTCTAAGTATGTATCCAAAGAATTTTTGGGGTATATGTCAAATAATAAGGTGTATATTTTCCAGCAGCCATAAGCAGAGTAAATTCCAGTATTTGAGTGAATGACATCAGATTTCAGCTTGGACCCAATTATAAACTTCAAAGACCCTTCAAAGATTCTGAAATCTGTGTTAAGACAAAATCCCTATTTGAAGTCAGTTCCTTTAGGGAATTGGAAGATATTTATATTCCAAAACCCACACTTAAATTATAAAAGGAGCGGCCTATTTTATGCTTGAGCACAGCTCATTAGAGAAATCTCTTAATGAATATTTTTCAATCATCTAACAGAGAAAATCAAAGCACATAGGGTATACTATAAGATTTGCATGGATTGCTTGATACTCTAGTGGACATGTGCTCTACAAATTATGTGCCATTAATAGTTTTGTGCTCATTCATCAGCATATGATTTAATAATAATTTCAGTAGTGAATTTCTGTAGTATGTATATTATGAAAGAGAAAAAAATGCATGAAAGTAACCAGCATCTCTGCTGCTCTAAAGCAGCATCTCTGAGAAGTTGCATAATTAATACTATTATAATTTTTATGTATACAAATGAATTTTCAACATCAACATTTCTTAAAAATCTTATTTATCTGATTTATTGAATTTCATTATGTGAAGCAAACTGCTACAGAATCCGACTCCCCCTTCCTCTGTCATCCTGAATTGTGTATTTTTTCTCCATTGGGACTCCAGCTTGAACAAAGAGGGATGGAAGGTGATAACAGTCTGATGAGTATTTTCTTGAGGGCTGGACCCTGTAGGTTTGAACACTCTCAAGGCAAGAATAATATAGAACATCCATGGATGAGTGTCTGACCAATGGGATATTCTTTATAGGGCAGTTCCAGGCATCTTCAGTAATGCTGGCTATGCATTTGTTTGAATCCTATCTATTTTAGATGTGCTCAGTGTGGAGACAATCCTGAAGGACACTATATGAGAGGACATTTAAGCAAAACATTATGAAAGCAGAGAAAAGGAAGAGTAAGAACATTTTCTTAAAGTACTCAGAGATTGAGGCTCTGTCAATTTTAGGGACAACCACATAGGCCCCAACTTTCAGAAAAAGCCAAGCTTCTGGAGATCTCAACCTAGATACTCTGAATCATTGTTTATATTTTGAGAATCTAGTAATTGAGACATCTCTGCTACAGTGGAGTTTTTATGTTTCTTAAGTTGGTATGTCCTCACAAGGAGCGAAACATATGACTTTATTGTTTACATTGACCATGACTTCCTAAAAAGGAAGGAAAATTTCATGAAGATATGTCAGGATAACCAAAATACTTATCGGTGTTTATATATATGTGTAGTGTGAACCATTACTGCTTATCTGGTTTCCCCCTTAGACAGCTCCTGAAAGAACAGTGGGGGTTTTATTTTAGTAAGGATAAATTCAAGCATCTATGGAAAACAAGAGCTAGATAACCAGTGGACAACTTATTCTGTGCAAGATGTGCCATGGGTTATATAGCTGCATCATTGGGACTGAGAGAGTATGAGAGTTCTCCCACCACTCTCTTGCTACAGGGAAGCAGTAACTGGTTACCCATGCAGCCAGTACACAACAGTTTAAACACTGGGAACAGATGATATCTTCATTTCAAACTGATTAACTGATGACTTGTCCTTCTTTGTTCACACTTTTCCCTGTGCCACAGGGGAGGGGGTATCATGCATGAGGCTGATGCCTTGCTCCAGAGAGCTGAACAGAAGGGGAGGCAGTGAGCACACGCATGGGGCTTCTGCCTTTCCCTGCTGTGTGACTGGGAACATGAGCTATGCCAGCAAGGATGAGAGGAGTGTTTTTCTATCTTTACTCCTCTCTGTCTCCAGTTGGAAGAACAGAGACAAATGTAACTGTGTTGAATATGCAGAACAAGTCTATTTCTTCTCACTCCATGAAGTTATCACAAAGTGGTTTTGTTGTTTTTTTTTTAAATGATGTAACATTCTACCTTTTTGGGAAAAGTATTATTCACAAAATTAATTTGGCTGCTTTTACTGCTGTTTGCCTCCCTAGCAAACAAACAAACTGAATGATATCTGATGGACTAGATTGGACAAGTTGTAGCAGCACCCCCATTAGGGGCAGGTCTCTCCTCTTTCCCTCCTTGAAAGATTCAAATTCCTACACTAATTGATATGAGCTTTTTTACTCACATTCAGACCTGTTCTGAAGGCTCATCAGACTCTTCACTTTGTGCACAAATCCTTTCTCACTTCCTCCACTTCCACCGTCTGATGCCACTTCTAAGTGCCACATGGTCTCACAGTCATTTCTTCCCACGCTCTCCAAGGACACCTATAGTTGAACTCCTGCCTAATGACCACCCACATGCATTATCTCCTCCTCTTAGATATGGTTTTATAAATGCCTGCTATAAGTAGCCTGTTGTAAGAATTATGCTCACCACACAGTCTTTAATCATAAAATGACATCTAAACCACTCTGAGTTGAGTACACCATCTGCTTACTCAGTATATTCAGTGTTTGAGCTACTCTAGCAAATTTAGGACTGGCCTGGGGTGGGTCATTACTCAGCTACTGAGGCTGGGAGGGCAGTGAGATCACAAAGGATAAATCCACATCTGGCAGTGTAGCAGCATGTAGCATATCCAAACCATCTGCAAATGAACTGGCTCAAAAACTGCAAGGGTTATAGCAATGCCCGAATAACCATGGAATAGTTTGGCTTGGAAGGGACTTTTAAAGGTCATCTAGTCCAACCTCACAGCAACGAGAAGGGACATCTTCAACTTGATCAGGTTGCTCAGAAACCCTTGAACTTGACCTTGAATTTTTCCAGGGATAGGGCATCTATCACATCTCTGGGCAACCTATTCTAGTGTTTTACCATCCTCATTATAAAAAAAAAAGTCTTCCTTCTAGCTAGTGTAAGTCTACCCTCCTTTAGTTTAAAGACATTGCCCCTTGTCCTACTGGAACAGACCCTGCTAAAAAGTTTGCCCCCATCATGCATCATCCAAACTTGCCCCAGTGGAAAATTATTGACTTATGCTTCTGGGAACCAAGGTAGTATCTCTGCAAGACAATGTACTGTATTAATTAAATATATTAATTTGTCCATCCCTAGCATGGGGCTGTCTACACAGCACTGCATAAATTGTATGGGTAAACAGAGTAGTTTTCTTTTCAGAAAATCTAGGTTTTGCTGTTTGGAAGGTGGGAGGTCAGGGACAGGCCACACCTCCTGCAGGAATGGGAGATTTGGAAAAAGGGGTTGCACTGGAGTTGCTCCCCCATTGGAATAACTATTGTTTCACCCACCCTGACCTCTTTCTCAGCCACAGTACCAGCAGCAACAAATCTAGACAAATGGTACAGAATCACAGAATCACAGAATCTTAGTGGTTGGAAGGGACCTTTGAGATCATAGAGTCCTGCTCTAGACAACTGC
>VXBJ01004658.1:1155966-1221817 GCA_013400055.1 Nycticryphes semicollaris | reverse complement strand
GGGACGGTGTCGAAGGCCTTACCAAAGTCCAGGTAGACAACATCCACAGCCTTCCCCTCATCGAGAAAGCGGGTCACATGGTCATAGAAAGAGATTAAGTTGGTCAGGCAGGACCTCCCTTTCATAAACCCATGCTGGCTGGCCCTGATCCCTCGGCTGCCCTGCACTTGCCTTGAGAGCTCACTCAGGATGAGTACACAACAGTAAGACACACAGTAGTCAAAATCTTGGCCATTTCACAAGCCTAGCATTCTGCTGCTCTAGACAACTGCTTACACAGCCTGTGCCTCGGGGTGGCTTTGCTTCTCTCTCAAAGGTCTGTTGTATCCTACATTTTTACTGGATCCCTGGGGATGGTCACTGACCCAAAGGAAAGAGCAAAGCTTAACACGCCAGATGCGCAAACTTTATCTTCACAAGGAGGGCAGCAGCTGGCATGCTCCCACTCCAGGAAATGATGCAGTTCACCACTGCTTTAGGCTCAGGCTGGTCTAAAATTGCACAGTATAAGCTGTAGATTGTAGGTTCCATAGCAAAGAGACTGTTTCTGTCTTTATTTTTTTTAAGCAGTGCCAAGAATACCAAAGGATTCCATAAATGAAAATGATAAATAACAATCTCCCAGATTTTCAGAGTGGTTGCCACATTCTGTGCTTGAATGTGCTTTTACATGATAATTAGTTTTGAGTGGTCTTATTTTCTTGTTGAATGAAGCAGATCTTGCAATAAAATAGAAGATAGCATACACCTAATGCTACATCTACCCTGTCTGCAAGAAGAAAATCAAATTTGCCATTTAACAATCATCTTGAAGGGGACCATCAAAATGTGCACAATTTAGAATATTCACAAAACTGTGCTCACTTTGTTTCCTCTCCTCACAATATTTACTAATCCAATTTCTTTTTGGACACATCCAAAAAGCATGTTGTGCATAGAGTTGACAGATTTTGCATCCTTTTGCAGAGTCAGCAATATTTCCATGTCATAAAACTAAAATCACAGCTCTTAGCCCAGCAAGCTTTCGACAATTTTGCTTTTACCCAGTTGTAAGAGAGAGCTGAAAAGTCTTCTAGTTGGGAACCTACAGGCAGACTTAGCGAGAAGCGGCGAAGCCTCAGTGCTCTCCCTACCTCTCTCTTGTCGCTCCATCCATTCTCTTTGAGCCAAGTTCTGGGTATTGCAGGGACTTGGAATACTCTGGCTTCAAAAGGAGCCGGCAACATGACTTATGTTGGTGAGGAAAAAGAAGGAAAAATCAGCTTTCTGGGCTTTTCCATTCCATACATTACACAGAAGTTGAAAATTTCAGTCTTGGCATTCTTTTTTCTGGAAATCATGAAAAGTATTAGGGAGAGAGGCTGGCGTTCTCCTTCAGACGGGCTTTTTAAAAATATTTGTCTATTTTTTTATCTCTGTGCAAATCAGGATTGGTTTTGCATTTTCCTGTTAAATCTAGCAGGCTCTGCTCTGCAAAGGAGAGATCTTATCTTTTGCTGTCATTCTTTCATGCATAATGTAAATATGTATGTTTAAGAGTTAATACTTCTTTATTATATTGTTGTTCTTGCCTGTTCTAATACATATGCCTATGAAAATATACCTAATACATATATAAAATACATATATACACACAGACACACACATATACGTGCAGTGCTGTTTCAGCCGGTGTAAATTCAACAAAAATTGTATGTACTGATAAAGATAGCCAAGTCTGTCCAGATTATGTGGCCTAAAATCTGAAAATTATTTCCTCTTTCTATGTAAATATGTCACATTTTCTCATCACTTTTCTTCAATGGTTTCAAGCAATAGTTGAAACTCCAGAATTTTGGTTTGTGATTAACTTTAAAATTTGATTTAATCTCATTTTGTAGTCAAAATCAGCCATTTCTTTGTTTTGGTTAAACAAGTGATCTTCCCCTCACAATCCTGTTGTGGGTTAACCCCAACAAGCAGCTAGGACCACACAGCTGCTCACTCATCCCCCTCTTCCCCTGCAAGAAGGGAAGGGAGAAGAGGGACAAAAGGAAGGGAAAGGAAAAACAAAAAGTTGGTTGGGATAAAGACAGTTTAATAGAACAATATCAGAAAGGGAAAATAGCAATAATAATAATGATGATGAGGACACAAGTACCCACCCTTCAGCTAACCCCATTTATATACTGAGCATGACATCTATGGTACGAATATTCCATTGGCCATTCCATCATTCTGTCTCAGCTTCTATGGGTAGCTGAAAAAATAGTCCTTGAAAACTATAAACATTGCCTGGCAACAACCAGTGTGTTATTGACATTACTTTCATAGAAAATCTGAAGAACAACACTAGAAAGATAAATTTTGTCCCAGCTGAAACAAGGACAAATCCCTGTATTTTGAAAAGTTTTATCTCAGGAAAAAAAAAAAAACACCAGAATTCTGGAAGTTAAACTTTAATTTCAAACTGTATAATTTTAAATTTTTTTTTTATTGTTCCTACATTAATTCACGACAAAGGAAGGAGCACAAGATAGGGTGTAGATGAGATTCTGCATCCCACCATATCATTCCGTGATAACATTTCCAGTAATAACGTTTCAATATTCTGTATTTTTAAAGGCATTAATAGCAGCTCCTAATTACGGCAGATTAATGACAAAAACTTGCAGTGTCTCCTATTATTAAAGTGTTTAATGCTTTCAGCACTTCATTTTGTTTTCTGTTGAATGCATCATTTCATCAGAGCATAAATGGGGAACACTCCATGTGGAAAATAATAAGGGCTCTGATTCACGGTCTCTGATGGATTTAACTACAATGGCAAAGAGGTTACTGCCTCCAGCTGTCCACCCTTTTCCTGCAGGAAAGATTAACAACCCACTGCAGAGTCCATGCAGCATACAGCTCCTCCGACTCCCAAGCTCCTGGCCATGTAAACTGCCATCAGCTGGGGTTAACCCTCGCCTCTGAAGCGGTGATGAATTTGAGGGGAATTGTGACCCAAGGTTTTAAGGCAGGATTTTCATAGCACTAACTGGCAGCTGCCCTTAATGCTTATTAGTATTTTCTCGGCATCTGTACTAAATACTTGGAGTTGCCTCTGGTTCAGCTTTCTGATTCACCTGAGACCACAATATTCTTCAGACTGCTTTACAAAGGAGATACAGATAAATTAAATCATTAATGTTGTACAGCCAGGAAGCCACCAAACTGGGGAGACAGGGACCTTCTTCCAAGTGCATGGTAGCGCTGAATCCAGGTAGTGTTATTTGCAAGACAAGATGGTTTCCTGCCCTGAATCTGATAAGAAGCAGATGCCGGGGGAATTAGGCAAAGCTCTGGGCTCCCAATATGTTTTTACCCAGGTAATTCCCAGAATGTGGATTTTCCTTGAAAACTGTTTCCTGTACTATCGTCAGTACCTGGATAACAGAAAATGGAGGCAGAGGAGATGAAGTGAGGAATGTTTCTGTGTAACAGATCAAACAAACAAAACCATTAGAGGTTCCTTTTCCTTTTCCTTTTCCTTTTCCTTTTCCTTTTCCTTTTCCTTTTCCTTTTCCTTTTCCTTTTCCTTTTCCTTTTCCTTTTCCCTATCAAGAAGGAAATAAGCTTCAGAATAATAATATTATCTCCGGCTCTGGAAAGGCCTAGTTTTCTGTGTGTCCCAAAAGGTACACATCAAAGGCCATACAAGGTCTGCCATGGTTTTCCTTTCCTGCTCAGTAAAAGGTCAGGCAGCATACAAGCTCGTTATATAAAATGAGCTGTTGACAAAGACTGTGCTTTCTGTTAAACCCAAATGTCTACATTAACTGCCTTCACTTGAAGAATAGTTAAATCTGTTAGACAGGACACAGTACCATTTGCATACTGCTGGTGATAGCACATCCTTTCTCCTCTTCAGAAGAGATAAAAAGAGGCTGCCTCTATCTACCAGAATAAAACCATCAGGCTTATTTCAAAAGACATATACCTTAGCTTTTGCCCTGAGTCTCCCCCAGCACTGTTCTTAACCATTTCGGATGTAGAGTTTTGCTGGTACTTCGTGTGTGTGGCAGGACTTCCCAAGGCATCAGCATGTTGGGACACCTAAAATGCCCACTTGCCCATTCCATTATGGTTTCATGAGGAATTGCTGGAACATATAGGGTCTGCAGAAACCACATCCAAAGGAAAGTGGCTGTGCACTGTGAAACATCTCCTAGACTGCCTCCCAATTGCTACCATCCAAAGTCAATCTGTGAGTACTGGTCAAATAAAGCTGCAACCCTATGGCTTGTTTTGACTGTTTCTAAGCGAAGTGAATCTATTCACTTGTCTCTCTTTCTTTTCACTCAGCTGGTATAACTGCACGTATAATCACTCCCTGACCCAGTTCAGTCAAAATGATCCAGGTTAGCTCACACACTTTAAAGAGTAGGGTTTTTTCCTAACCTGTTTCATTCTGATTGAACTAGGTTAGGGAACAATTACGTACACATAGCAGAGGGGGAGCGTGGGGAAAAGCGGGGATAACCTTCAGGGAAGACAGTGAGAAGCAGCTGGGACTGGGAACCTTTCTGATTCAGATCAGCTGAAATCAGACATGCGACAGCAACTGAATGCTGGCACAACAGGAAATTCCTATGGGATTGGGTCTTCACCTGGTGTGAAACATCTTATTTCCTTTGAAGTTGAGAGTGATACGTTCATTTATAGTACTGTCTCCTGTGTATTTCTGCAGGGCTGCAAAGTGTTTTACAGCCATTCAGACTGGCTCTCAGTAGTGAATTGCTTTAACTGTTGGAAATATCTGCAAACAGAAAAGATTCATCTCAGAAAAGGATCCCACCAGTGGGGCTCTGTGGGCTCATTTCTGTCACTCATCGACTAATTCTGCTGACAAGGTTTCATCATTGAAAGCAGAGATAAGCTCAGCTTTCCAGGCTGCACTATTCTTCATTAACTAAGGAAGAAAAAGAAATACAATAAAGGAAGACTGAACAAAACCCAGGAATGCTTCTGAAGGCTAGGCAATTCAATCCTTTAAGCTTGCTTCTTCCTTATCATTTTTTTTCCACAAAGTCCCAGTATGAATCAATTAAAATTGTTTTGTTAATTGTTAAAGAGGCTGACTATATTTGTGCATTGGTGGCCATGGGCTGGCCACAAGGACAGAAAAATAGAAGAAATAATACCTGAAACCCTGTTTCTTTATGTGAAAAAGTAAGCTGGCACAGCGTAGCAATTTTTGCCTTTCTTGCCTGTAGAAAAGAGATTTCTGATCTCCAGATTATTTGTCCACTAAGGCAAGGAGATCCTAACTTCACTCAGTTAACTAAATGCTTAAGCTCTACCACCTTTGAATGGTAAGTTAGAATAAACAGAATTATAAAGAACTGTGCAACTCCTATTTGTGTAGTCAATCGCTGTGCTAGAAAAATGAGTAGAAGTAAGGCAAGGGTTTTGCCCTACAGCATCTACAGTCTGATTTACATTGTCTGACAGATGTAAAAACCAAGGATATAAATTGTCAAGGAATTGATTGTGTGTGCGTGGAGAAGGACCTGTTGAAAAAGCAGAAGAGAATAGGGTGATTTTTTTTCAAAACCCTAAAGCTTCACCTAGTTGCAGAGTTACACAATTATGCTTATATCCTTGGTATATTTTGGTGAGCTGGGAAAGAGTGCTGAGATGAGAGCTCTGCTGGAGTGCAGAGAACTTGGGTGAAAGGAATGAGAGGTGGAGAGGAGAAAGCAAGATTTTCTTTGAGCTGCTCTGGAGAAGAGCATGTGTAGAAGGGAGAGGTGTAACTTGAACTGCAGAGGTGTAATCGGAGACAAAAGAAACAGAAAATGTTTTAAAAAATGGTTAATAAAGTTTGTGAGAGATAAGGCAGAACAGTGCTGCTGTGTAGAAGGGCAATGGAGAATGTAGGACTTTCATGAAGAGTTGTGCAATGAAGCTAATAAGGAGTAGAGAGAAAGATGGCAATGGTGTTAAGGGAATGAGACTAATTCCTTCACCATGAGGGAACAGTTAAAACTACATTTCATATGGGCAAGAACAATCGATTTTCTTTTTCTGTGGGGCAGACAGGTAAGAGTTAGCTTCAAAGAGAAATTGAACCTTTGAGAGACATTTCACATAAGAGAAGTGACAGGGGTAAAAGGAGCAGGGAAGGAAAATGGAGTCTTATGGTCAAATCGTGAGCTAGAGGTGGCATCTACACCCACCTGATGCTTTCAGGATAGGAAACTATCAGGTCCAGCTTGCTTTCTGTCATTAACTTATCTCATAAATCCATACTGCTGAAGGTAGGAGTTTTTATTTTGTCAACAAATCCCACTCAATCATAGAGCAGAGGTCCTCAGAGATCTCTGTGCATTAATCATACTGCAAGGAATGATGGAAATATTCCTTAAAGGAGTTACAGATGTGTTTGGATCAGGCATGCTGCACTAAGGGATAGTATGAACCAAAATTTCTTTCCCTGGCTTTTTCCAAAGGTCACCAAAACCTCATGTTTGCAGTGCTGACACAATTATTTAGGCCTGCATGGCCTCAGGCTTCTACTCTAAACTCAGTTTAGATATAATTAAGTGTGCTTGGCTTATAATTATGTCTCTGATACTGACTTTCTTTCATTGATTGCCTTTGGGTGAGTCACTTAACTTCCCTATGATTTCTGTCTTTCATGTTTAGAGACAGATATGGTAATATTTACTTGTTTGGCTTTGAGGCATCATGAGGAGATGAATGAGTGGTTGCTCATGAAACTCTTTGAGGATGAAAATACTATGTACATGCTAAATAATAGTTCTTTGGGTGTGATGTAACAGCCCAGTCTCACTGCTGGCTATTCATATTCATTTGTACAGCATTACCCTTCAGACTGTTCACACACTATAAACAAGGCCGTATATAAAGTGAATAATGTAGTTTTGGTTGTTAATGCTCATGTAACTGTACACTGCTTAACTGTTTCATACCATATGATCTTAACTGAGCTTCTAAAATCTCTGTGAAGAAAGCAAAAGGAGTACACAAAACTTTCTAGGAGATAATATATTAGGAGGCATCTGACTTACAGACCTATATGCATATATTATGATGGTAAAGTCAGAGATGAGGAAGATTTCCCTAGTAACATTTCTTACATATACTCATTTTTTTTTTTTTCTAGTCTCCTGCCTAATTATGAGGCAGAACTTTTTTTCCTTTAAAATCTCAGTCCACTAAGAAAAGCCAAATTGCTTCTTCAAAGCCAGTATTCTGTTTCCAGTGGCGGCTGTGAACAGCTACCTAGGGAAGAGTCAGAACAGGTCAGGCATTTGTAGTAACCCTTCTCCCAGCCCCTTAAGCTTCTGACTATTTTCAGTTCAGGGGGGCTTTCTGAGCAGAGTCTTACTGAGTAGTCTGCAATGGACCTCTCTTCAGGTGCTTGTCTCTGCCCCAAAGCCCAAGTAAACTTGCATCTGCCACCGCACTGTAAAGAACATCTTTCCTTTTCACTGAATTAGCGTTGTTCCAGTGACAATCCAGCCTCAGCACCACAGCTTTCCTCCGTAAGTTTTATATAAGCAAAGAGTTTTAAAAAGAGGAAAAAGGAAAAATTAAAAAAGAAAACAAAACAAACAAACAAAAAAAAAACACCAAAAAACACGGGAGGAATCCACCAATAAGTCAAGGTTTTCTGCCTGTTTTCCCAGGCAAAATTTTTCTGTTAAAGAGGCTACAGAGAGTGAGAGCACACAGTTACCCCCGTGGCTGTTTGAAAAATCCTTCTTGTAAAAGAATTTCTTTTCTTCTTTTCTTCCTGCAGCTTGCCTTTTAAGAGAAATGTACATTGTAGGAAATTGTTTTATTTGTCTTGACACTCATCAGTAATCCCACATTTTATGACATTCTAACTTCAATATGAAAATGGAATTTGACAAATAATGCATGAATCACGATCCATGCCATTGATTCTAAACTGAGTAAATGGAAGTTGCACAGATGTGCAGAAGAATTAAAAAATAAATTTGTATAATTTAATAGTTAATTAGAAAAAAAATGGTCTGGATTTATCTGTTATTTGCTGCATTATTTTTGCACACTATCTCCAGTAACTGAGGCATCAGTTCCCGTGCTCTGTCACCTCAGAGAAAAAGCAAAGTGCTCTGATAAAGACTTCCATCCTGTTTCTGTATTTTTCCCTTTCTGCTAATGCAGTGAGTTATTAGTGCACTACTAATGAAATCCATTTGTAGCCCATGTTGTCCAAACAGTTGCCTGATCTTTTCACATTCTATTCAGCTAGATATCTATGAGATTAACTGCATGTTAATCAGAATGAGCTCTGCCATCTGCATGGAAAACGGTACAGAGCTGCCTGATTGCAACTAGCCACAGAATTTTGCCAAGCTACCACAGCTGTGAGACCTTCATATTCGCTTTCTTAATGCAAAGAAAGGTAAAAGAATGTGGAAAATGAAGACAAAGGGATGCCCAAGGAACAATACATATCTAGAAAGGATTCTTCACTGAATCTTTTTTTTTTTTTTTCAGGAAAATCTTACACTTAAAATAATGTAAAAAAATATCTCCCCAGCAAAATCTTATCACTTGGATAAGTCACCTAACTTGACTTCTCACAATCACAGAATAGTTTGATCATGGTGTGCATTGCAAAATAGGTATTTCAGTTCTTTCTTATGTTGTTCCATGGCCAATTGGGAACTTAATTCCTCCAGGTTCTAAATTCATGCCATTAAAACAGTTAAATAAAATCTATGTTGGTTGAACCCTTTATGCTTAATTTAAGCGACTCCCTCTGACTCTGTGGAGAATTTAGGCAGCTTTAAGGGGTGATTTGGATTGCTGATGTTAGCTATCTCTCTGTCATGTTGCAATCTATTCCTGCTTTTCTGAGGCTGGTAACTTTAATGGAGCTGTGTGATAGCCTAATGATTAACAAAACTGCTCGGAAAGCAGAACAACTTAGGTGATGGATCTGCCCTCCCCCAGTCTAAAGAGGATTGGAGCCTTCACAATACCTGAGTTCATGGCATTCCATGGTCTGAAAATTAAAACATCCCCTTTTATTTCTAACTGGGAGTTGAACAAATTTATCCTAGTGTCTTTGCAAAGTACAGAAACATTTATAAATTAGAAAACCAGAATATTTGGATACATTTTCCTCTTTGAGATACTTAAATGTATCAGTTTTTCATAAAGTGTCCCTAAAGGAAGACAGGGAGCTGCTGCAGGTATTAGTTATCCATAAGTGATAGAATTAAAATATCATAAAGAATGAGTATGGAATTGATTGAGGCCAGACATGTTTTTTTATAAAAATCTACAGCCTTGTTATGGAATCAAATATTCATGAAGATTCATCCAATATATTTTAATGGACTAGTATTACAGATCCCTCTCAAGCCGCTAGAAATCCATTGCAAATTACAGTGCAGATACTGCAGAGAGGAATACCATACAGCAGGTAATTATGGGAAAAATATTTTAAAAGCTGAAGATTAAAGAAAATTGCTGTTTTCAATTTTGCAGATCCAAAACAATTGAGTTAGTGGATGACTGAGCTGACATGCAAAACGCTACCCATAAAGAGAAATAAATTCAAAACTGTCAAGGATTCAGGGAAGGATTGGGGATTTTCAGCCCATTTAACTAAGAATAGATATACAGTAGCTCCTGCCAGTTTAGCAGCATGTCCTTCACACAAGAGGTGCCGTTATTTTCAACACGACTAATCAAACTAGGTAAAGCACTGCAGGTTGAAAATGTCTTTAAGGCCTTTAAGAGCCATCTGTTTGTTTCAAAGGTAGTACTCAAGTGTTCATTATTGTTTTCCTTAACTCCTACTCTGGCTTCACATATGCATTAAGTTATGTGATTTATTTTCAAAGTAACCTTTTTGATGCCACATGTGACTTAAGCCCTGGGTAATCAGTGCTGCCAAACTAACATTAGTAATCATGAACTAAGTCCATTGCTAGACTGAAAATAAAGGGCTCCAAAGTAATAAATTGAGCATTGACTCAAAAACATGTTTTATTTCTGTAATCCCTTGTCAAGAGTACCAAGACTTAAGTTGCAAGCTCTTCCATAGCATAAATGCTCATAATTTCAAATTTTTCTTTTACTCTTTAAGTAAACTAGAGGTTTTTATTCATCTTGGGAACTTAAGACTTTTCAGGTTCAACAAATTTCTGTGATACAGCAAAACACAACTGTAAAAAGGACAACTACCTTGACTATCTGATCTTTGGACTTTATTTTTATGGAAAATGTAAAATTATGTGGACAAAAGCCTGTGTAGGAGAGTGCACTAGTAAAAACAAAAGAGTCTGGAAGAAATACTGTCCTGCTTATAATGAATTAATGGGCAGAATTTCTTTTCCCAGGTTATACAAGGCTTGAAACTGCTCAAAAAGACTTTTTTGGGGGGTTTGTTTTGCCGTGAAAACAAAAATAATGGTGTATTGAAAATTTCAGATAAGTTTCAAAGTGTGTCTCTGTTTCACATTTATTTGTAGTACTCTTCTAAAGCATCTACTTTCTCTTAGCTTCTCTGTATGAGAAAATTCAGACCAGCTCAGCTCTGATTCTATTGTAAGTCAAAGCCATGTTTTAGTGTTAAGCACAGGACCATGGCTATGCTTACTCTTTCTTTTTGATTAGCTTCTTTGCTTTTGAAGGCAACTGTTATTTAGGTGAGTTTAGCAAACAGATATGCTAAGCTGATCTTAATGATTATTCGACTGACAATAAGTAACTCAGTAACAATTCAGCAATGACTGAAATTACAACCATACCTGGAGAATATATTGAATGTGTATTTCCATTTCCCTTACCTATGTATTTCCTGTTACCTTTGTCATGAGATTTTAAACACCTTTAGTAACTTTGGAGACTTTTAGTGCATGCAATCCTCGAAGGTAAACTACAGTGAAATCAATAATTTTAAACATCTTTGCTAAGTTTGATTAAGTAGGTTCAAGCATCTTTGTCTGAATTTTCTCACAAAGTCTTCTGCATGGAAGTTCAATACATGGTAGCTGTACCTCTAACATTAAAACACTTCTGTTACAGAAAAAAACCCAAAACTGTACCTTTGGTCTTTTTGTATAGTCTGAAGATAATTAAATGCCTTTTCGTGAAAGCACGGCCTCTCTCCATGTGAAAAATTTAATTATCATAGAGTTTTTAGCAGAAGTGCCTATAATCCCCAGTGGTGTTCAGCCTGTCTAAAGAGGAAGCTAATTTTTCTTTTTTAAGACCTTGTGAGGTGTTCTTCAGAAGTGCTCATTACACCTTCATATGCCTCCCCTCTTGTAGGCAGTTGAATGTAATTCTCAGAAGGTAAAGCCAACACACCTGCAGAGCGTCCATCTTCTTGAACAGAATGAGGGATGATTTCCAGAGAAGATATAACCTCATATTTAATGTGGTATAATTTCTGATTTTCATGTTTTATTATACTTTGGCTTTTAAAACTATCTTATTATTTCAAATGTGATTCTTGCTTTTCACTCTTGTTGCTATGCCTGGTGAGACACCTGTTATATGAGCAAAGCTATTTTAACATTGGCCAGCAGTTTTTGATCCTGTTATTTGACTGCCAGTGATGGTTTCCTTCATCAGTTCAGAATTTAGATTTTGAACTTTATTACCTCAAAATTTTATGGAGAATTTAAATGAATGAGCTTTTTTGTCCCCTGGCTTGACATTTCCTTTCCTATTGAGTGTCCCAAAGAAGACCAAAGGGACTTTTAAATACAAAAGGCAATATTTATTCTACAAAAAGCTCTAATTTACTACACAAAGAAAATACAAAATGAATAGATCAAGAAGAGGAGAAAAAAATGGAAATTTTACCCAATTTTCTTTGTACCCATTGTGTCCCTGCAGGCAAGCCCTTCCTTCTAGGTTTGGTTTTAGCCTAGTCAGTGACTTTCTTTGTTGCAACAAGTCTTCCCAGGAAGGTTTTCCCAGCCTTCTAAGGCTGAATGGCTGCTCCCAGCTCTTGAATCAGCCCCTCTGAACAACCTTTATACTGTTTATCTTCTGCCATGTGCTGGTCTCTCATATACATAAAAGCTGTGCAATGAAGTTCATTGGAAAAAAATAATCAGTGAACTTTTTATCGAAGGAGGGTTTTGTGTTTCCAAAATGTTCTTTGTTCATTTTTCAGTTTCTGTTCAGTGAAGTGATATGAGAGAAAAGCAGCAGCCTCTGAGAAGGGAAAGTCCAGTTGGCAATACAGAATGAATAGGGTTTTTTCCCCTTTCCCCACAGTAGGAAGATGTTCACAGAAATACTGCCTAATCAGGAACATGTGTGAATGTTTGATTTCATTAGAGGTGAAATTCAGAAATCAAAGTTATTGTCCAAAATTTTATGGAAGAGTAGGTGGGGTATTCATATCAAATCAGAAGAAAAAATAATTGAACTGAAACTCATGAATTTAAGAGGAATTAGACTTTTCATCCTTGCTTGGTTCAGGTTATCCACATATTTGGTTGCAGAGTCCTACAATCAGCAGTGGTTTACATTAGTGAAATACACTTTTCTCCTGTTTACATAATAGGACTTACATACTTTTAGCACTTTAAAAGTGGAGAGGGCTTCACTTCAACTTTCCTACTGTCCTATTACTCAGAGTTCACTGCCACTACCAGACAACATATTCCCCACGGGAGCTGAGCCTCTGGGGCTGCCCTCATCACAGGCCGAGTTCAGAAGCATGTCGAGTCATTGGCTCTAACCTGTGGGAAAAGGAACTCAAATTAATTACAGAAATATTCCAGAATTATTAATAAGCATTGAGATAGAGACTACAGGTCAAGAGAAGAAGATGCATCTTGGGCTGAACCTCTTTCCCCAGAGGGCCTTGCAGAACTAAAGAGGAACTATGACCTCAAAGTAAAAGGCTGTTGCTGTTGCTTTTACTAATATCATAATTATAAAAAACATGTCCTAGAACAGAAGGAGATTTCCATTCATTGAAGTCTCCTTGAAGACAGAGGTCTCTTTGTATCTCTGTGTTTAGCATAAAACTAAAATTGTTGGGTTTGTAGCTACAGCTAAGATACCTTTGGTATTTGAAGGACCTAAAGGGGTAAAGGAGTGCTACTGTCTAAATAACATTCTCGTTTAATGCCCATCAGCAATAAATAGGTGTTTTTTCTTTCTTCTTTAACCATCTCTGTGGCCTCTTTTAACTCTCTGGCACTATTTCCTTTAACACTTTTTAACTCTCAGAAGAATTTTTGCCGTGATAAAGAAGGCTTTCACTCCCTTTGCCTTTGAGCAATAACCACAGCTTGCACTGCCCTTCTCCATGGTGATTGCCAGTGTGTTTGTGATTGGGTTTCTGCTGTAGGTTAAGACAGTTTAGGTTTCAGATTCAGCTTGAGGTTAAGAAAGGAAAATTCTTTTAAATACCTACATTCATATTTGGTTCACTAACCATAAGTATCTAGTGTCATGCATGTTCCTAGACTAACCCACTTGCCCCCATCTACCAATCTGGAAGGGCATGGGTTTCCCTTAGATCTTGCAGCAGACATGCAAGCTCCATGGAGGTACCTCAGATATCCCAAGGCATCTGAGATAATAGATGGTACACACTTGCCAGTTCTTGCCTAGGTCTCTCTTGACTGCAATGGAGGTTCAGACACCCTGTAAGGGGCTCACCTTTAAACTTCAACATGAGAGACAAGTATATTTAGGAGTCTAAATTGAAATCTATCCCATGTGGCTATATGGTCAAGGAACCAACCTGGATTAAAACTAACCAGGGTTTTGCATAGACTGTTTTCCTAGAGAGGGGGACACAACATAGAAGGGTAGTGTTTTGTTTGATCATTTGGATTTTTAGTTCTACTTTAGCTCCAATCAGATTGATTCCCTGATCCTGCGTGCTCGCTCCACAGCCACACTAGGCGAGGGGTGCTATAAGACAGGTGGTTATATTTGGTATCATGGCTGACCTGTGCTGTCCTGAAGTGCTCTTGGAACATGAGTCTAATTGAAAAGTTTCATGATGTAATTTTGGGATGGTTACTTTTTCTATCTTTGCTGTGTTGTATAGCACTGGAAGAAATTACAAACTGGAATTTCATTCACATGTTTTTATTGTATAAAAAAAAAAAGTTAGTGAAAGAGAGTTTAACCACATTCCCTTCAGTGCTTGCTAAAACTTGATCCTGTCTACAAAGTGAAATGTAAGACTAGATTGAAAAAAAATGATAACCTGAAGGTCTATGCTCATCACAACAGATGAATAAAATGCAAATACTTTGCCAGCAGCAAGAGTGTAAAACTGTATTTTTCAGACTGATTCACTTTTAATAATGTAGCATTATTCATAATGCTGTAAAGGTTCTGCATTAAAGCTAATTTTGCATTGAGCATTCCTTAAACATACTATTTAAGACTATGATATGAAATGAAAAATCAGGCTTATTGCTTTCTTCCAACACCACAGTGTTTTTAATTAAATAATAATTGTAATAAGCCATTAGCAGCTAGCAACGAGTCAGTTTGAAAAGATCTCACTATGTGCATTGCTCAACACACTGTCCAATTGCTCCAGTTACAAAGCTTCAAAGAAGGATACTGATTTTGACATGCTAACAGTTTCACGTATGGTTCTTTGGGCAGTGTTTAAATAGTCCTGACTGAATTTCATACGCAATGAATGCAGGACTAGTGGCACAGAAACCAAGATTCATCTGATGCCAAGTAGGTGGATATCATACAAAACCTCCAAGGGAAACTTACGTTTGAAGTTCTGTCTCTCTTCAGTATCTATCAGAGATTGCAGTTGTCATCTGATCTCTCTGTTGTCCCTCTCAGCAAAGTTAAAAGCCTCCTTCAAGCCTGTTGTAATACCCTCCATGGTCTGCCCATATTCTAGTGGTCACGGCACTTCCGCAATGTGGGAAGAGACTTGTCTTTCAGGCCTGTCACAGGCACCTGAAGAGACTCAGACCCACAGATCAAACATCCTGTGCAAATTTGCTAACCACTAAGTTGTGGGCAATGCTAGTGTCTCCCATGCTGAGCATGGGATATGGTAAAAGGGAGCACAAGACCTGTGAGTGCAGTGAGTTTGCTTGGGAAAGCGATCTGGTACTAGGGTACTCCTGTAGCTTATCATTGGGCATGCACAGTAACAAAATCATATGTGGAAACAGGAAAATTCAAAGCACTAAACCATACTTATGGAAAAAAATAGTATTTAATTTAAGCAGTATTTGCACCTCACAAGCTTTTGTTCTGCTCTTCTTCTTCCCCTATAAATTAATCATGCAATCTGGAGTGCAGGAGTATTCTACTGTCAGGCAGAAGTTGTAGCGAGACAGTCAAAGTGCCTTAAGTTTTTTTTTTTCCATATAAACAAAATATACATGAAACAAGATCAGCCCCTTGACTGGTACAAGCTGACTAATTCCATATGTTGTTATCGCTGTTCTTACTTAGAGCCAATTGACTAACGTAAGAAAGATAATCAAGTCTGAATGCTAAATACCTATATAGTTGAGTTCTTAAGGCAAATATTTTCAACCATGTATTGTAGCTTTTATATAGCATCCAAAAGCATGTTGGTGCTCTTCTGATAAAGGATATAGTTCCTACTCCAATTTATATGGTTTGATTATTCAAGACAGATCAAGCCAAAAATCAAAAGAGTGGGAAGAACAAAGGGAAGTAAGTGAAAAATATGTGTTAATATGTTTATTTTTCTTCTCCCTTAGGAATCTTACTAGTTCAGGCGTTGTGCATGCCTATGTGTATATTTTGTTAAAATACATATATAAAAAAATAATAGAGATAAAAATAGAAGAAAAAACCCAATGTTAGGGCAAGAGGGCATGTGTCATCACAGGATACAGAAGTAGGGAAAAGGAAAGGCAAAGCAAAATGAGAAGAAAGAGAGAGCAATGAAAACAAGGAAAGATTAAGGAACTGGTGCCACAATGTAAGTCTGACTGTATGAAAGATGTGGCAGTAAGAGAATGATAGGAAGAGGTCAGTTACAACAAAGTCTGATATACAAAGTACTTCAAATACTGGAGCCCAAAGTGATCCCAGAGGTGATTGTTAGTGGCTAAAGTCAGAACAAACTGCACCTGACCAATACAGAATATGTGGAAGGTCAAAGTAATACCACAGAAATGATGCATGATTACAGCCTGGAAGGGACCAAGTTGTGAAATCCCTTCTCTTGCTGAAGATGTTTTGCTCCTAAGTTAGTAAATGAAACAGAAGTTGAGAGTTTGCATTGTGAAGCTGAGTGGAAGCTGCAGAGTATGGAGTCTTGTATTGGGTCTGGGCTAAACTGGAGTTAGTTTTCCCCATAGCAGCCTTCATAGTGCTGTGCTATGTATCGGTTACTACAAAGGTGTTGGTAGTTTTTTGGATGCTGAGCAGTGCTCGCACAGCATCAAGGTTTCTTACCAACATTCCTCCCTCACCAGTAGGCTAGGGATGGGCAAGATCTTGGGAAGGGACATAGCCAGGGCAGCTGACCCAAACTGATCAAAGAATATTCCTTACCATATGCCAACTGCACAGCAATAAAAGGTAAGAGAAAGGGAGTGTGCGGGCGCATTCATTATTATGATGTTTGCCTTCCAGAGCACCCGCTACCCTTAATGAAGCTCTACTTACTGCGAAATGTCTGGACATCGCCTGCTGATGGGAAATAGAGAAAAAATCTTTTGTTCTCCTTTGCTTTTGTGTGTGGCCTTTGCTTTTGCTTTATTAAACTGTCTTTATCTTGACCCACAGTTTTTTTCCATCTTATTTTTCTTGCCCCACTCCCCTGCCCTGCTGAGGAGACCCATAAAGAACTGAATGCGATAGGTGCTAGTGTTAGGGCATGGCTTCTCATAAATAGCATAGGTCCTGAAGGACCTTGTATTTGCTCCCAGTGCCATTGCTTTGCTGGTTCAATGCATATTCTCTAAGACTTTCTTGTCATAATACAGAAGAATTTGTGTTTTCTAACAGTTACTTCTAAATTACCGATGTCAGTTTTTTTCAGCTAAATATATATTACTTGACGTACCATTCCTAACAGTACCCCTATTTGGCAAATATTCAGCATACTGTACACATTAGAAATATGCTCTTAGACTCCCCACAGTAATTATTCCATCTCTTTATTAAATGTTGAGTATAGCTGCCATATGCTACTTTTGATGATGCACTTCCCGTGTGCTCATAAAATGGCCATCTCTTCTTTTTGCTGCTATGCTTTTCTTACACAACCAAACTGCTTTTGCAATGGAGTCAGCCAGTTGGCATGAAAATACCTGTCCTGTCAGAACAGTTCAGCACACGAAGTTCAAATAACCAATTAATCACTGCATCTGCTTCAAACTCCCCTTAGAGGCTTGCATTGTCTGAGCCAATTGCCCTTTAAGAGTTTCTCTTTATCCCTAGGCACCTATGACTTCATTTGATCTGAACCTAATTAGGTGCAGAAGAATGTGAAAAGCAAGTCATTAAGACAATGGAACACAATTCTTAACATGGAATTTTATAGCAGCACCCATGGCTAAATTATCCTAGGAATTTGAGAGAGTAGGCAAAACCTCACATGTTGCACTACAGAGATCATATTTTCAAAGCTAAACATGCTGCTCTAGAGAATAAGGGGCACTTTCCAATGTCTCTCTTCCTTGTAGAAAGCTGTTTGGCGTTTGAAATTGTGAACTAATGGTCTTCAGACTGCCACCAAAATGGAGTAGGTTTCTACTGTGAGTTTGGGACAACAGTCTGGGACAACAGCTAATTCCCACCTAGTATTTCAAGGAAAGAAATATAGGGCATATGAAGCACAGCTTAGTGTTTGCCATAGGCCACTCTTGTAGATACAAGGAGCTTCCATTTCGATCAGCCTTAGGTCTGCCCCCTGAAACTTTGCAGAGGAGAGAAGATTATGCCTGCCTGGCATGGCTGCTGACACATTTCCTCTTCCTTCTGCTTGTCTCCTTCATTTTTAAAATCATAACATGAATACCAAGGTAGAGTTTACACAATTCCAAATATTCCCCTAACCCCAGCAGTACATACATCTAAACTGATTGATACGTTGGCTAGACTCACTTCTAGCTCCCAGTCTGTATGCTGGAATGATGCTTGCAAATTGAAAAGTGTTTCTCTACAAGCACTACCTTGTATTTTCCAACTGACTACCAAGATTTTAATCTATTCAAGGTTTTCTAAAAAGCTTTTATGCACTACCCTTTCAAACTCATGTGTGGTCTTTTAATTCTAATGACTGCTGTCCTCTTATCAGTTGCTGAGATGGGAGATGTAAAGGTGTCTCATTCAATAGGACTTCAGCAGAACTCATGCAACTAAAATATGATGCAACCTTTAAAAATGCCATAGACTAGAGAGTGACTAAGTACTCTGATCTCTAAAGAATCATGCTGACAATTAATAATTTTATTTTCCAGTTCATTAAATTATGCCTCTCAGTGAAAACTCACATTAAAAGTCAATCAAATCCAGAGTGACAGAAAGTAAAATTAAAAAAATCAGTCATCAGATTTTAACATCTTTGTTTAAAATGCTGCTCTTCTTCATCAGCTTCCTTCAAGAGAAGCAAAATGAAGTGGAATGTGTTTCAGCATGGTCTGGAAATTAAGAGCTCCAGGTCACTCGTCAAGAGTTAAGGCAAGTTCAAGTCAAATGCCCTTCCTTGAGACCACTATGCCACCGAGACTCAGAAGTTTCAACTGATGTGGGGCTTGATTAGGCCTGCCAGATGAACTCAGTAGTTGTGATCAAGACCAAAAAAGTGTACAAGTGGAGTAAAGTAGGGGGAAAGGAGTTCTAGAATTTTGATCCAATTTTATGTGAGGCTTTTGTACCATAACTTGGGTTCATATAACAGTCCTTCTTTCAGAGCTACCACTGATGAGTGGTAGCCAAAATGAGCTTCATCATTAACCTCAGAATGATTAGCAACATATTCTAAAACTAGGAACGACAAAAACATGTGTCATGCTGTGGGCTACAACTGACCCATGGGTTACAAATTGCCTGGGAGCCCAGGCACACCTTTTCTCCCCTGTGTATAAGAAACATAAGAAATACTCTGTGGATAATTTCATACTGCCTCTATCTGCTGGGCTAGAGTTTGAGCTAGATGTATCCATTCTGCCTAGAAGGCCAAAACCAGTGTGTGAGACAGATCTAGTTTGGACATGAGTTCTCTTGCCTGGAAAGCCAGTTGCCTCATTCCAGACGTGAGTCAGAGTATGAATGCGTTTGTGGGCTCTCTGCTCGCCTGAGAGCTCAGGACATGAACTAAGGTGAGAGTAGTAAGTTCTGACAGAGCCAAATCTTTTACATTCGTTGATGTTCCTGATCCCAGCAGAAATGTCTTTAGCCCTGTTCGCAAGGTCTTTCACTTGGGTGATGTCCATGAGATCTGAATAAAATTGTGGAAGTCTCAAATTCATAAGCCACAAGTTACAAAAGGTGATTTTAGGCTTGCAGTTAATTCACACTGCTGAAGTTGTTTTTACGAGAATGTCTTGAAAACACAGCTTGCACAGTGCAGCAATATTTCATATATACATAAATAAAGAAAAAAACCCACTGTGCAGTCTGCCTTAGGCATGCAAAACCTCTGTAATTATTAGAGAGAAAACTAGAAATTAGTTACATTATTAGAAGATTAATAATATTGCACAACTTTCCAATATATAAAGGCACCCACTTGCTATGGTGAAACATGCAATTTATTTCTAGACATGAGAGTGACCTAGTTCTGTTTTCCTGACACTGTGCACATCAAGTCAACTTCTGCTTCAGAAATCTCATCATTCAGTGCGGGAGGATTTTATGCTGAGCACATCAATGAAAGCTCTAGCCTCAGTTTTCCTTCACCTATGCTCAGTTACACAGATTGAATTTGTTCACTAACAAGGAAGTATGAGGTCAGTTGTGCAGAGGCAAACAAGAAATAAAGTGATCTTACTCTTTTGGTGCTCTAATGAAGTGGGTAAACTCTGCACTGTCCAGATTAGAAACAGATGAACTCTATTCACCTGTATTTACACTGCTGAGAGAAAAACAGCAGCCATAGCGTAGAAGGTCAAGACTAATGATGCTCCAAGGCATACGAAAGACCAAAGGCACTGGAATCTAATGTATGTAACGTTTAATATGTGACAGCAAAGTTTGTGTCATGTTGGTTATGTCTTTTGCCCTATGGCAGGGTTCAACTTCTCACTGCAAACTTTGGCCCTTGTCTGTTGGATGGTGGATGTTTGATTTGGTTTATTGGTTTTTTTCAGATTTGATATTTTTTCAGCTAGTCTGAGGGTTTTCGAGGGACTGTCCTAAAGAAATCAGACATTTAGTTCAGAGGGATGGGAGGAACCTGTGGGAGGTGGCACTGGCTCCAGATGGGGCTCCGGCTGGGCCCATGTGGCACGCTAGCAGAGCCCTCTCGTGGAGATGGAATGTGGAGCAGCAGCAGGAGGATTTTCTTTAATCAAACAGCTTGCACAGTTCTCCTTCAAGAGTTAAAGTGAAAAAAATCCCCACTTTTCATTCGACAGATCTACATGCTGCATTTGGCGGTCTAACCAAATTGCTAAGGGAGGATGCTGCCTTATCCATCACTTGCTATCCTTGCAAAAGCTTGTATGCATTCTGCTTAAGATCCTCAAGATACACTGATGGAGGGTTCAGCTGTACTAAATATTGCCATAATAGGAAGCAAGAACAAATAATACCCTCTGTTTCACTGTGTGTGCCAGTAAAACTGCTTATGTAGGTGGAAATAGGTGGATGGAGAAGTGCTTTCATTGGCAAGGTTAACAGCACTAAGCGTGATGGTGTGTCTGTCTCAACAAGGAAAAATATCTTTCTCTGGGTACTGCCTGTGCTTCCCTCGGGAATCGGTCAGAAAAAACTCTGATGTATGGATATTGACTCTGAATAACAACAAACTAAAAATAAGGGCCTTAACTGTTCAGGCTGTGCCAGTGGAGTCTTAGGGAAGTCTGTGCCATCAGCATTAAGTCGTGAAGATAATTGCCAGCCAGTTTCAGCAGCCTCAGTAATTTGCGTGCTCTGGATTGGTAGAGTAAAACTACTTCTCCTATGAAGAAATAGCAATGGTTTTGGAAGGACAGCTGTGAAAGTATAACTGGTTTTGCAAAGGAGTTTCTGCCGTACAGCTGGCAGTTCTGAAGTGTAGACTTGGTCTTAGACTGTAATCTTTCATGTTTTTTTTTACTTGCTGCCTCTCAGGGAAGAATAGCACTAATTAAATTATTGACATTTGCATTTATCACTTTCTGATTACATATTAATACCACTTACTTTGTTCTTCATCTCACTTGGTTTAATTATCAGTTCAAGGATGTACTGAAAAGTCAATAGCTACTTTCATCAGGACACCCCTGGTCTTTGCTATGACTATTTTCCCCAGCATTCCTGTGGGAATTGCCAAAGCCTCCTCTCTGAACACTGCTGGATACTTTCTGCAGGTTCCTCGGTATTATATTAAATATTTAGCCCTTAGGAGTTTGGAAAACTGAAGAAACACAAGTAAATAACCTGCCGGTAGATTTGATGTTAGAAGGGAAATGCACTGCAGGTCAGTTGACTTCGTTTCTACTGCCTCTTCATTTGCTGCCATCTTTCCTGACTTAGAATTCATGATGAATGACCCCTCCGCTAACCTATAAATCTGCCTGGCATCCTGTACTTTCATGTCCTCTTTCTTAACCTTGCTTCCTGATCTCCCCTTCTACAGCTTGTGGTGGGGCAATTCACTTTCATGGCACTGGCGGAAAAGCGGCCTAAAGAGACCATATGGCAGCTAAGCCTTCTCAGTCACCAAGGAAAGTGATCCCATTAAAGCTATATTTAGCTGGCACTCGTCCAGCCTCTTGAGCTGTGACAACAACGTTTTTGTGGCTGTCAAGGCAGCCAAATCAGATGTGGGGCATGCAGTATGGCCGTAGCCTGTACCTCACAGTGCGTTGGGTTTGAGAGATCAGAAATCCACCAGAGAAGAGAAAGAAACAGGCAGAAAATGGTCCAGCTGATTATTAAACAGACTGCTACATTCCCTCAGGAGGCTGAGGAAAGGCTCAGCCAAGAATAATAGAAAACATGAGTAACTTCCAAACAGCCTCAGTGACAGCTAATGCTTCTATCTTGATACTGTCTCATATCAAGGTGCTGAAGAGGGTCTTTGGACCTTGTGCCTTTCACTGCTACCTATCATGCAGTTTTCATGGCTCCTACATAGTCAAATTTTTAGATATTTGTTGTTATACAGGATATAGGCTCCTAAGAGAGCTAAGACTTGGAGGGTCTTAAAACTGCTGGCAAAAATAGTCATAATTCTGTGTGTGTCTACTTCTAATGTTCAATTTCCTCAGAGGAATGGAGGCCAGAGACCATCGCATGTATTAGAAGGGGAGAACAAATTCAGGTTTAACTCTATTATTCCCTAGAGGTTCTGCCTTATGCTGGTGCATGCTAAATTATCCACACTTGCGTTGTTTACCACTTCTCTAACATTCCTGATCCTGAAAGCACCTAACGTGAATGCTGCTGTCTATCACTTATTCAGAACAGTTCTGTGGGTAAGAGTGGAGTGTCTGCCAAAGTGTTTTGTCAGCTGTCTCTCTCTTACTAATGTTCTGCCTCTTTGACTGAGCTTTCTAGGTTTTTTGAGTCTGGGGTAAACATAGGGCAACGCTGGGGTACAAAGAGAATTTGGCTCAGAGTGAAGTGGGGAGTAAACCTAGAGGACACTCACTTCAGTGACCTGACTGTGCGTCTGAAATCTTTTCTGTACAGCTGCTTCAACTAGAAAGCAACAAAAGTGTAGGAGGGAAAAAGGGTGCTAAAGAGGTGATTCCTTTGCGAGGTGTTCAGGGTTGCCAACTGCATAGGCATCCTGTCTACCAGAAATCCCCGAGTAAAACTGGGGAGTGTGGGACGAAACTTAAGCTCCATTTGGCAGATGATTTTCATCTAGATTCCAAGTTGCTGTAGGGTCATTTGAGTATGAATGCCCTTATTCAGGTTCTTAGATGATACGGATTTAGATAGTCTTTTCCAGAAGCAGGGAAGCTTATTCTTGTTTCTGAAGACTTCCTAATCCTACAAACACCAATCTTATCCTGCCCCCACATCACTGTAGGAAGAAGACTGCATTTTGAAGGAGATGTATTCGGGTGGTTTGGTGGCAGGTCCTACCCGAATTTTTAAGAATATTTTGGTCTCTTTACAGAAGAGAAACATTCCTCTGCCATCAGAGAAAAGAACAAGTGCATAAGGCAAAACATAACACAGACTTTTATCCTGAAATTATCAGTAGAATACTTGTCTCTGGAACAGAAAAGAGGCGCTTAATGGACTTAGTAAAACACAGCTACTGAAAACTTATGAAGGATCCATGCCTTTCTGGATCATCAGCTAATGAAGTTTGTTGTCTTTCTGGTACCAGGACAGAGAGGATGGTGGAGTCCTTCATGTAAGTTAGTTTTGTTTGCTTCTTTTATGTCATATAAGGTCTACTTAGACCGTGCGTTCAAGGGAAAGGGCAATGAGTGCTGTGTTCCTATCACTTCTTCCTGCAAGGAAGCTTAAGGTCTTCTGATGGTCATACTGGAGTCTGAAGCCAAGGCAAAGAAGAGTGTGTACCAAATTACTTGCCTGAGTTACAGAGATCTCTGACTAAAACTAGGACTCTTTTAGGTATTACAGCTGCACTCAGGGCTGAGAGCAAAGACATTTTTCAATGTGATTTGTAAGGCAAGGTAACAATCAGTTAACAAAAACATAAACAACAACAAAAAGGAATGAATGGTTCCACAGGTAAAAACACCCATTATTGTAATACAATCATTTTGACCACATGAACATCCCAGCCTTGGCTCTGAATGTATGGGGAGCTAGAGAGGAAGAGAAATAAGGAGCTGAAGGAAGCATATAGGAATGTCACAGGTGATGAGGACAGAACACTGAGGTGACACTTTCACAGCAGTCATGGGTCATCAGGAGGAGAAGGAATGAAAGAAACCACCTCAATTACCTTTAGATTGGCAGATGAGCGCAATGTTAATCTTGTAAATGCTTTGCAACTGTTTTTGGGCTTTTTGAGGCTCTTTGAGGCTGTTTGGGCCTTGTAAATCTACATAGCGCTCTACATCCTGTACAATGCAGGAGTGCTATGTTACTCCCAACTACCAGTTAATATCATGTTCCCTGAAAGCTCAGTGCTTTATTCGCTGGTTTTGACTATTAACATAAAACGTTAAACACCACAGGCTCACATGCCAGTCAATAATTTTTGATGCTTACAGGAGTATCCACCGATGAAGTTACCACTGTTACTATTAAAATGTCTAAATTCTTGATAATTTGAACAGAAAAATAAGGACCAATTGTCTTGATTATTACAATAAGTCTTAAAATCTATGAATTTTTGGGCCTACAGGTAAACTTTATTTACAGAAGCCCAAAAAGATCATGGAGACACACAGGGAAGGTTGCTATTCTTCTATCCTCTACTACATGGGAACACAGTCCAAGGTACCATCTAGTCCTGCATATTAAGTCCATCTAATTCTTTTTTTTTCCTAAAGGCCAATTAACATTTTAAAGCATAAAGTGCACCTCTTGCCTTAAGCGTGACATTAAGCTCATGTGTAATCCTAGATGACTCACTTAATTATTATGTTGATTGCTATAATTTTTATAATATACCATGTTTGAAAGTCTAATTGGCTAAGAACTATAATTTAATTAACGGTCCAATTTCACTATAGACAGCACTCTTAATGATGCCTGTAATTCACACTACTGCTTTTGATTATATGATCCTTTCTTCAGTTGCCAAATCTGAAGTCTTTAAGCATATGTCCAGCCCTGATGGTACCTAAAGCAATTACTTTTAATTTCAGTTTGAGGGGTTCAGTCATTTCCAAAAGTGATTTCAGAAAATTGTAAAACATAATACAACATTTTTTACCTGAAAATCTCCTGTATTCCAGTGCTTTGGGACAATTAATTAAAATGGGAGCATCACTCTTTCTTGGGAATGTGCCCATGAAGTTCCAGTGAAAACCTCCCTACAGGTACATATAACTTTGAGAGCTCGCAAGCAGTCTTGAGCTTCCCAACATATACATAATCAGTGTGGGCTAATTTTTCATACTAACAAATGTTCACAGCCAGGTTTATTGTCTATACAATGTGATAACAGTATAGGTAGGGATAGCTGAAGTGTTAACTGAGAGGTAAGAAATACCAAACATCCATCTTCTCATCCTGTAACACTAAGCAGCACTTAGGCATTGTAGTACCCTTTCTTTCTTGACTATATTCACTCCTGCCAGCAATATCTGAGGGAGTAAGGGTCTCTGCTAACAGGTTTAGGTAGCACAACCTAGCTGTAACTGATTACAGGAGTCCTTCAGCCGTGAGACAAATTATATTCCCCTCCAATCTCATGACTCAAGTGACATGATTTATTTAATTTGTATTGATCTGGATTTGTTACGGTAAAAAGACTCTGGCCCTTACTAAGCAGAGTATTATTCTGTACCTCCTTCTGCCTATGAAGTCTGCTCAGCACGATTTAGAACAATACTAACAAGACAGTTGATTACGTACAGGTTATTATCTCATGTGCGGACGCACTTCTGCTGTAAGACAGTGTAGGTAGGAGCCAAGGGAAGGAAAAGTTGTACAGTGTGTTCAGGACTTCTCTTCCTCTGACCTCTAGACCCCAGAAGCATAAAAGTGAGCAGGATGCCCCACAGTCACCACTGAAATTATCCCTTATGCACACTGGTAATGTGGTCTTCAAAAATCTATCTCTCTTCCCAAACCACCCCTCTTCCCTGATTTTATCTGTTTACAGTGCAGAAAGAAACAAAGTAGAGACAGTTGCTTGGAAGATTATAAATGTTAGGAGCATATTATGTGGTCATCTAATTAGTTTCATTTCTCCAGTGTGCAAGCAATAGTCCATTCAACATGGATGTTATTACAACCCTTTTTATTACATCCCTTTTATTACAACCCTTATTACATCCGCTTCTTCTGTAGTCTTTTTCAGACAAGTAATTTCGCAGTCACACAAGCTTGCTGATACCAACCTATTTCTATTTTCAATATTTCAGCTTTTCAAACCAGTGGAATGTTTTTTTTCCCTCTCAGGGTATGCAGTAGTTGGATACGGGTTGCTTGAAGACTTTGTCATAAAACATTTTAAGGATGAACTCCTTTCAATTGCTAAAACCAATAGATCTACTGTGTGTGGAGAAAATTAATCCCTTTTAGATTATATTTGCTGTGAAAGATTTTAATTATGTTAGAACCGGTGCTTTCATGGATGGATGAGCCCAATGATCTGGGGGCTAAAGTTTGTTTCCTCACCTTAGAAATTGCAAATTCAACAGAAGTAATTGCTTAGTGGTAAGGCATATCAAAAGCACATTGTGAGTAAAGGTCTAACCTTTGTCTTTAACCCAACCCTAAACCTAGCACGAGCTCTAGTCTTGGTCTGAGCCTTAGCCCCAAACAGATATCTGTGACCTAGACCTTATTTTAATCACTGTAGTTTATCACCTTTCTAAAATTTATATCTCTCCTAACCCTAACCAGGGGAGTGGGCTGAGCCTTAGCCCAAAACCCAAAACCAGAGTCCAGTTATGGACTATGCGAGTATACTTCTGTGCATTTTATATTACTAAATCTGATGTTTGTGGGGTTTTGTCTGGTTGTTAAGGTTATCTATTTATGCGCCTACACAGTTCTGATTTCTATCTGTATTGTTCTTATCTTCCAAGTTTATGTTGTTAGCAAACAAAAAAAAAAAGTGTTATTTTTTTGAGACCAGATCATTAATGAAAATGCTAAAAACTCATGTTAATGACAAACTTTAAAAGCATCTGTTACTAACCTCTTTAAAACTCAACAATTTCTTCTTCAGCACAACTCACAGTGTTCTACTCATTAGATCAATTCCTACCTGTCTTAATTAAGTAAACATCTTAAGTTCTCTAACTCCTTTGAGTTTTGTTTACTTCTTGGTTGTGATTGTTTCCATGTTCATATCCTCATCTCCAGTGACTAGATTGTCTTTCTCCCTAGGAAAAGAGGAAAACAAGTTGGAAGATGGTAAACTGGGATTGATTAAAACAATTATGTTTTAAACATAGCGTTGGTCCAAAGCTGGGTGCCCAGAGATGAATGGATCCTTTTTTTTATGTCATAGAAATCAAATTTCTTTGGAAAATTGTATCCATATGTGAGTCTCATTTTTTGCACAAAGGTAAGCAGAAATTCATACAAGATGCTAAAATACTTCTGTACAAAACAGCAATATTTAATTAGATCCACTGCAGGTGGAGCAGAAATGAAGTTGGTGAATACATGACTAAGCAAATCTCTTTGTAATTTTCCTTATTATCAGAAATACTGAATAAATTTAGGAGTTATTGAGATAGTCTGATACCATAAATTTAGGAGTTATTGAGATAGCCTGATACCATAAATTACATTTCTATAACATTCTCCCCAAAAGTCCCAGGATACTGCTAAGCTTTCAGGATCAGTGCTGAATTCCTGAGTTTGGCCCTGTCTTGCGAATCACTTACTCCAATATCTCCAATCAAATTCCTCCTCTGACTGTTCGTCTTGGTAATACAATTATGCATTGGAAGCTTTGCAGCTCAATCCCACTGTACTTCATTACCAACAAACACTGTGATGGCTACGCTGCTGCTATTTAGTTAACTGATGGTGTGACATCATTGCAACCGGCGGAAATCATCCAAGACAATGAATGGATGCTGAGAATGCAACAGAGACATACAACTGATTTTAAATTACCTACTAGGCTTAAAAGGATTGAGCCAAAATAGACTTTTTTTGCAGAAAACATCCTTCTAACTAATTATGTTAATTTAAAAAAACAGACATATGTTTGCAGAGCATTGATCACAGCCAAGAATCAAGGCTTGGAGAAATCGAATTTTTCTTGTCACCTCTTACTTAGATTGCACTTTAACTATGAGTGATTTCACAGCTCCAGGGAGAATTCTTTTCAAGCTGCATGACAAATTACAAATACTTACTAGCAGTTTCATCTTGCCATAGCGTTCTACTCGTATAAATTCTCCTCCAACTTTGCTCTTCAGCTTGATTTACATCCTAGAATGTTCTTTCACAACCATCCTCCAGTCAAAATCTTACCATCCTTTCAAATTCCTCTACAAAACTATGTGATGTCACAGAAAGATACTAGGTGATCTCAGAAAGGACCTCAAAGTATCATGGGCAGAAACAGACACATGTTTAAGGTCCTTTAAAGAACTATAAAAAGTTGTCTTTCTTATCATCTGAGTGGTTTGTTCCTGAATATATTTTTGCTCTATTAAGCTGAGTTGGTGGTTAATAATCAGGCACTTTTAAGATTAATTATGACAGAGAGACATATGATGGATTTCTTTTTCCGCGATTCTGCTGCTTACGAGTGACGTACACAGAGGTATTTTCTTGCATATAAGAAACAAGTGATTTCTTTGCTTTCAAGTGGCATATCTGAACCTTCTGTCAGTTCTGGGTGCCAGAAGCTCTAATTTTTTGCTGCATCTTGAAACCCTTTTATTTTCTGATGGATTGTACCATTTCCTTTTGCCTCAAATGAATATGATACCCAGCAATGTTGTGTCCTAGCTTCTGATCAGGTCTTCTCATGACTCTGTTGCATGGAGCAGTGTTTTGAGTCACTCTCTGCGGACAGAGCTCATTGCTCATTCCATTGACCTAACATACCCACCACCTGTAAATTATGTATTAAACAAAAGACTCACTTCATGGAAGTTGTTATTACCTTTCAACAAAATTTCAGACAGCACATTGGTGCTGTTGAAATTAACTTTCTCAAACCATCTCTACACCTGACCTCAGTCACATGGCAATTTTTCCATCCTCACTAGATTGCTGAAATTTCTGTAAACAGAGAGATAGATTGAATGAGTCATTCCAGTTTAATCCCTCCTGTGAAATTTTGTACTTCTATGCTAATTGCTGTGAATAATTTATTTCAGCTCTCTTTGTGCCAACATCCAGTTACCAATATTTCAACAGATACTGAATCTCACTGCAAACTAAAGTGAGTCTATGTTGTAAAACATATTTTTGTATTTCTGGCTAATTAATCCAGATTCTGGTTCAGAAAAATCTAAAAAAAGAATAAATTATTGCCCACAATGACCAAACCTCATATGCTTGTAGATTGACCAAAATTAATCAGTTAACCCAAATATGTTTTAACAGTTACCTCCTTCTTTCACTTGCACTAGGGTATATTTTTTCGTTGTTCTAGACAGTGTAATACTTTTATTTGCCAGTGTTTATTTAAACAGTACACTAAAAGTTCATCTTATTTGATATCATTACTGAGGGCTTAATCCTGACTGAATCCTGTTGTGTCATGGCCAGCTATTACTCAATAACTCTCAGGATTTATTCATAACGTAATAAGGCTGACATTATTATTTCAGATGTGCCTTTCAGAATAATGGATAATTTTCTCATGCTTCATCTAATTATCCTGCAAAGATACATTACACATCTTTTTTTTTTAAAGACTGGGGACATCCTTCTGCCATTTTATTTAATTCTGTTACAGAAGATCTAGAGTCCATGAGGATTTTTAGAAGTGTACATAGGTAGGTGTAAACAGTGTCTGTCTTACATTCAATGGATCAGAAAAGTTTCTTTTTTCATGATATATTTTAACAGAAAAAGTTGACATTGATTTTTGTCTCCCATCATCTGATAATAACAAGGAACTATTTTAAAAATATTTTTATCTGGAAACAGAATATTTTTCCTCTCAAAATAAAAATGCATTTTTGTTTCCTCATAATAACCTCAAATCAGAAATCAGAGCATGTTACAATGGCACAAATTGATTGTGGTAGACGCTAAACTGCACTGCTGGATGGAACTTCCTAAGTGCAACTGCTCAGGAAAGTAATGGGATGTAGAGGCTGCAGACACGTTAGAAGTGATGCAGATCCTAGAAAGGTCTCACCAGGGACAGCACAAGCTCCTGGGAGATAGGCTGAGGGCACATGTCCTGGCATACACTACAGGAACAACTAATCCCACTCCACATTTATCTACAGTAATTTATGTGGTCCTGGGATGTGCTGGGTAGTCCCAGTTATGGTTACAGTAGAACTTTGCTCTAAAGAGAGCTGAATGTCAATGTACACCTTGGTCATTTATGGACACAGTAAGGCCCCTAGTTACCATAGCAATCAACAAATTATTACCAGCATAGATTTACCAGCACTAAACCACTGTACACCATGTCTGTGGGAGTACAGGAGGACATGCTCGCTCACTTCTAGATCCAGAAGTGGTTCTGTTCTTTAGCAGGCGTCAGCTGTGGGGTGGAACAGCGATGTGGACTAAGAGAGGGGCTGGCAGTATGCTCATTCACTGATAGACACAGATTGCCCTTGGCAGCTTGTTGACTCTTCTGAGATGGACTGCTGCTGCATGCAGGCATGCTGCTCCTTTGGATAATGATGTTAAGAGCCTTAGCAGGACTGACAGTAAGAACCAGTGTATTGGAGACCCTTTGAGAAGGGAGGCTCATAGCGACACAAATATGACAAATCATGAGTCCTTGGAGATCAGAAGCTGGTGGGCAATTGAATTCTCCCTCTTCAGTTAATTCAATCTTTCTCAGAGCTGTGATCATGCACACCAAGGCTCCGCAGCCATGGGCCTTCCCCTGATGTGGAAATGCTTCTCCCAACTTTTAGTAAGTCCTATTGTTGTCATAGATACCCAGCCCAAGTGGGTCATGGAGACCCCCCAGAAGTGACAGGCAGCAACAGAGCACCCTTCTGGGTCAGAAAAGGCCACCATCTTCTCTAGGATTTACTTCTCTAAACCAGGAGAATAATGACTTAAAAACCTCTGCAGCATCTCACACATGAGAACAGGAATGTGTTGTCACTGTGGACTACAACTTTTCCATTAATTTATCCTTAAGAACCTAATAAATATTGTGCTGTTGGTATACACAGAACAAAGGTATTAGAGGTCAGGTGCTGTGTTGGAAGTTAAATTATTAATCTCTGAATAGGTTTAGCAAAATAATGTTGCTGACATTCAAATATCAGCAGAAACTGAGATGCACTTGCTTTATCAAAATTGTACAGTGAAGAGTTTCTAACCTTTGCCCTCAATTAATGTAACACTCTTGTCTGTCCCAATTTTCTGAGATGCAAGATTACTTCAATACTTTTATTCAAGAATGACATTTTTACTAGTATTTCAGTGGTACAAAATCACAGCCCTGGAGCCTTAAAGTCCCACTTAGCACTTATATACTTTTCTGCCTTGAAAGCTGAGTAAAATCTGAGTACAGCTAAGTTATTCAGAAAAAGAGATATATAATCACTTTCAGACATGAAATTTTAAGGATTCTGCGGTGAGCTTTAGTGCAGCTGGTGTGAATGGAAACCTTTCTGCTGTTATGGTGTGATCCAGGCAGGGTGCCAATCCCAATCTTTCTCCTGGTGAGAGTTTTACCAACATGGTATCAAAACTGGTTTCTACATAAGCCAAAGCTGCAGCAACAATTCCATCTGTGACTCAAAATGTGACTATTAATTTTGCCTGCAAATCTCAGCTTCAAAGTGATACGGAATCAAAAAAGATTAAAAACCTTTTTTTTTTCCTATTGACTGCTCCCACACCAGAGATTAGAAGGCAGCCAGGCAGCCAGTTGATTTGACATTCAGCTGCAGGTCTTGGGGACCTGACAGTTGCTGATAGGATTTCCCCTCCCTTGTTCTGCACTGTTTTTCCAAAAATCTCTACCCTCTTGGCTGTGCCAAATCAAATGGCCCTGTTCTAGCTGATGGGACAGAAACAAGCTGCAGGGGGCAAAGGGGGAGAGAAAGTGCTTAGCACTTTTAATGTTGTTTTTTAAAGTCTCAACAACATTGTGAAAGTTACTATGCATCTTATTTTTAGTGTTTTCAAGACACAAATTTCTGGTTATTTTCCATCAGCTAGGAACTTTTTAATCCAAATTGACCGTTTTAAACAAACAAAATGAAAGAAGTCCCACATCATCCAATTTATAATTTTTATTTTCAGCTACAATAATTTTGAGCACAAAATCCCCAAATGGTTTTCATCCTCCCTGAGGGCCTTCTTACTTGCCATAAGCTATCCCAGTCACGAGACCGGGCTGCATTTACACAGGAGACTTTTAGCAGTAGGATTCTGAATCAACCCAGATAAGTTTAGATATTTTCCTGAGATGTCTGGGTCAGGAACATCCTCATTTTACACTCCCTCAACAGCCAATGGGGAAAATTAGGCACCTCCAAAAGGCGGTCCAGAAGATTTCTGGGATGAACCACCGTCTGGACCTTTCGCTCTATTGGCTATTGCACTCCAACACCCTGAATTATAATTAAATTCCTAAAAGTATCTAAAATGGAATTGGACTTTGGTCCTAATGGAGCCCACACTGAAATTATACCTAAAGGAGTTACCTTACATATGGTCAAGGAGAATGAGATAAAACCTTACTTGTCATGGTGAACCAAAAGACTCTATGCCAGCAGCTAAGCACATCAATAGCAGTGGAAGGACACTAAAGCCACCAGCATTAAACACATGAACCTTGATGACAAAAATATGGCTCGCTTGAATTATGATTTATAGTTTTGAAACTTCTTCTGGACATAAATGAGTGAATCAGCCCTTTCTTATAAAATATTATAGAATAAATAATTCTATTTTTATCATGTGGCTCTGTGGTTGTAGACTTTGTCCAGGTAATAGTAGAATTAGGTTTGATTTCTTCCCTTTCCTGAACAGCTTTCAATCAGGTAGTTGTGTAACACAGCTCTCATCTTCAAGTTGTCAAGCTGTTTAGAATGAAACTCTCTCTCTTTCCTGCTCCATCCAATGTTTCACTGGGTTAGATCGGTAATAGAGTTCTATAGTCTAGAATGTACAGTATTCACCTGTCAAACAGAAGAGGTGATTTCTAGTCCAGCCCTTGTGCCTATTTATATTTAAACTTTCCCTGAACTCCAGACTGGAGGCAAGACTCCTTTCTTCTAAATGAGTAATCAAAAGACTAGATTTGAGAACCATGTTTGTTACTTTCTGTCTCAGGGAAAGTGATTGGAGTTACAGTTTCAGCAAAGATATTTGAAGAGTCCCATGTTTAGGAGTTACCTCATGCAAGAGTACAGGATGGGCACCAACTGGGTAGAAAATAGCTTTGCAGAAAAGGAACCTCAGATCCTGGTGAACAACAAGCTGAAAATGAGTTGGTAGTGTTATCCTTCTCTGTGAAGAAATACCAACTGAATGTTAAATTGTGTTTAGTAACAAGATAGCAAACAGATCGAGAAAAAATGGTTATTTCCCTCGATTGACACCTGTAAGACTACATCTGGAGAATTTCATCCAGCTTTAGTTTCCACTGTCCAAGAAAGGTGGTGACATACTGAAAGAAGTCCAGCAAAGGGCCACCAAGGTCCTCCTCAGGTGGAGGACAGGATACAATAAGAAGAAAATGAAAGAACTGGGATTGTTCAGTCTTAAGCAGAGAAGGCTGACAGGAGATCTAATTGTTATCTACAAATATCTGCTTGGGAGGTATAGACAAGATGGATCACAACTTTTTTCAAAGGTACAGTGACAATGCAGGAAGAAAAGGACACCAGTTGAAAAAGAGGAAATACCAACTAAATTTAAAGATAATTTGTTTTCACTATGACCATGGTTAGACACTGTAACAGGTTGCTCAGGGGAATTCTGGATTTTTCATGCTTGGTGATATTCAAAACTTGAGTTGTAACTGAAAAGAAGTCCCTGAGAAATGTGATCTAACTGAACCTGCTTTGAGCAGGGGGGATAGATGACATCAAGAGATCCCTTCAAAGAAAATGTTTTATGATTCAGTAATTTTATGAAATGTGGTGGTTCATTTGAAGTGCATAATAGCACCTTGTCATTGAACTATGTGTTCATGGGTGGCTTAAAATCTGCAATGTGTATGCTAGCAATCTAAATATACAAAATAAATCAGTTAGAGTAGAAATCAGAGTATCTGTGTAGCCTTTGTCTAAATTACTAGGCCCAAACAGAGCCAGAGATAATCAAATTTAAACCCACTGAGGCCACTAAAACTCTGTTTGATAAAATTTGTGTGAGTAATGTAAATTTACGCAGGCATTTTCTAGTCTCTCAGTATTGTACAAAGCTGACTTCTGACTTTTAAAAATTAAATTATAAAAATCCTCTACCACACGTGATTTTCCACTGTATTATGGTCAGAGGCGCTTTCTCACTCATTTTCATGCCATGTTGTCCATCAGCACTTTACAGCTCCCCGAATTTCAGCTGGCTCTCCCACTTTTAGCACTTAATATATTTTCTCATAATAGTCTATCTCTGGAATGGAGTCCTTGTTAGAGGCTCTCTTGACCCCTTCACCTTCTACAAGTCAGTATGATTATCTCTTCTTCCACAGCTTCCCTTTTTGTATTCCTTGAAAAAATACCAGCAATGAACACAGATTTATGTTATAACAGTATCAAAACTATATTGTCTTTTATTCCTAGGTTCTGCACACTCTGGCAGTAGATTTTCCAAAACCTAAATGAGGTCCTAGGAGCAGATTTCTGGCTTGTTTGAATATAGTTGCATTTTGGTGGTTTGCTGTGATGTTAAGACATGACTATCTGAAAAGGGTGAAAATTCATGGTTAAGTGGGGTACAGCTGAACACAGCTTGAAATCAGTTACAAGTGAGTATTTTGGGGCTTATACTGGTTTTTATCCATAGACTGAAATCTGAATAAAAGAATCAGAGGTGTTAACAGGATGAGGTTCAATTTACCTCTTCCCCAGTAACTCTTTTTCCCCTTTCTGCCTCCCTTGTCTGTCTGTTGCCTCTGCTTGTGCCAAATCAGCCATTCACAGAGACTTGCTAAAAAGCAGGTTATTAAAGTAATTTGGGTATTTTTTAGAATGTTTTTTAGAATTTACACAGCATCACTCATGCTGTTTCCAGTGGGATCTTGTTTACTGCTTATATAAAGAAGCATAAAATAATATTACTCAATCACACCTTCCGGTACCTTCCAGAAGCTCTGTCATACCATGACTCTGGGATTAATCCAGGGACGGAACAATTCCTTGCCTGAATTAATCTTGAGATTTGTACATAAATACTGCAGTAGTCACTTGGGTCAGCTGAAATTTGTATTTCAGTTTTAATACCTGCAACAGAAAATACCTGAGATGAAATCAGCTCTTCAGAGACAGCCCTTGGAAGAAAGACAGAGTTAAGAGCAAAACAAAACATTGTTTCAATAGGACTTCAGGATAAAGAGCTTGTTGGAAACCCCATTTTAGTCAGATAATTGAATAGTAAAAATTGAGAAGCACTGAGCTGAAACCCTTTAAATCAGAATGTACACAGATATTGCATTGTATTTTCTTGTGCCTTTTATGCTTTCATCAGGTTGTTGTTGGTTGTTAAGCTGTTTAAACGTACTGCCTGTTTTCAATCAAAAGGTCTAGTCCTGGGAAGCACTCTGTGCCACACTACTTGTCCTCACTGGGGAGAGGGAGCAACCCCTGGCCCTTTTATTTACTGGTTTAGACATAGGTGGGAGAAGCTCCAGAAGTTCTGCTATTAGATTATGGGCACCATCTGCTTAGTACTGTGTTGACCAGATGTTGACACCGGCATTTCTTCCTTCCCTTAGAAGGAAGTTCAGTTTTCTACCTGGTCTGATTATTCAAGTAAAGCACTAGATTAAAAAAAAATAATATTTAGAGAAGTCACTGTCTTGACTTTCTCATATCCTCTGCTCTTATATTTCTTTTGTTACAGGTGTAATAAAGAAGGATTTTTCTTCTGAAAGGAGTGAAAACAGGATGGACAGGATGGTGGCGGGGTTGGAACTAGATGATCTTTAATGTCTCTTCTGACCCAAAAAATTTTATGATTCTATGACATACATGCTGCTGGGAAACATATCTCACCAGGTGTCTGAGGTGTCGTGTCTTTGTCTAAATTTGTTATGTCTAAAATGAACACATATTCCTTTAGAAAATGGCATTATTATAACTTGCTCCCTCAAACACACCTACTTGTTTCCATACCTCTTTTCCCTGTGGAGGTTGCTTTTCTTGCCACAAGTTACCCAGTAGAGGCAGACAAATGTCGGTGTTTCATCCACATTAGCATAAAAACAGTGGTTCAGTTTACACATTCATTGAGCCTACAGACCCTACCTGAGTATGTGCAAGGTGCCTTGAGATTCATGGATTTTACTCACATTTAAAATGGGATATTTATAAGTGAAAATGCAGGTCTATTTGGAGGCAGGAAACGATGATACCAAGTTAAAAGTGCTGTTTGTCTGCATTTACTCTACTACTCCAAAAAAAGCACTGCATTTCAGTTAAGAGATCATAGTGAGCAGCTGCTGGAGAGATGTCTTCAGGTGTTTCCACCAGCAAAACCTTTACAATCATGTCCGATCATGGCCTTTGGAGATTTGCTGTTGTAGATCTCTAGAAAATCCCTTTGAGGATAAGTTCAGTGGACACTGTCAATGACTTGCAGCACTTCAGGCAACAAACAATGCAGCATGTGTGCTGTAAAAAAAAAAAAAGAAAACTAGAGAGACCCCTCCAAGAATAAACTAATAAGATGCTTCCCCATTTCCATTACTTTTATGGACAGCTACCAAAGCTCATGGCTAACTTTCTCCCCAAGAGATAATAGCTCCTAAATTTTCTCTAACATTTTTTCACAAAAATGGTATTGAAAATGTCTTCTTTTCAGCAGCTCATAGTCCCTGAGAGCTGTGTGGACAATGACAAATACCAGTGTACACCTAACAAACTGGTCATTGATATTCTGTCCTCTGTCTTTCTCTCTGTTTCTAATCCTCATGGATCTCTGTTCAGTATAAAATACTGCAGCATTCTGGCTATTTCCCTTTGCCATTCATAGTAAGATTTCAATTAGAGATAGAGAGAATAATTAGAAAAGAAGCAGAACCTATTCTGTTACTGCATGCACTGAAGTTACTAACGTTAAGCTGACGAAAAAAAATGAGACTGTCATAGGCTGAATATTAGGAAAGAATTTGTCACAGAAAGGGTGGTCAGACACTGGAATAGGCTGCCCAGGGAGGGGGGCTGAGTCCCCATACCTGAATGTATTTAAGAGTTGTTTAGATGTGGGGTTGGGAGATTTGGTGTAAGGGAGGAATTTGTAGAGTGGGGCTGATGGTTTCACTCGATGATCCCAAGGGTCTTTTCCAACCTGAATGATTCTATGATTCTATGAATTGGTTAGTCTACATAAAAGTGAACTTATTTGCAGCGTGTTCTTCATTGACATTTGATAGAAAAGCTATATAACCAAAGTACATATAGAAAAAAAAAATGAAGACACATAAAAAGACAGTTGAATGACACATTAAAACAGTTATTGTATGTGTCCCAAACTATTTTGGCAACCCAGATTTCAACCTTCCCAATGATTTGGTTTTCAATTGCACTTTAACTCCCATGAATCTGTGGTTTTTTTTCTGGGAAGGTTTACTCTTTAGTTCCTGATCTGGAATTATTAGCTCCAAATGGAAAGATGAGTGTGTCACACTGTGCCCTGGGAAGGTTTTTGTGATGGTCATCATTCATTTAGTATTAAGCAACCACTTAGACTGCTCACTTGCAGTAAAAGCCTTGTACTTTGTCTCTGCAAGGGAGCTAAATGAGAACTTTACTCCTCTTCTGCCTTAGTGCAATGGTAACTGTTATTTATAGAACCGTTCTGGCGATGGGTGGGCATTGCAGACGGTTCTGTCTCACCACAGAGGTAAACTAAGTAATTTGTTTCTGAATGGGAGGTTTGTTTACTGACCTCAATAAAGTTAATCTTACTTTTGCCTAGAGCTCTACACACAAATATAATCCAGCAGGTTCATTTCGCTTACTCTATGATTTTTCTGTCTTTAAATGTCTGGGTTTGTTTCTCTGTACCTTTCAAACCCTACATCTTTCAGCATATCTTCTGGTGTTTCCTGGGAACACTTCCATTTAGCCAGCGGTTTGGGAGCCTGCAGTCAGCTGTAAATATGATGTGAAGTCAAAAACCTGCAAAAGCTGTGGAAACAGCCTCCCAGATGAACTTCTCTTAAGAGAGAGCTTGTTGCAATAAAATGCAGGGTGGAGGCAGACTGGGCCCGAGCTCTCCCCTTGTCCCCTGACCTGAGGACATGCTACAGTGTGCAAGAAGAGATGCAGTACACCAGAACTCCCTGCATTTTCACTTTTCTGTTGCTAATATAGGTGGTGTGCATTCAGGTGTTGCTGCCGAACCGAACCATGGTCACTTTTGCAATTGTAAGGTGACATTGTGGCAGCCAGGCTTCCTCCTGCCCTGCTGGCTCAGACAAATCCAACCTTTCCTACAGCTTCATGATGATGACTAATGCTGTGGTGTTCAGGATGCTGCCCTGCCTACTCCTAAGGTTTCTCTTACTCTGCCTGTTACCTCTAGGAATTGAAAAAATACCAACGATTCCTGAGGCTCTACCCAGAACAGCACAGTTTCGTACCATACAACATCATGTAGCACTACAGGCTTGTGAAAGAGTGGCTGGAGAGCTGCCTGGAAAAAAAGGACCTGGGGGTGTTGGTCAACTGTCAGCTAAACATGAGCCAGCAGTGTGCCCAGGTGGCCAAGAAGGCCAACAGCATCTTGGCCTGTATCAGGAACAGTGTGGTGAGTAGGACTTGGGAGGTGATCGTCCCCCTGTATTCAGCACTGTTGAGGCCTCACCTTGAGTACTGTGTCCAATTTTGGGCCCCTTACCACAAAACAGACATTGAGGTGCTGGAGAGGGTCCAGAGAAGGGCAACAAAGCTGGTGAGGGGTCTGGAGAACAAGCCTTGTGAGGAGTGGCTGAGGGAGCTGGGATTGTTCAGCCTAGAGAAGAGGAGGCTGAGAGGAGACCTCATTGCTCTTTACAACTACCTGAAAGAATGTTATAGAGAGGTAGGGGTCAGTCTCTTCTCCCACATCACAGGTGATGGGATAAGAAATGGCCTCAAGTTGCACCAGGGGAGGTTCATGTTGGATATCAGGAAAAAATTTCACATGGAAAGGGTTATCAAACATTGGAATGGGCTGCTCAGAGAAGTGGTTGAGGCACCATCCCCAAAGGTATTCAAAAGACAGGTTAACATGGTGCTCAGGGATATGGTTTAGTGATGGCTTTTTATCAGAGTTAAGTTGATGGTTGGACTAGATGATCTTAAAGGTACCTTCCAACCTAAATGGTTCTATGATTCTATGATCATGAGCTAAAATCCATATACAAAGGCAATTAGAGAAGGGAAAAAACCCTTCTGTATTGGAGTTCCTCACAGTATGCATTCCTTAACACCAAGCTACAGGTAAATCACCTGGTGGACTGACTGTAATTTTCTTGTATGAAGTCTCAGGAAAGTCTGTAAGACAGCATTTCAGACGAAGTGAACATGCTCTGATGAAACAGCAGGGCTGTGCTGATGGCAGGTTTTTGTACGGTCTTGATGTGACCATGACAGGTTCATAAACCAGGATAATGTGGTTTGCAATCAGTTGCTTCTACAGTAAATATAAAAGTGAATTTCATAACTCACCAGAGCTACCAGAAGTGCTGCCTCCTTCGAGAAAATAAATTTCACTAAAAATTTTATTGCAGACTAATCTGAAGCTGTAAGATATATCCATACCATGCAGACACCTTAGCCCCTCATCTAGTTTGGTAATCAAATACTGCAGTTATTTAGGGCCTGAAGAAATTAATTTCTATAGGCAATCTTCCACTCCATATCTACATATATGTATTTATACTTTTATGGGTTTTTTCATCTTTTTCCTTTCGGTAGAATAGTTGTATGAAAGAAGTTAAATTCTGTAATCTTGCCTTACATATTGAACTCTTTCTTTACTTCTGTAGTAGTTTGTCACGTTTTTTGTTCACTGTAAAAATTAATTCACAGTCCAATTTAATGTTTAAAGGTGTAATAAGTAAAATGGACAGTTTCTTTTGGTAATACTGTGATTGCTGGATCCAATTTTATCTCCTGCGGAAAATGAATCTAGTATTCTTGTGGCACCAACAGCATTTGCAGGAAATTTCCCTTTGGCTTATTTTTATATTTAATTTGTAAAACAGCAGCATTACTTTTTTCATTTGGTGGCGATTCTGTGACATACTGGGCAAAACCAGGATTAGAGAAATTTCAGCCCAGGAATTCTCTATATTGTCAGTAAACTCCTTATGTATGCCCAGAACATGTATGATCCCCAATTCATTACATTTTTAAAAAAAACCCAAGACATTTTTAGCATACTGAATAAGGTTCATCTGCCCATGGCAGGAAGAGAAAAAGTTACTGTATGATGGTGGCCGTTTTTCTTCATTGGCTCTGAAAGGAACCTTTAGCACTTTGCTCAGTCTTAAACAGTTAACTTCTAGAAGACTAAAATAAAGCAGAAAAATCTGTTTCTGAGAGCAGAATGGCTCAGCTCTTCCATGAGCCAGGAGGGGTTTCATGTTTATGCTTAAACAGGCACACATGCCTTTTGTATTTTTCTGCATTTTAGTTCTGTATTTTACCTGCCACCTTACACACTTCACAAAAGAAGCTGCAAAGTATTTTATACTTGTTGGAAATAAACATTCTCAGTCTTTTGGATTGTAAATGGTAACTGTAGTACTACAAATAATATGGTATATAAGAAATATACCTCTTTTTTCAGACTTTAAATTAACTGATCACTGCAGTGCTATGCAAGATGCCTGTGTGATCAGATGTGCTTTGGGTGACATTATAGAGCAAACTATCTCCATTGCATCTGTTGTCTAAGGTTAATCACTAATCTTTGAGCTAACCCAGACAGTCTTCATACCTTCACTAGGTTTCCAAAGAAAGCATGTTATACATCATTCAGTTACAAAATTATAGCTGTAAAGTCCAGATGTTATAATCCTTTGAATGTTTTGCTGTATTAATGGCTTGATACCGCCATACTAGAAGGATGTACTACTAGAATGTATGCTACATTAATAAATTATAATTTCAGATTTAAAAATTATTTCTATTAGCTTTGTATCAAAGGCTGTAATTTTTCCAGGTACACAGGAACAGTTAGTTCCTACTGAGTATGCAAGAGGTCCTTTACATGCCAGAAATGCAATGTGGCCAATGAAAACAGAGTGTACATATTTTATTCTATTAAACAGGAATTTTTCGGTTCTGAAGATCACATTTGCCCAAGATGCTGACGACTCTGATGTCTTATGTAACAGCATAAAGGCATAATTTACTACAGGGAAAATGAATCAATGCTCTGTTTCACCTATTAATTTTAGTCATGCTGCCTTATAAAACACTGTGACAATATAGATCACTTATATTGTGATTGCTGGCAATGTTAAGTGGAATTCACTTAACATTGCCAGCAATTTTTAGTCATGGTCTAGCTACTGTAGTAAAAATTCCCTGAAAAGTGAAATGTTGCCTCGATCACATGTAATCACCATAATTTTTTCTTATAATTTTTGAATACCCACTGAAGGTAATGAGCAGATATGTATATAGTTGAAGATTTTTTAGGTTTTATAGATTTATTAGGTGCAGAAATATGCTGGAAGATGACAAGTAAAATATTTCAGGGGAAAACATAAAACTAGCATGGGCAATCAGCTGCTTTTTTTCTAATGACATTCACTACTCAAAACTAACAACCATAGTCTGAAAAATTAGGTAATCCCTTTCTTCCACAGGTCAGTCTGAGGTTTGCTGTTGGTTTCAGTGACAATAAGCAAGAACCTGGGGAGAGCAGCATTTGCTTGGAGCTTTGGCTACAGAAGTGAGGTCAGACACTCCGAGACTTGTCCTCAGCTTTTATCGGTAAATGAAATCCCTGGATGGGGTATAATGATAGAGTGCATCTCTCCTGCGGGCATTACGCAACCCTTCATCCAGTCTGATCTCTAAGGATTTTGATGGTCCTGCACAATTTCACAAAAGGCAATTTTTTGCTCTCATGTTGTACTTGAACAGTAGAAGTACCACAGCTCAGATGTGGGCAGCGTTGAGTGGGACATAGCACAGGACATCACGACTCCCTGTCACTATATCCTCATTGCTATTTGTACCAAATTTCATGAGAAGGATTTTTCTGCTGAGAAGGACAAGAAGGAAGCCAAGCTATCGGGTAACAGATGTGATTCCCACATTTTCTGAGTACCAAAATATGGATAAGTAGATTGTGCCTGGGAGGCATTAATTAAATTCCTGTGGTAGGTGCCACAGTTTTACTCAGTGCTTTGTTCTCTATTTATTTATTTATTTGTTCTGAAGTTCCTAGTTAAGCCTCGTGCACTTTTTCTGCAATCCTCTTGTGTATAATTACATACTAATGATAATTCCACAGCAAAATCTGGTCCCGTGGATTTAACTTGCAAAAATTAGGTCAATTGCCTTTATTGTGAGAAAGGCAAGTTAAAACAGCCTGAGCCCTGAGCTTCTGGCCTGCCTTTAGATATGCTCTTAATGTCTCAATATGTATACTCCTTTCCATAAGCAGCAGCATTGTGTAGCAGCTGAGGGTAAGGTAAATTTCAGGTGTGAAACCCAAGAGACACCCAGCAGTCCGGTCGACACTCAGACCTGCACATCAGGGCTGCCAGAGCTCCTTGTCAGCAGATGCTTAAGGAAGAAAAGTTGAGAAAGTGAAGGCAAGAGATAAATTGCAGGATTTTCAATGGGATTTACACCTTCTTAGTCTGGATTTGATATCTAATACTTTGCATCCCCACAATAAAAACTTGTTCACACAAGCTTTAGAGGATAAATGAATTCTCAGAAGTGAGGGAGAGTAACAATACTGGTTATTTAAATGCACTTTCACTCAGTTTTTCTTTAAAGACTGGGAAATATGAAACAGTACTAGATTATTCACATATTCATCAAGTTTTTAGTTATCTGATGTTTGCAAGGCTTGAATTTAAAAACAAGGATAAAAAAAGCTCAGCATCTTTTTTTTTCCCTGACAGGCATTACAGAATTATTTCAAAATAATGGCTTCCTGGTAGGAAGTCTACATCAATAATGTATTAGATAAAGAGATGAAGCACTCTTAGTTGTTTCCATGTCTGTAATTTACAGCTGTGATATTTATACATGTACCACACTCTACAACAGACATTGTGAAATGGAACTGTCCGTCTCAATAATAAGCAAATCAAAATCATATTAGGTTGCTATGGAGACTCACATACACAGTCCCTCTCCCCCTAGACATGAATATGTGCTTTATCTATCTTGCCTCCAAAATCAACATTTACTGGGGACATTAAAAGATTATGTCCCCATAATCCACGGCAAACAATTTTCCTGCAAGCCCCCTCTACTGTCAGATGTACTGTAATCCTTCTTTCACTCTATCAGATATAATACTACATCAGATACCAAAACACAGCTGCTGCTGCTGCTGCTTTCAGTGCTGCTAGGACACAACTTCTTTCCCCCACCCTATCCATGTCTAACAGGCAGAAATCTCCCTTCAGCAGTGGCCCAGGTTACCTCTGTAGCCCATGGCACATACCTATCAGCTGGAGCAGCTCCAAGCAAAACAGACCACGGTGCTAACATGTTTATTTTAATTTTAATGAAGCAAAGGTAGGTTTCCCTGCTATTACCATCCCAAACTACCTGGTTTGTCCTTGTGCAGAGGAACCCATGTCTTACTGCACTATATGTTTTGGATTTTATTTTCTTGCTATATATTTCAGTCAAGTGCGCATGATTGAAAACATACGCTCTACTGTAATTTGAGAGGTTTCTTGTCATTCACAAACCACTTAAGTTGAATTCACTGTATTAGCAGGTCATCAAAGCTCCCTGCATTGCATTACCATCCAATAGTCAATTTTATATCTTGAGTTATTCTTTATTAAAACATGAAGTGAATCACTGCACAGCAGGCACCTTGCCAGGCAAAAAGTTATTAAATCAAATGCAGGAGACATAGGTTTGGCTGAAATGCAGTCCTAGTGGTTGCCTCATTTCTGCTCTGATTAGTGGCAAGATTTGTCAGAACACCTGCTTTACTTTCCCCTGTGACTTATAGCCCAAAATACTCTCAGCTGCTGGGTAAGGATTTATAAAGACATCTGCTTTTCAAAGACATCTGGCTTTTTTTTTTTCATTTTGTTTTGGTTTTGTTTGGGATCACCTGCAAGAGTCCTGTGCTGCATTACATTTTACATACAGAAATGGCAGCCACTCTCAGTGCTGTCAAAAAGATTCAATTAAATGTTCTATGTCTGATTCGACATATGGGTTATAGTGAAGGGGCTTCTTATTATTTAACTACTAGGAATTTTAGATGAGTATCCCATTTGGTGCTCTGCCTGCTATATTTCCTGCTGCAAAAGAAAAATATCATGGAATGTGTTTCTTGGGAAAATTTGATTACATTATCCAGAACTTGACATCATTTAAACAATTTGCTTTAATCAGAACAATAATTTCTGTCTTTATATTGTGTCTGTTCCTCCTGACTTTAAACACTGCAAGCTGGAAAATGCCTCATGCTTTACTAGTGGGCCTTGTGAATGCTGAAAACCACTTATTCATTATTGCTGGCATCTATCTTGTATAACAGATGCTAACCATTAAGAGGGATAACATGACCTGGGCAACATTAGACTGACAGATGCAATGTGACAGCAGTAGAAGGATCTTTTTCTGACCACTGAAGTCAAAAGAGGTCCATCAGTGAGAAATCCATGTTAGGAAAGGGAGCAATAAGGCACCAGAGTGGTTTCTGAGACTGACAGAGATACAGTCAGGCTATGAAACTCTCTACACCAGGCTGACATGGGAAAACTGATGCAAAGAGCAGGTAGTGAATACAGACAAGACTCAGAGGTGATGGAAATAGAATATAAGTTTCAATCATGGTTGAGTAGAGGTCTCTTCAGTCGTTAACGGCATGAGAAGAAGTCTAGGGATTGCTTGTTCATTCTCTCTTCCAATTTAGCAGCTAAAACTGATATCAAAGAAACAGAAGAGGCAAACACTAAACAAACAAAAGATGTTTTTCTCACGTGGTGTAGTTAAGTTGTAAGCCTCCCTGGTTAACGATGTGGTTGTTAAAAGCTTGTATTGATTCAAGGGAAAGGCCTGATATGTTTCCAGAGAACAAATTATCTGTAAAAGAATATAGAAAATACAGCTTAGAAAGTATCCGAGTCTTGTTAGAGATCAGAGAGTGCTTGGGGAGCATATTGCTCTTATAGTCTTTTGTAGGCATTCACTTTTGGCAGTATAAATGAGAAGATACTGGATTTATGGGATCCTTTAATCTGGTCCAACAGCACCACTGTCATCTTCTGAATATGAATGTCATGGATGTTTACTGTGAATTTCAGAAAACAAGCAAGAAGCAGACTAGTTAAATTTAATTAATCTCAAACAACGGTCTCACAAAAAGTGTGCTTATTTCACGTGCTGGTCATTTCAGAAAGCAATTGAACTCAATATGGTTGAGTTTAATGAGTTGCCTTCTGAAATCACTTGTGAAATGCTGACTTCTTCATGAACCATTGAAAAAAAATCTACATCATGCAACTGATACAAGGTTTATCTTGGTGGCTGTGATTGGCTGTGACAGGCTGACAGTTAATTAGCAAGCTTAACTGGATTTGATACATTTCTGAGTTTCACCAGATGTAGCACTGGTATGTAAACCAAGTCTAGTACCAAGTCATGGAGATGAAAGGACAGTTATACCCAGCCACTGCACACTCCTTCTCAGCAACTGCCTCTATTTAACAATTGCATTTCAGGCACTTGGCTCAGGTGCTCACGGGTGTTCAGGGGCAAATTAAATGGGACTGCCCTCAGTGCTTGTTACCATCCTCCTTGGAGACCATCACCTGTGACAGGAGCCATGTTTGTATTCCTGACTAGCGTGACATACTTGTATAAAGCTGGTATCTGAAGTCACAGAAAGGCAGTGCAGAGATGCTGCTGTGCTCTCACAACACTAAACCACTGCCAGACAACACCAGGGAACCTTGGCACTGAACAAGTACATCACGGTCCCCATAACTAACCTTGTGCTGTGTTTTGCAGTACATTCTGCTCTTTTCAGCAGCTTTCTGTGTCTGGGTGGGAAGCTGTCATGTGTGAGCAAAGGGCAGATCTCCCTGGGTTGCAGTGAGGTAAGGAGGGAGGAGAGCCTCCCTTGCTGCTGGAGGAGAAGCAGCCCCAACATCTTTCTCTGCATCAGCAGATGAAGTTCCCCAGAGGGAGCTTGCAGCAGCAGGGAGGTTAGCAGGGTTCCCCATTCACAGCTTCCCAGAATCCCACTGGGTCCTTTCTCAAAAATACATTAGCAGTTCTGTTTTACTTGGCAGTAAGCATGATCCTCATTGGTCTTTTTTTTTTTGACAGAGCCTGATGATACTGCCTGTCACAACTGCAGATACATTTTGTCACTGATCATATTTTAGGAGAGCAGTGGAAATTGTCTCCTCTCCCACTCCTTTTGCCTCCTCCTGAATCAGACATATTGTACTTGCTTCAAAGGTCATGGAAGAAGAGAGCCTTTCTGAGATCTTGACCTAGATTTTTGCTAGCTTTAAAGGTCAAGACAGACCTTCTGACACCAATTTTAGGCCGGAGCCATCTGATGTTCATGCTGCTACCGGACTGCACTGCCTCGAGGCTGTGCAATTCAGGCACTAAATTTTATTTCAATTTCCACTTGGTCTTCAAGATCACCTGGGAATAGCAATAATTTAGCACACATTGTAACGAGAAGAATCACATCAGAAAGGAAGGAATACAATCCCTTCACATCAGAGAAGAAGGTCTTTTGAGTCACGGTTGTTGTCTTGGAAGCTAGAAATAGAAAGTCATCAGGGGTGGGATTTTTGTTGTGTTGTCACAGGGGAGATTCGCCGAATGGTCTGAAATTCTTTTCCTAAATACTTGGGGACTCTAAGCCCCAATTTATCTAATGCTGAACTAATGTCAGTATGCAATGCTGCAGATGAAATTTAGGTCTACAAAATGAATACTTATTCTAAATCATAAAACACATCCCTGTTAAAGGCAGTTGCTCTACAGGCAAAATGAGAGCGATGATGTCATGCAAATTTTTACAAAAAAACCCCCAAAACCCAAACCCTCCGTACAATTTGCTTTGTGTTCATGTTAGCATTGACTCAGGCAGTGGCTCTGCTTCTCTCATGAGTTCATCTAGCAGATGAAAGATGCATAAACATCTGGTAAATTCCTCTTTCTCTCAGTTTGCCTTCTTCAGTGCTGTGACCCTGGCCCATCAGTGAAACTTGGGTGATCCAGGGGGAAATTGCTGGTCTTTCCAGCAAGTTTTCTATATTAAGCAATCCCCTCTCCCATTAAGTATTTATGAAATGTGTTCCTCTTTACTACCATATTTGAGCAGATTTGGCTGAAATACAGTTTAAATATAACAGTGGAATTAAGATTTTGTTTGTATATTTCTTTTATTTTTTTTTTTCACCAAGACCCAAGACTGTATAATTTGCACGGACTTGATAGATGGTGTCTCTAAAGAAAGGGGTTCAGACACCACCAAATGCTCTCCTGCCCTGCAGAAGTCAACCATTCAGGCAGCTATAGGTTGGTGCTGAGGCAGATTATGTCAGCTCAGCTCCCAGGCAAGAGGTCCATCAGTTCTGAGCAGGGGTAGAGCAAACCTGCACCCACCACCCACTCAGCCGCACTTTAAGCATTTTTTTAAAACCAGTCTTCCAAAAACCAGTTTTTCCACTTGCTTAGTCCACCTACTTGAGTGCAGTTGCACTTTGGATGTGGGCTGTGTATACAGCTGAGACAAGAATTCATGCTTCAAATGTGCTTTATTTGCAGTCAGTAAAGGATTATTTACACCTAACTAAGGCCTGAAGATAAGACTATGCTACTATTAATATTTCAGAAATAATCTGGTTTAAATTCAGACACTATAACATTTCAGTCTGAACTGATCAATGAAGAGCTTTCATATTCAGAAAAAAAACAGTTGAAATAAATACACTTTATTTCCAATACTAAAGAAGAAAATTCACAAGAAGATACAAAGAAAGGGAGAGAAGTTTGCAGCAAAACCAGCCATTTTATGTTTCAAAGATTGGCCTTAAACCATGTGAATATCACCCATAAAGGCTGTAACTTCAGGGTTATTCTGAGGTTGAATGTGGAAGATAAATTCCTTATGTGTGGTTTGGACCTTGAAAGTTTCTCTGATGATTTTTTAATTCTTTTTTTTTTTTTAAACAAACCAACCTTTGTCTGTGAAAACAAAGCAATATATAGATGCTACATAGTAGAATAGGAGGTGGGGAGAAAATCAGGAACCCAGAAAAGATGCAAAGACAGAAATGAGGGACACAAAGTTAGCAGGTAGCTGCTGTCTCCCGCTCTATCAGGTCACCAAGCATATATACCACTAGCTTGCATTTTACATAGTTAAATCTGGCTGTTTCAGTGACTTTAATTGATTTTTGCATTTAATTTAAATTTAATTCGCCATTTTTTTCTGTCATTGAAAGACTGCTGTAATTACCACCTTGTTTTCTCGTCAGAATTGCCTGCATCTCACCTTTCAATATGCTGTAGTCTAGAAGCAGATTTGAACAATACATATGTAATTTCTGATATTTTCCATGGAAAATAGAATTTAAAGAGTTGTTTATATGAAAAAATATAGCATTGCTAATCTAGGAGAGTTTTTAATTATAGGATATATTCATAATATGTATGTAATACTGTGAAAATAGCCACATTTCAATTCCACCCAAATATCACTAGATGGCACTAAGAGCCCCAGAAATTTTTGGTCACTGGATGCAGTTATTAAACCATACGCCATCGTGTCAATGTTTCATTAAGATTTATATGACTCTTATTGAAAGCAAAGCTGCTTTGAACACCCGTTTATCATACCATGTCACATTTGCACTTCTGATGGATACTGATTTCTAGTTTTCTCAAACATCAATATAGGAAATAAATAATTCATATGTTGAAAGGATACGTATCATCCTTGCAGTTATTGAAAGCTGGCTCTAGTTTTCAAGTGCCTCCCCTGGAATCTTTGATTATAAGTTTGTATTATATTTAGTATATGTAGTAGCATGGTAGTTTGATTAATAGAATAACAGAGGTGGGATCTAACTAAAATAGAAGCAAAGTATATGCTGATCACAGATAGAAATAGGATCTTTTCAAATCTATCCCTGTACTCAGCATGCCAGATGGCAAGGGTCCAGCGAGGGAACTGTGATCAGAATCCAGGTCAAGCATGGATCCACATCCAGCCATCCACATGCAGTCACCAAAGGAGATGATGTGACCTTGGAAGAATTTATCTGGATCTCTCCATATTTGCAGAGTTCAGATAAGCTAAAACTAAGACACAGGCTCCTTTTTATCATCTTTTAATTTTCCCAAGCCAGAAGTTCACTCCTTTTTTGCCCATGTCTAGCAAATTACTCCCCAGAATTTTGTTGACGATCTATGCAATTCATGCTGACTTTTTGTCCATTAAATAGTAAGAAACACTGACTATTTGGGAAAGTTTCACAAAACAGCTAGGGGCTAGTGTAAACAAAGGGTGTTGGCAGGCATTTCTATTCAGTTTTAAGTTATTTTTTAAAAGATCAACTAGCATGCAGAGAAATTTGCAAGTAACTAATAGGTGTGTCTGGGGAATATCCTTGCAGTTTAAATAGTCATGGGACATCAGATCAGGAAAAAAAATTCCCTTAAAGCAGATGGTGCAAGGAGTGTTTGTTCTTCTGCATGATGGAAACATGAAGCATTTCCTAAGATCCTAATAAAAAACTTGATGTTCTCTCCTGCTCTATTGCTGTGCACTTTTTATCCTTCTGGCTTATCATATGCAAATACTTGAAATTTTCTTGTTGGAGGAAGTGTTTTGCAGGTTTTGGAACACTACAGGTGTGTTGGCCAGGTTTTTCTGGCCTTTCTGAATCTACTGACATAGTTTGGGGACGTTTATGATTGTCGTCATTGAATGATTATCTGCAATTTCAAGGTACAAACAAGCTTTGAAGATTCCTTTTAAGCCTCCGCTCCTTTCATTCACTATAGATAATAATATAAAATTATTATACTGTAACACTAGAACCTGTTGTTGTTGTTGTTGATGATGATGATGATAATAATAATAATGATAACAATAATAATTTCTTCCTCACAAATGACACAAAACTCTCCTTTGCTAAAAATTCACTATCTCCCATCCCCCAAACTGGGATGACTAAAATGCGGCTTAAGGATTACCAGGACATCTTGACCGTGATGAGGGGAGTGACATAAAATCTGTAACATAGGATTTTGTACTTTGAAAAGAAGTGGCTTTTTTTTTTTAAAGCAATACCTTTACCATTATTTTATAATTCTTGGTTTTATTCCCAGTGGGTGTAAATGTGAGAGAGCACATCACATTGATGCTCCAGTCGTATAACTGAGTTTAGAGTCCTCTTTGCCATGGGCAGAATCAGACCCACTGGGCCACAGCTGCCGAGCAGCCTTGGAAACCTCAACTGTAGATTCCTGAGGGACAAAAAGGGGTTGTGAGTAGAAATGAGAGAACAAGATACATTAATAAGTATTTCAGCATATAACCTCCAATAAAACTATTATCTATGGAAAAAAAAACCTAAACTGATTCCAAAGCAGAGCTTTTGCTGGAAAGGTTAACTTAATTCAAACCTCCTGTCAGGTATCTAGTAGAAACCATATCAAATTATTTATGTTTATTATATGAAAGTAATTACCATTACTGAAGTGAGAAAGTGATTTTGCACTGGAAGCCACTGCTGAATATTACAGACCTACTACAGCAAGCCTCACACTAATCTGGGAATATGACAGTGTCTATGAAGCTTTTAGCCTCCATGAATCATGAAGTACTTTTTGGAGTACGGAATGCAAAGGAGATAATTCTCAGCACTTCGGATAAATGACACTTCCCTCTAGCCTCAGAGCATGAATTAATCAGCTCTCTCTCTGTTATATCTGTCCTGCAGAGGGAATTGCAGAGAAGTCCTTTAAGCTTCAATTCAGTTCACGATAAGTAGAGTTCCAATACGTACTACATATACAGCCATGTACATAATTGCAGGTATCATATTATTGGTGACAAGCGAAGCATTCATAAAATGAGAACAACCCATTTACATGTAGCTGTCACATGACTGTAGCATTTGCAAGGGGAAAAAGAAAGAAGAAAATTTAGAGTTCCCACGAGGCAATGCAATTACAAGGAAAAGTCCTAAAATGTAATTTCACTACTTGCCCTGTAACATGCCAAACACCTGCCAGCACCACAATGCTCTTGCAGGAGCTGAGTCAATTTGTCATTCTGAAATATTCAGCATGTTTCAGGACAGCACCTTGCTGAACCGGATGCTCCATATGAGCAGCCAAAATCACCAGTGATTGCAATCTCTGAAGGGAAATATTGCCTTCCATTGTATCTAGATCTTATTACCTGAAGTGGGTGCAATTTGAAAAGATGCAAGTGGATGTAATCAGCTTGGAATGCACATTGTGCAATTCTCGAAAGAGCCTTGCAGTGCCGATCTTTAGTTAAATTACACTACTGAAGCCATAAAACCTGTCTAAATTAAAATGAAATTATATATGCAATCATATGAAAATCTTGAATATTAAGGTTTCTTTTGGGAAAGCATTTCCCTGTCAGCCTTTCTCTCCTATAATTAAACTTCGGTGCAAACATTCAAAGCAACTTATATTAGTGAGCTTACATTAATAACCAAAAAAGCACCACAGACACAAACCAGACATGAAACTAAAAGATTTTCCCAGATACTAGGAGCTACTGTTTCTGGTTTTCCTCTGCTTGTATAATTCTTAAATCCGTTTCATAGTTTGGCTCGAAAGTTGAGATTCCACTCTTACCCTCAAAGATAGGGACTCCTGCTTTTATATAGAAAAGATTAGCAAATGCTTATTTGAATCTTATAATTTTTATTACAAGCTACAAATATTGCACACACAGGCAAAGTCTGACCAGTTTATTTTGGAGGACTGTAGTGGTCCAATCAGAGGTCAGCTAACGAAACCTTAGTAAATTTCTCCTTCTCCATGAATCCTTACTCTCAGTCTCCACATGGAAATGAGCTAAGCCCTAGGACCCATGTGCTGTTTATAACAGTACTTCACCTTGTTACTGAAATGCAATACCATTAATGCCATGGTAAGGACTAGCAGCTACTCCCAATAACATTTTATTTGTACTTTTCAATAATAAATGTTTGTTCTGTTCATTAAGAAATTCTTCTCCAGTAGAATTTGGTGGAACTTCTCTCACTACCTGCAGCCAGACCAAGATACTACCCAGTATATTTTGCTTCCCTGCATATTTTAACAAAACTTTTTGGCGAATTCATTGTTTCATGGAAATGATAATTTTCTATGTGATTTCTTTGGGGACAGGACATTAGTACACGTTTGTTTATTTTATATGTCATAGGTTTTTTACTCAGGACCAGACTTTCATAGATGACAGCAGCCAATAAACACAGGCATCTGTTTCTTTTCTTGGTCGATGCTGAGCTTTCGTATTTTTTTTATCTGCTCATCTCTTCATATTTGGATATTTGTATCAGTTGGAATGTTACACACAGTCCTGAGAAACAGTAGTTTCTACGTCTGTACCATCCATTTCTCCCACTAAAAAAATGAACAGCATATGCGTCCCTCTCTTCCTCTCCTGTTTTTACACGACTAAACAAGTCTGAGTTTCCGTCAGGCTTAATCAATTGTGATTCTTATGAAATAGTCGCTGAGCTTTTGTAGGTGCTGAAACCTACAAAGAAAAAAGCTTCAAATACCTGGGCAATACTTCACATTGGTAATATGAATACCTGTGGACTTAAAGCATCTTGAGGGTTAGATGGTAAATTTTTAATAGCTGGATTTTGTGTGTCTACCTATGACGGAAATTTGGAACACAGTAATTGAGGCGGCCTACTCTTCTGTACCTGTAAAGCCTATCTGGCATCTACATTTATTGTGGGTCTGCCTTGTAATCCTGATGGGTTGCCTGGACCTTATCTTTGCAGGCTAAATATAGGCTCCAGAGCACATGCAGAAATGCCCTACTCCAACCTGCCAGGCCTGTGAGCTTTCACACCTCCCGTCCAGCACATGTGGGAACACGTCTCCCAAGAGGGCAGATAAAAGCATGTGCACGCAGCATCTGTTCCAAGAGACAGCCACAGCTGCAGACAGTGAGTCACACAGTGAGTCACCACCTGAATAGGAACATCACCTACCTGTGTTTCTAGAATTTCCACATAAGAAACTTGAAATACTTTTTGGTTTACTTTACTATGAGAGAAATACGTTCAACGTTTTCAGCTATAGCGCTCCCATGTTCTTTAGCTTTTCAATCTCATGGAATAGCCCACTCTAAATTGTATCAATTCCTTAGAAAAACATATAAGAAGAATAGTTCTGTTCCAATCTGTTTAATCTACAGATGTGCTTTTTTTTTTTTTTTTGGCTGTGGGATTAACAAGCATGTGAAGAAAATAAGTTTTATTTTGTATAACAAATCAATACTTCTGTCACCAACAGAAAGATTTCTGGGTGTCTCCTTGAAAGACAAAATGATCCTAGAAGTTCTACTCCAATAGACAGATATTAAAAAAATAATCTTCAACTAATGTAAGCATGCTTACAGTTTATGTTATTTCTTCTAGCCAAGGTTTCCAGGGTTTTTTGCAGGCATTATTCAATAAAAGCTTCCTCACAGCCTTGTGAGAAAGACAAGCATTCCTTTCCCTACTTTCTGTATAAATAAACAAGCTCAAGTAAAGTTAAACAACACCAGGTAACATAGGAATCTTTCAATCCTAAATTACTGCAGTATCTGCTCTACTGAAAGAGAAGGCTGATATCAGAAAATCCCAATGCTATTTTATAGTCAAAATGCATTAAATGACCTGTCTGCGGATTCCTCATAAACATACAGAACTATCTTTCATCCTACAGACAGCAAACCTATGTAATTAACCTGAGGTTCATTTATCATGCATTTTTAAGAAACAGAAGGCAGAGAAGAGAAGATGAACTTTCCTCTTTTCCATTAACTGAAGGAAGATACGACAGGCAGGGTCACAGCTGTACCCAAGCACTCTGCACTAAGAGACAAGATTATTTCACCTGCAATTTAACAAGCTACTGGGAGCTGATTGGAGGTTCTCCCTGCAAATATGGTGTAGAATGTGTCAGCTCAGACTTCAGGCTAGGTTAATAAGAGAAAAAACGTTTCCTGTGGCATTTGCCAGAGAAGGAGCAAGCACCTTGGCAGTCACCTGCCTCGGCGGACATGCAGTAACTTATTAAGGTTCAGAAAACCACTACTGTGCTTGAACCACTAGAGACAAAACAACTTATCACCCTAATTAAAATGCAGCTCTGGAAGCTGCCCTTGAGGAGTAGTAGTATGTGAAATGCTGGCTTGATTCCGTTTCATACAAGATGGAGAGTGATTATGCAGAGTCATGAGTTCACTTTACAGATGAAGGAATAATATTAATGATGGGGCTCTTGGAAACAAAGAAGCATGTGCAAAGCTTTCCTTGTAGGATAGGAGATTATACTGTCAGTTCTGAATAAAAGGGGTTTATTTTTAGTGGGCATTTTTTTACGTCTTTTTTCTGCATTAAGCTGTACCTACCATAAGGTGTTACAAGAACTTACATCACTCTTGCTTTGGAATTGTGTTCAGAAAATAAGCTCTGGCATTGGGTTGGCAGCAGGTGGGTCACCTCTCTTCCACCCTATTTTGGGACTGCTTCGGGGCAGAGGTGAACAGGCAGAACTGCCAGGGAGGAAAGGGAGAAAGTAGGAGTAGCACAGCCTGGGAGCCACCTTGGCTGGGAAGAGCCATGGGAAACTGGTCCATCTACTCCTCTTGCTGCCATCAGCAGGGAAGAGGGTCATAAGATGATTGTTGTTGCAGATCAAGTGGTTCTGACACATGCTTTAATCACCCCTCTCTCCCTCCATACCCTCCAGATGCTGCAGAGGCTGCAAGCCCAGATCCCCTGGGCTCTTCCCTCAGCCATCCCTCCTGCCCTCTAACTTTCTGCAACTTCTTTGTGGAAAAAAATGGCCACTTCACTCTGGAGTGGCAAAAATTCAGCTTACTTGCACTGCAGAGGAGCCCCAGTTGAATGTGCACGATTCTCCATGATCTTTCTTCTCAGCTGCTGTGGCTGTGTTGTCCTGGTTCATAAATATTCCAATACTGAACTAGTCATCAGGACGACAGAGGGCTTCAGTCTCCCATGCATTTAGCTTTGACTTCTAGAAAGTGAAAGAAACTCTATTTTGGAGCATGCTATAAATAAGTACCTAATACACCAGAGGAAAAAAAGCAAATGCTACAGTGAAGGAGAAATAATGGCTCCATTTCTTGTTCTTTCTTCCATATAAATCTACAGAAATTGTCCTATGTAAGCAGGAGGAGACCAAGCAGATTTGGGGAAGCAGAACGTGTTGAGGAATTGCAGCCTTGCAACTGAAAGTCAGTCTTGAAGTAGTCTTAGGCTGCATAGCACAACCCTTTTGCTGTCCTTGCTGGCAGAGAAGTGCAAGCGGGCTGCATCTTAGGGTGATCTTCAGGGAATTACATGGCCGGCAGTAGGCACGGGTCCAAGCAATCCACCACAAGCACTTTGCAAAACCTTGTTCAGCCTTTTTCTGCTATTAGGGGATTTGCATCAGTACTGGAGGTGGCGTTTTGCTCTGTAGTAATGGTTATTTTAAGCAGCGTATTACAGCAAAGTTCAGAAGTCATTCATCCTAAGGTTTCTGACAGCAATCTGCTTCATTCAGAAGCCTGGGCTCTAACTGAATAACAACATAATCTAAAAGCCTAGAAACAGACTAAAATCAGCAGTTGTTGGAACAGACTAAAATCAGCAGTTGTTGGAACTGCATTCTCTTGAGACAAAAATTAATATGATTTATGTGATTTACCTTGCTCCATCCACATTTTTCCTCTTCCCTGTTGACTAATACAGTACAGAGAAGGTATATCATTGGCACTCACAAGCAAAATACAAGAAGTGAACACCCTGTAATGGATTTCAGAACCATCCTTAAACTAGAAGCCTGAAGAAGCAGATAAGACACTGAAATGCACTCTGAATTTAAAGGGATACTTTTATTCAACATTCATGGCTAATGTTACGTGAACAATTCACTACAAGCAAAATAGACAAAAGAAATGTCTCATATGTGGAAAAAGGCAGAAAACCAGCCACATAAACAAGGGAAGAACAGTCCTGTGAAAGCAGTCACCTCTCATTTCAAAACCTCTGCTTCTCCCAGGACTTCCTGCATTGCCACTGAATATAATGGCAGTACAGCTGTGCCTGCTTTTCCCTGCATAAGGAGTTATTTTTAATTCAGACTGAGGGCAGCAAAACCAGTGGCAGCCTAAGAATGTTTCCTAATGAAAGGGGAAGACCAAACATCAAGTACTACAGCATTTGATTTAAACAAATCCAGAGACTCTTGACAATAATCAAGAGTCTTCAATAATGTCGTGCTGCCTAAAATGATGGAATGTCAGGGTGTTCTTTGCAAATAAAATATCTGATTATTTTTTTGGTTTTGCCTCTCATCCTGTGGATGATTTGTGATATGAATTTTACCCTGGTAGCTGCAGTAACGCTGACCACAATTATTCCTTGTCCATATTTGCAGCTAGTTTTTTGTCCAGCACCCACTTGCACGCTGTGAACTTCAGCAAAGAATACTTTGTGTGCATAGATCAGGCTACATGCAGGCCAGGCTCTTCTGGGTGGTGCATAGATCTTGTCAACAGTTTTCAAAAGGACATTCAGTCAGAGCAAGCAATTGCCAAGAATAGGGAATAATTAGTATGTCAGCCAGACCACTCTGGAAAAGCAGGTTTCCAAAACAAATCTGGACCAATTGCAGCATTTGGACATGGCTTTGTCCTAAGCAATGTTTGGAGCAGCCAGTCTGTTCCTTCTGGAAAATGCTTGAGCCAGCATTCTTCCTTGGGAAGAGAAAAAAAGTGATGCCACACTCAGCTTTTCCGCCCTGCAAGGCAGCCCCGTTCTCAGGTCTCTGTTTGTCTACAAGACAAAGAGGTGCTTTGTCTGGGAAGTGTCACCATAAAAAGCAAAGATAGATTAGCTCACAGTTTTGCCACGGCAGCTGGCAGAGACTATAATTTATTTCCATCTTAGAAATACCTATTTAGAAAGATGTCTCCTTGCCTTCACACACGCACCCACATAAATTCAGTGAGAGGGCCGTTGCTCAGACCTTCAGAAGGTGTTTCCAGCTGGGCATTCCATACAGCTCCCTTTGCCCAAGAAGGACTGACTGAGGCATCCAGTCTGTATTAGCTCATTAAATGAGTCTGCAACACATTACAACAGTGGATTCATTTTGCTCTGACTTTTGCCACAACTCCCCCGTGATCAAATAGGTAATCGAGCCTGTCTGCCTGTCCTAGATACAGTTTTGTCTGGATGTAGCCTGATATTCTCCTCCAATTCGCACCCTCTGATGCAATGCAGAGATTTATTACTATGAAAATATCTTTTCTGAAACTCTATCTCTTTGTGCACCGAGAGCCAAATTTTGCAAAGGAAGCCAAATGAGAACATTTTAGCAGGTAATAAATGGACAATCGAGCTCATGGTTTTTCTCAGAAGGGATCCTTGGCTTGTGGTTGAATGATTTTGGATACTAATCTGCTAAAAATAATGTGCTGTCTTGCATTCCAATGACAGGATTGTTATTGTACATATAATACCTCAGTCTGTATGAGAGAATGTGGTTTAGTAGGTCATGCCCTTGAGGGATTTTTTTTTAACGGGAAATAACTTTTAAAAACCAAGAATGAGTTAGTAAGATGCTAATTCCTGCACTCTTCTGCAGTGAGAATACCCAAAGGCACACTGCCATCAATTGGTAATTTTTTATTCTGTGATCATTATTCTGCATCATGCTTAAGCCAAAATTAGTTCACAGCATCTTCTTACACTTCATATTTTTTTAGGCATTAACTGTGTGATTAACTCTGGAGTCCCACATGAGACAATGTGCCTCGTGTATTAGTTCTTCATTTCAGCATCTAGACTCTGTAGGAGTATCCTGACTACCGGTGACATGGTCTATTTATTGCTGTGTGAATCAACTGGTTCCATGGCAGAAATGAGCAAGTTTGTGATAACTGTAAAAGTGCCACACTTGAGAATGACCGGAGACTGAAACTGACAAAAGCATCATTAGCCCTGAAGGCTAAAGCTTACAGATGGAGAGAGCTCTCTGATGCCATCTACAGAGGACACACAGGAGGTAATGAAGTGGGCAGGCAGCTTCTGCATGATTTCAGGCCAGGCCAAGCAGCGTGGGGTTTGGCCAGAAATCCTTTGAATTTCTGATGTAAAGCTGGAGAGCGCTCTTGTCTGACCCAGTGTGGTCCCACTGGCAACCTGTAGTCAAATCTGGCATACAGGACACTTCCATCTGGTCTTTTTCCAGGAGGAGGTGGGATGGCTATTCAAGTATGAATGACACTTGAAGAGACAAATACCTCCTCCAGAGGCTATGACTGAGCTGCTACAACAGCAGGGACAGGAGACAGAGCTTCCAGCCATTGCTGCCTTCTCCCACTTCCCCCTCTCTGTCTACAGCAACAGCAGACATATCTGAGACAGGCATCGGGTGCAGCTGATACTGCTCTTGATGGCAAAAAGTCGAGGCAGTAACAGCTTGCAGGAGGAGAAAGTGGCTGGTGGAAAAATAAGAGAAGGATACCAAAAAATGGTGAGTCTTTAAAATGTCCGAGTGAACACAGTCTTATTCAAATTCTCAGTTCAGGGACATGGGCCAGGGAAATGTTTGAGATGTCTTCTCAAGCAGAAGGATATCTCTGATGCTCAGACATTTCTCAAGCACCTTCACAGATCTGAAACGTAGGCTTTGGTCTGAGGACTTGATCTCTCCTTTGTCTGGACTCCACTGACCAGAAACCATCCTGGCTGTGGAGCACCATTGCCTGGCAGAATGGGCAATAGAAACAGGGAGAGCATCAACCCTAGAACTACCAGGATAGATACGAGAGGCTTTATACAGAGCAGACAGAGCACAGAGGTCGTATGATATGGATAGGTATGACATGGATAAGGCAGAAATGCCATGGTTGCTGCTGGCAGTATTGCAGCTACAGGGGACATCTCTAAGAATTCTTTACAGAAAGCAGCTGAAAGAGAGTCTGCCTGAAAAAAAAAAAGCCCTGGGCCCGGAAATTTCACTAACCATTGACATCCATCTGAGGGCAAAAGGAAGTAAAACTCAAGGGTTAAAGGTACCTTCACTGGCAGGACTGTGTAATTCACTATCCATATGTGATAACTGTTCAATTCTTCCTAAGCTTTTCTCAGGTAATGAAGGTTTTCCTCTCCCCTTAGTAAAATACCCAGTGCTTGTCAGTGATAATGTGCTTTCTATTAAACCTGGTGAGAGAGGCATTTGGCTTTCTCAGGTTTCAGGGTGAAGCTTGGCTCCGTTTTGGTTTATAAGTTTACTGAGGTTTTGAATTCTGTCCCTCATTTCTGGGTTTTCTAAGTGTAAGGCTGCTTCAAAATGACATGCAAGAATGACATTTACTGGCAAGAAAAATTACTCATATCCCTAAGCCCTTGTGCTCTCCACACTTCTGGTTTTAGTTTAGCAGATTAGCCAGTGGGTCATAAAGTGAGGCACAGAATGGCCCTGTTCATATCCTCCCAAGCAAAAGCAAACCTTTCCCTCTCTAGGTAATTCCTGTAAGGGAATTTGACTTATTGACACCAAAGGGACATGGGAAACATGAAAGGCTCACTTTCTGTGTTTCTCAGGATTATGGCTGAAGAACAATTACAGCCAGAGAGCTTTTTTTTCTTGCATTATGTGTGGCCAATGCATCTGGCTGCTTCATAAATGTTTTTAGGGAACAGTCCAGCATTTATGGAGAAAAAAAGTCAGAGTCGAGTGTTTATTTTCCAAAGAGACCACGTGCTGGTGTTCTTTCATAATGAGTACTTCCATTGTACCAGATGATTGATGGAGCATTAATCAGCTTATCTGATGGTCTCTGTGTGCTACAGTGACATTTTCTCACGCTATTGCTATTGATCCATTACCATCCATTAGCTTACAGAATTGACTTATCGACCACTTTAGACATAGGAAAAGCAGTTGCTACTCAAAAGTGCCATCTATTTCAATTAATACACTAGTGCTAAATTCTCAAGGGTTGGCTTGACACCACTGGTATACAAGAAACTGTAACCTGTCTGCCAATTGGCCTTGTAGGTATGTGATAAACCTGCGTCTCCTCATAGATTTAGTGTTGAAATGGGATATCTGTTGCTGATAATAATGTCTCTCTGATGAATATTAACAAATCAACTTTACGAAAAGGTAATGCGGAACCTAAGTACAGTGTACTCTAACAATATTTCCAGTTCACAGCAAGACACTTTCATTGTTGACATCAAGTGCCTCTGTCCATTGTCAGTTCCTGCTCCGGCACACACAAGGATAAAATGAATAATGTGTAAAATATAATGAAGATTTTTTTTTACACAGTCTATTTCAGACAAAAATGGGAAGGGAAAAAAGAAATGTAGAGCCTAAGAAATTTTCCAAATGCTACTTTTGGTTTCAGTAGACACAGAGCTCAGCTTCTTTTTCACTCTCTTATCTGTAACCTCCACATACTCTCACTGATGACAGATGAAAAAATTCCACTTTATGTCCTAGAACGATGATGAATCCCCATAGCTCATGTTTTGACAACAAAGACATAAGCAAGCTCCACAGCCCCAGTGGCTCTCTCACAGCTTTCCGATGCTGCTTGCACCGCTGCCCTTGCACCATGCCTGCCTCTGCACCTCGTGGGGAGAGCAGCCACACTACTAGGAGGCTTTCCAAGTGTGGGGGGGAAAGCAAAGAGGAAACTCAGTGGCGGGCAGCACTGCTTTGTGTCCTGGTTTGAGGTAAAACCAAACCAATTTTGCGTTCAGTAATTTTACTTTTTAGTAAAGCCGCTTCTAACTAACTGAACTCTGAAATTAACAGCACGTTATAGAGATACAGTTCGTTCTCACAATGATAAGATCTGATTATTTGTAATTTATGTCAAGGGATGGTATGCAGAGAGGCTGTTGCTTATACTTATCACTATAACAACCAAGATCAGCTCACTGTGTTGTATGCCCCATTGGAGGGTCAGATGCAGAAAAGTGTAGAGGGGTCACATCTGTGGGGAGGAGGGGACAACAGGACGGGTGACCCAAAACTCACAGAGTATTCCATCCCACCTGCATCATGCTCAGTATAAAATCTGAGGGATAAAAGGGTCAGCCCTCTNCAGTCCATCCATGAGCTCCTGACTCCAGATCCTGAATCCAGTTCCTGTCTATCACTGAATCCAGTCTGGGATTTTCCCAGTGCCTGCCAGTGATGTGATTGTCGTCCTGGGAGCTCAATACTAGTTCTGTACGTGTTTTATATATTTCATTATTTTCTTCTAAAAAATATTTTATTTATTTACTAATATTTTGTTAAAGTAGTTTAGTTTTTTCCTAAATTCATGAGTCTCTTATTCTCCTTCTCTCCTCTCCTTGGAGAGAGAGGTGGGGGACAGCATCTGTCGTTCACTTCAGTGGTCAGTGTGGCCTAAACCATGAGACCTTATCTCACTTTTTCCCTGGTCAGTGGCATGGCATTGTTGACTAGGCCTAGGCACAGGAGACGGGAGGGAAAAGAGGGGCAGGTGCTTACTGGATCCAGGTGTGGAGACAGCAGACCCATGATTGCCTCTGCTGTGAAGGGGATTTGCTCAGCCTCAGGGCTCAGGGAAAATAACACTTTAGTGAGCAGCTTTGCTGCTGCCACAAAATTGATTTTTTTATGACCCAGTATGAGGACAGAATAATATATTTAATCTTCTTCATCTGTGGGGCAGAAAAATGCATTTGCCTGCTTTGCTGAGGTCACTGAGTCTGCCTTGCTTGCTGGGGCTGGAATGGATGGAACAGCTTTGTGTAGTGCAGCGTGATGGACTGCCAAAGAGATCCCTCTGACACGACCAAGGGGAAGCCAGCTCTGTTATGCCTGCCCCAAGTGCGTTCAGTACATTTGAATCACCCTTTTTCTGCAGCTTAGGGAGCCATTTATACCAATGCAGCTGCAAGAAAGCAAATTTATATTCATTTCAGACATGAGAAAAATAACCAGTGCATAGTGCACAGCAGTGGGGAGTCCAACCCAAAAGAGAAAACCTGGGATGTGGTTGACAACTCTGTTAACAATTTATATCAAATAGACTCTACTTAAACTCCACATTCTCTCTCTCAACCAAATATGCATAACGTGGAGCATATTTTAGGAAGAAATTAGAGTTTGGTTCTTAATTTAGACACAAGCTGCCAATATAAAATTTACCAGAACCTCAGTGAGTGTGGTCTATATTTCAGGAGTCACGGGTCGTTTATGGGATACCAAGTTAAGGCTCAGTTTCTCTCAAAATGAATTGTGCTAACAAACTGGATTTATTCTTTACTGCCTCCTAGATCTTGCATCAGTTCCTGACAGTTCTGAATAGGACCCTATTTTACACTAAAAATGACTGCAGATGGTTCTCAGAAATGGACTCTCTGAGTCCTGGGGAATGCATCTCTTCCTTTTTTGACTGGGTAGTGATCTCCCAGATTTGTTAAACTGCTGCAAAAATAGGTCTGAAAAGAGTTAGTCTGAAAAAATGAGCCTGGGACAAATTTGAATGAAAATGGATATTAATGCTGTGGCTTTGGGGAGCAGATAAAGAAATTAGAATGGATTTTATAAACTGATTATACTTTGTCCTTAGCTTTGGCAGGGTCTCTTCATAATCTCCATAATCTGTTTAATTCCTTGCAGTCCTGGAGAAACATCTTTTCCTCTATGGATATCATTAATATTAAATGAGTAATTGGTTTGTTCTGTTGCTTCAGTTTTTATTTAAAACATAATTCATAGGCAAATTCTGTACTCCCTCTAGATTTTATGAATTATAAACCATATCTCAAATTGATTTTACTTAAACCAACAAATTGTCTCTTTCAAAAGCTAGGAGCTCTTCAGCGCTATGAGAAGTCAGCAATATCGAAGCAGGCAGATGATAATTACCCTCTTTGTTTATCAAGCCTGTGACTCTAATGCACAGTAATTGGAACTTTACGTGCAAGTCTGAGTAAAACCCCATTCTTCAAGGTGCTGAACAGCTTCCTTAACACCTGGAGGCAGTAAGCACCCCTTCAAGGTGTCAGGCTCTTGTAACAACTGGGAGTCTCTGTTATGAGCCAACGCTTCTGCAGCTGCTTAACAGAGTTTGATGCATCTGTTATGATATGTCTCAGAGTGAGAAACCCTTTTATATTTACCTGTCTAATCTTTGTGTTTCACTCTTGGCTATACAGGCTTAAGAGAGAACTATGAGTGTTGTCAGACTTCTAAGGATGACAGGACTTTGTCATCATCTTCTTACACCTTATTTTAAAAAATATTATATATGTATAATAAGTGTGTATATAGTAACTGCATACCATATAGCCATATAGTATTAGACCAAAATCTCACACTCCAAATTCTTTGTCTAGATCAAATGTTTTATGACTTAGCTAAAACTGGAACTAGGGGTTATTTTTCTTTTGAACAGTAGTTCTCTGTACTCCTATATTTGCAGGTGCTGTTCCCCACCCTGATGCACTGGATAACCAAGAATGGGCAAGAATTATCTGAGATACAAATTTGTGACTACGATGACAGCATCCAGGACTTGGGCACTTGGTTTTGGTCATTACTTCCCTCTTTCATGTCCTTTTTTGTCTTTCTGATAAGAACACAGAAAACATTTTGTGGCCAACATACATGATAAATACTTGTCAGAAAGGTTGTATGCCCAAACAATGAAAACTACAGCTAAGTTTTTAACTCTGGTAGTGTTATTGGAAGTCTTTTGTGTTTAAAATACTACCACTTCAGCCCATTGTACAGTCATGCTGACCAAGAGCCTTCTGCTGTAGTGTTCCAGTTTCCTAAAGGTACCATTACACATCATCTGCGTTTCTGCTCCCAAAGGAATCAAATTTCCTAATTACATACCTTAACCATTGTATTCTGTAAGTACACCGTTCAAGACTGAAGTTCTGAAGACAGGATCTAGGACACCTGGGCTGGTTTTTGTGTTATTACAAGAGAAGACCTAAGTTTCACAGCTATTTTTACGGTGCAGTTTTTTGAAGTAGCATTCTGCTTATTTTTATCATCATACTTTACTCAAACTGGAAGAAACCAGAACTTGTGGATTTTCTATTCAAAAAAGAAGGTAAATGAGTTTTGAAGCCTTCTTTCAAAAACTAGGAGCTAGAAAGTACCATCCTTTATTTAAATCTGTTATGATTTTCTGCTCATATCAGTGTTGTGCATCACAAAGTATTACCAGAAACTAGCTGAACTTTGCTGTAGCTATTTTACTTGCTGTAATGAGTATTTTCTTCATAGATACACATTAGTTTGTTTTTCTGAGTTCCAATGGACAAGATCTCCAAACTTCTTGGATTGTGTACAGTGTGACACAGAAGTAAGTGTTACAGAATGATTCCAGATTTATCAGCTTTATCTCTGAGGTGTTAGAAGTTGTTCAGGCTTTTGCCCCAGCAGCACAGAAATTATTTGTTTGAGGAGTGTGACCATGTTGTCATGAGTTACTGAACGTTTATGGTTTTTGAAATATGCAGCGCATTGCTAAACAGTAAAGGGAGGGTTACCTTTTGCTCACCAAGAGCAATAAATGAAAAGAACATATTCCCTACAGTTGTCATACTATAACTGGTCCTATGTTGTTGCTCTCCTACAAATATTTGTACTTATCATAAACTGCTGCAAATACACAGAACACAGACTGGAGACAGAGAGCTGAATATGCAACACAAGACACAGGAATGTCTGTAAGTGCCTGCACTGAAGTGTTGAAAATTCTCAGTGAGGTTCTTTCTCCTGGAACGTTTGGTCAGTTATGTCCCTCTCAGACCCATATGTGCTCTGAATCTTTATTAAAAAAAAAAAAAAAGAATGAGAAAAGCCCTAGTGGATCTCCTTAAAACAAGGATCTTTTTCCATAAATCACTGCCTTCTAAGCTGACTTCCTTTTATACCTAAATGCTTAGTATACATTATAGCCTTCAAAATAAAAAGGTAACATCTGCTCACACACCACACAACAATTTAAACTTTTTAATAAATAGAAATTATAATAAAAAATAAAAAGCAGGAAAAAAAATCTCAATTTGTTGTAAAAATCTGAGTTTAACATTAGTTTACAAAAATACTACATAATTATACTTTCTTTCTAGACCAATGTGGTCTCTCCAGGGAAGACATTTCTGCTATGACTCTCAACTATTTAAGCAATGTATTAGGTGGAGGCTCTATGACCAACTGCTCAGCTGATTCAGTGACAGAACATAAACATTTCCAAAAAGTGCAATTTAGCTACACTAGAATACTGTCTT
>VXBJ01004658.1:982831-1145923 GCA_013400055.1 Nycticryphes semicollaris | reverse complement strand
CTCCAGGTGGGGTCTCACAAGAGCAGAGTAGAGGGGTAGAATCACCTCTGCAACCTGCTGGCCACGCTTCTTTTTATGCAGCCCAGGATGCATTGCACTGAACATTTAGAAAGTGGTTTAATACTTTCTGACCATCTGTACAGGGCCAAATGCACCACAGGTACAAGAAGGTTCAAGTCCATTTCCTTCATAACCATTCCATTTATTTGCTTGCAGAAGAGTAAATCTAGCCAAGGAATTTCTAAACATTAAGAGACCACCAGCAAAGTAGAGCATAAGCATGTATTATTTTATACTCCTGTTATATATAACAAGTTGAGTATTTTCCATAATACAGTCGTGACACCCATGATGTGTTTATAACTTACTGGGGATAAGTTCCCACTAAAAAGTCTTTCTTAGCCCATAGTTGCTGTTCAATATCATCTTGGATACTGCAATATTTCCCTCTGTTTTAAGAAAGAAATGGAAGTCCTGAGGTACTTCTGTGCAAATAGTGTCTTCTTTATTCTGCACTTTGTATTATTTTCCTCCTGAGGGCTGTGTGACCCAGAAAGCTTTTGCACACTTGGAGATTTACTTGTTCAGCATGGCTGTCTTGGCAAGCCTAAAGCCTTACATCACTGTAGTAACTAAGCCAATAATAAGAAATAGTAGGTAACATTGTAGTTACAGCAAATCAATGCATGTACACAGAGCATCACATCAACCTTGGTGTGAAACAAAAAGAGCAGACCATGAGTTAAAACGTTCTGTGATGTCTATACATGGAAGAACGTAAAGACAACACACAGGCTCATCCAAAGAGCAATGGGGAGATGGACAAATTAACCAGTGACTCACACAAGGCTGTTCTCTGGCTGTGTCCGGTATCAATGAACATGCTGGAAGGGCCAGGGCAAGGCAGAATTGACTGCCTGGTCCTTCCCATCACATTGATGGATTTGTGTCTAATTAAAGCATCTCATCTGCCATCCAGTTTTGTGCCTCTTCTTGGTGGAATCAAATTAGGCAATAAGCTGTCAAAAATCACTATGGCTCAGAAACAGTGCTAAGAAAATATGACTACATATAGAAACAGGAATCAATATGGTAATGCCGTTTCAAAAGTGCAGTTAAATGCCTGTTCACTTTCTGAATCTGTTGCTTATCTGAATCACGTAAGGCTCATGGTGACTGAAAGAGGTTGTAATACAGTCTGCTGAAATGCGTCCTGCGAAATCTTAGGTGGATTTCATCCAGCTTCATTCCAGAGAGACACATCTGCATCACAAAATCATCACTGCTCCTGCCACCGACTGGCATCTGCACTGGCAATTTCAACAGATGAAAGCACTGCCAGAGGACAGAGAATTAAATCTTTACTGCTTCTTAGGGATTGTCATTTGGGAGAGGCATGAGACACACTCACAGGAGCAGAGAGCACCTGTATGTACTGCTTGAGAGCCTGCAGCTCCCCCCAAGTCTGAATTATGGCCACTTATCTATCCTGATACATCTTTCATCACTCAGTTACTTCAGCAATGTGTTTGTTTCATGTTTTGTGAAGTATCAAAATGTTCCTTCCCTTTTTCTTCCCCCTGGATAAAGAACTGTGGTGATCATGTGAAATACAATATACCAGCAAGTGTAAGAAAGTTCTTCCAACCCTCCTCCCCCCTGCTGTCACTAGGCACAAGTTTATTGAGGCTTGTTTAAGGAATGGTTGACTTTCACCTGAGGTGAGCAGAGGTCTTCAACTTCCAGGCCTCTTGATGTGATATATTTCATAGGTTTGATATTTTGCTTGTATTATTTTTTTAAGAAAGAATTAGACAGATTATAAATTGCTTAGTATATTCTAGGTATGTAGCCAGGAACTCTGTTCTGTTGCTTAAATATGACAATAAGAAATATGTAATACAGTCACTATTTGTGATCAGTGTTTTGTTCATCCACTTTTTATTCTTTTGAGATTTCATTCAAGATGACTACAGCCATTTTAATCAGCCATTAAGCTGGTATTTCTGCCCTTACCAGGAAAATTCAAGAGATCACTAATTCAAGGGATTGAATGTACTGAAGAGAAAATAATAGACTGCTGTCCTCAGAAATAACTAGAGATGGACCTGTGCAGGCTGTCTATGAGAAGCAGTCTTTGTCAAGAAGCTTGGATTATTCCGTGTTCAACTAAGTGTTAGTAGGCCTTACTTACAACCAAAATTTAAACGCTCCTGTATGATGCAGCAAAATATGGATAGAGAAGTCTAGTGTACAATAAATACATAATAAAAAAAGCTCTATAGGTGCTTAGGCAATTTACTAGATTTAGCATATTTCTTATTATTCCTGTGGGGAAAAAAATAGTACATTAATGCAAAAATTAGAGACGTAATTCTTAATTTGCCATGTTTCATCTACTTGTCAGGGTAAAATTCTTACAGACTTAGATTAGCATCAGCTTTTAGCTCTCAAAAGCTCCATGTCCTCATCTTTATTTTATGAATATCAACCTCGTGTCCTCAAAAACAGGTTTCATTTTCACAGGTGCTTGTGAAGTACAGGGTTGCCGGCGGTTAAATATTTAGTAAGAAATGTCAAGGCTACAGTGTTAAGTGCTGTAACCTGTTACCACCATATTCATACTCCTTTCTTCAAGAAACAATTTCAAAAAAAATTAATTGGATATCTTTCTTTTCTCAAGGCCTTAGCTTGAAGATCTTAAAGCTACAACAGCATTTGAACTGATTTATTTTTTAATCTGTAGTTGAAATTGAAAACTGAGGCAGCTATCTCATGCATGTGATTACATCGCAAAAATCATCAGCACTGACACAGTTCAGCCCAGGCTCGGGATCAGAACAACTTACAAGCTCTACATCGTGGCTGAAGTACTTTGGCAAAACAATGTAGAAAAACCTGTACCTGCATGCAGACTTTCATACCTCGAGCCACTGCAGTTAGGGTCGAATTGATATTGCTTCATAGCTCTCTTTACCAGCTAAGAAAGAAAATACCATGGCATTTACCAGTGTTGCAATAGCTATACCCTGTGACAGAATGTGCTATCTCTGAGTTTGGGTGTGGTTGCGAGTATCCCTACTGAACTCAAAGGGCTGTGGCAATAAAAAGGGAGAAGAAAGAAGCAGTAAGCACGTTAGATTGTTATAAGACCCTCTACTATCACTCAGCTTATTCAAAACTAGCCCCTCTGCACAATGGAAGTGACTACAGTGGATATATACTGTACCATACATGATGTGGGCAGCCTACTCAGACTCAGGAAGCTCTGTGGGCAAGTTTGGCAGTTTTTATGTATGTGAAGAAAACAAAATTACTTTTAGTTTTTAGCAGCTGCTGCAGCACTACCAGTCTGTTTGTCATCTTTCAGCAATGAAGCCTAATTTTTTCAGTTCAGTTCATTGAGTCGGTACCTGATTTACAGGTTTACATTTTGTTTCTCACTTTGTGCTGCATGAGAGAGCTCCCAAAGCAATGGGATTAAAGGATAGTACCAACTTCTTACAGCAAGCACAGTTCTACTTCTGAGAAAGTTTCCTACACACTTGCCATTAAGCATGTAAGACAGATAGCCCCAGTGGTGTTTTGGTGTCTCTTCATACCCCATACCTTTTTCATTCTGATCACCTGGCAGATGTCCATCTTGGCAAGACAGGTTGAGGGGATGGTCATGCTGTACTGCCACAGGCTTTAATAAAGTAACAATTCATGTGCAGCCATTAATTCTGAATGCATAACTGCGAAGTTTTACATAGGCTTTACCAAGATCTGAGGCTGAAATGAGAATAATTATTGTTGTCTTCCTTACCTATGAGCACCCCGGCCCTCTGATTTCCAAGTATCTTGCAGCCTTAGGGAAAGGATCTGCGTCATTTGAAACCAGTGATGCTACAGGAATGTGTTGAACAGCTTCTCATGCTGCTGGTCAGCCCAATGAAGTCAGAGAAAGATGCCATCTTTACAACTCTGCCCACTCTACTTCGTAATCTTGTGCATGGAGCCTGATGTATCCCAGATGCACTGGAGCTATTGTGCACCTGCACTGAGCTTCAATTCCTGTGCTGCAAAATCAGTGTCCAAAATGTGTCTCACTTCCAGTGCACGTGCAAATCAGTTGCACAGCAGGCCACATGCTATGATCCTCTCATGCTGTGTCTATATGCTATAGCACACATATGCACTTGAGAAGTGCCTGTATGTCCTGGACTTGTGGACAGGCAGACACTCAGACACTTAGGGATCCTTGACAAGTGACAAAAAAAAGAAGTAGTTGAGAAGGCAATTCATAAAAGTGGCAGCCTGCTGCTACAAGGGATGAAGTACGAGTGTGCACGCCTGGATGAGCAGTGCTGCAGACCAGTTTTCCAATGTAGTCACGATGCCAGTTCAGTCGTAATGCCAGACCACAGTGTAACTGTGGTATTATGACCATTAACATTACAAATAAACTGACTTTATTTCTAAGATTATTTCAGAGAGCTTGGAAACTATCTAGACTGTGTATAAGCTAAATTGTTAAGTCTGAAGGAAATAGTCTGAGGGAATGTACTGGATTGGCAACCCATGTCAGAAAGGATGAGCATCGATGTAGCTAATCTTACTCTGGTATCTCTGACTTCTCTGGGTGGGCTGAGGTTTTCCACTCCATGCCAAATTGACCTGTGCCTAACTACACTTGTATAAAATGCCTTTTCAGGTGTGTTTTTCTGTCTGACTGGGTACTCGATGGAGTGAAACAGAAGACTCGAGAGAGTTAACTCCTTCTTTTGCTCATGCGTCCAATATGTCATTTTTTGTCTCTTGGAGAAGTGTTAAGTTATATGACTGAAAAATCTTATCCAAAAGAAAGAATAGTTACCAATGGAGTTCCCAAGTACTGCAGCTACAGAGAAATGAGAACTGTCAAAGCCAAGACAAATAGTATCAGGAGCCCAAGGATACATAAATTTCAGATTGAGTCAAAACCACCCAGAGGTTCTGTATAAATAAAACTTTGGAATTTCATTTAAAAATATCTCATTGAAAGCAAAATATTCCAATACAGCAGATGGAAGTGTATCCACAGAGGGAGTGAATCAGCTCACTTTGAAGTCAAGGAGAATAAAATCGGGGCCCCAGTATTCTGAAAAGAAAATCAAGGAATCAGATCATCCTTAAGGCAAGAGACTTGAGCGTGGGTTAGCCTAAGAATGCTGTAAGAGACACAAAGAGGAGCCTGAGCTTTGAGATAGGCTCAGACACCAGCCTTTCATCTGCTGCCCAGTCACTCTCTGTTTTCCATCTATGGCATAGCAGATGTTATTCCCTAAGAAAAATGGATGCTTGACTAGCAGAAAATAAAGTTTAATCACTACATAACACATAATTTGGTCTTAGATACAACTCTGCCAACAATTCTTGCTCACATTTGTAAAAATTTCATTTCACGTGCCTCACACAGTCATGTCCATACAAGGTGTTGGCCAATAAAGGCAACGTGAAACTTGCCATGACTTCAAAGGAGTCAGAATTTCTCAAAATGTTCATCACATGGTGGTATATTTGACACAACAGCAAAAATAATATTATTTTACAACTAATTTATTGTGTGCAAAGAGTATTAGGAAAACAGTCAAAGCTGAATCCATCCAATGCCTCATCTCCGCCAACACGTATTTATCCTTACACAAGCCACACACTTTTGCCTAGTTTACTTTCTAAAATATACGTACTTCTCAATTTCAGTCAAGTGAGTGGTAAATTACCACTGCCTTCCAGTCTCATAAGTGGGCAGATTAAGACTATCTGCTTGAAATCCAGCTCCACTGAAGTCAATAAGAAAACCCTTGCATAGCACCAGGATTTGATGATCCCTCAGAGACTGTATCTGAACATACTGTGTCTACCGGCCCTGACTGTTGATTGGAAGATAGTCTGACTTTTTATTACCTTCAGCAAATGTTTATGTTCTACAAAAGTTGAAAAGTCCATTATACTTTTCTTTAGGAATACAGAACTGCTATTTTCCTTAATAGTTAGGTCAATCTAATGGTCCCTTTAACTCTGTATTTGACAGTGGCTAGTACTATGATCAAGGAAAATAACGAGTACAACACCAAAGATTTTTCTCATGGTATTTCCTACCCCAATATCCTGTTTATTTGCAGGAAAGAAACTTCCAGAGGTCTTGGTTTATTTGTAATTGTGTTTAATTTATATAAAAATTTTATTTTTATTTATAATTGTGTTTAATGCTAATCAAATAGAATTTTAGAGAATTCTCCCACTGATCTACTGACCAATGTCCTGATAGAGCCCAATATGCAGCTTGTCTCATTTACAAGAGTACAGTTACAGAAGCACAGAATAATTTAGATTGGAGAGGTCTGCTCTAGATTACCTGGTCCAACCTAAAGCACAAAGAACAGCTGGTTTCAAAGTCAGATTAAGATGCTCAGGCCCTTCTCCAGCCAGGCTTTGAGTGTTGCCATGGATGGAAGTTCCAAAGCTTCTGTTGGCAGTCTCTCCCACTGTGCATAATCTCTCTCACTGTGGCTTTTGTGTCTATTGGTTGAAATCTTCCTTGCTGCAGGTTTTGAATGTGGAGTCTTGTCTACTCACTGTGCAATTCTGAGGAGACTAGCTCTGTCTTCTCTTTAAATCCTCCCACCCTCATTAGACAGCTTAAAACAGTAATTGAATTGCTCTCTTGGCTTTCTCTTCAGGCTGAACAAATTCCCTCAGGCTTTGTACATCACATGCTCCTACCTCCTCACCATGTAGTGGCTCATATTCAATTTAGCATCCACAGTGACCCCCCACCATCAGCGCTTTTCATCAGTGCTGCTATTCAGCCAGCACAGGGCAGTATCCTGCTTCAGGTGCAGAACTTGGCACCACCCCTCTTACAACTTTATAAGATTTCTGTTGGCCTCCTCATCGGGTTTACAAAGGTCTTCCTGGACTGAAGCTCCCCTATTTAGCAGGCCATGCATTACATCAATTTGGCTGACTGTTAGTAGTTTTCATTACATTTAGTAATTCTAATTGCATAGTTTTCTATATTTGACATTGTGCACCATGAAAGCGATTATTGGAGCTTTTCACAAAATTTTTAGTGTGTGGATGAGAAACAACCATGAATAACATGAAGATCAAGTAGCCCCTTTGGAAAAAATCTGCTGTGGCTTTTAAGTCACTACCATCTGTTTTCTACTGTCTTTTTCCTGTAGGTCCCTAAACCAACAGCAGAATCAGTACATGGGTCATGTTGCCATGTTGTTAGGCTAATGCCATCACAGAGGCAATGCCATCATATGGAAGTAGGTAAGAAACAGTCACATACTCCCTCTGTGAGATGACCTGTAAGGGCTATAAATTCCTTCATTGTAAGGCTAGCATGTGCAGAGTGAAAAGAACAGTCAGGGAAGTTGTTGTTTTCATTGGCTGAAGAAAGAACTGGATGATCATCTAAGGCACAAAAAAAGGCATTTTAAGTCAATTAAGACTCTTATTGGAATGCGCTGGACTGTGCAATATTAAACCTGATAATATTAATAAGTTTGGTGGTTCTGAGCAAGCCAGTAACTTTTTCACATTGGTTTTATTTTTCCCTCTAAAATGGAATATTATTCATTAGTACTTAAGGATATATTGCAAGAACTAATCAGTTGTTAAGTACTACAAGTGAAAGTGTTAGTAATAGCAGTGGTATGTAACCACATCACCAGGAGCACTACTGCCTTGTCTTATGATCAGGTGTGACCTTTATAACTTATATGCCTAAGTGCAGTCAGCGTGCCAGAGCCTCATTAACATCTGTGTCATTTTATACAACAGCTTGTAAAAATAGATATGCACTATTTTGCAGTATTAATCTCTAATCAGGAATACAGGCTCATTAGAACAGCATGAAGAAATACAGATTTTTTCAGTAGAAGATTTTAATATTTCAAATTTTGGAATGAAACCAAGGAGCGTTGAGTCTCTTCATGGCATGATGCCTCAGCTCTGAGGGAGCCTGTCAACCTCAACCCCTGCATGTCTGGTGAATCAGGATTGCCAAGAAGCCACAAACTGGTGGGGCCTTCCTTCCCAGCTCTCAGCACTCTGTCAGCCCCAAAGCGGAGGAGTCTGTAAGCTCAAAATCCCCTAGAACCAGCCAGAAGGGCTGTTGAGAAGACAGACAGGCAAACTGGCAGGCTCAGTTGTCTTGGAAACCTGCCTGAATTCCATTGGAAATTGGTCAAAAATGGAAATTCTCTCGTGGAACATTTTGATTTCAGTGAATGGCATATCCTGATGAGAAAATGTTTCATCAGAAATTTTCTAGCCAGACTGTTCACTGCTGGAAGAAGATAAAGCTGGTTTATGGATTTTTTTTTTTTTTTTTTTTACTCCCACATGGCTTTGTAGGATCAGATTAATGAGCAAAGCACCCTGAACATGCAATAGCATTTGGTTGTGAGGTTTACTCCAGGAACCCCTCCCTCTGGCTGAAATCTAAGGTCCAGCTCCATCATTCAGGCCTCAGTTAGAGGAACTGTTTCAAGAGATGCAGGCTGCTACCAAAAGATAATCAACTGCTCTCTACAGCTACATTTCTTATGGGCCTATAAGTGCTCTTGAGTTGAGAACAGCCTTTGCACAATTAATTGAAGTACAGGCTTGTCTCTGATTAAAGATACATGTTAATACTAGATTAGTCTTAAGTACAGGAAGGGAAGATTTCCTGTGGAAATCCTGGTGTATATTTCTGTAAGCAGTTTGTGTTCACTTAGACAGCTTGTAATAGTGCTACAAACAAATAAAATCTAATCCCCCCCAAAAGCAGCTTCAAAAAGTGTAGGATTTTCTGGTTACTTCAATTTAAAATGGTAATATGTAAATTAACTATTATTCTATGACTGTAAATGTGTTTTGTGTTTAGGTGGGCAGGTATTGCTTAATTGCTGTAAAATCAATGACGATTTTATTAATGCAGGAGCAATGTTACTGCAGACACCATGAAGATCAAATGTCTTTCCTTAGACAAACATCAGAGGCCCTATCATTCTAAAGAATAAAGTTATTTAGATAAGTGACCTAACCAAGGTAACAGATCATGTAGGCAGGAGAAAAGCAGCAGATGCCATATACCTTGATGGCACTGGGGTTGTGGGCTCTGCCTTTCATGAGATTTTCAGAAATAATCTTGGCATACAAGATTTAGAGAAAACTGCTATGACATGGGCGCAACACTGACAGAAACAAGCCCTGCACTGGGCTGTATAGTCTCCAAATCCCTTTGCACTGTGCTATCCCCAGTGGTCTGTCCTGGTTCTAGTACAGAACACTACTCTGATTAACACTGCAGATGATGGGGTATGTAATCGTTAAATAAGCAGATACAACCAATCTGCAAAAGACTGTGAGGACCTCTGAGACCAGGATTAACTTCAGGAAGATCTTGACACATGGAAGAAATGGTACAAAAAAAAAAAAAAGACAGGCTACAGTTTAGAATGAGAAAAATCAGCTGTATAAATACGGGACTTGAAACTCTCTGCAAGGTAGCAGCTGCACAGAAGAGGATGTAGGGGTCACACGCAGCCACAGCTGAACATCAAGTCAACAAGATCGCTGTGGCAAAAATGGAAGAAAACATCATGTAAGAGTGTTGTGGGCCATATATAATTTTAAGTTGCTAAGGCTCTAAACAGGCGAGTTATATTGAGGTTTGGCCACCACGTTTCAAAGAAATTGTAATCCAGAGGAGACCGACAGTCTGGAAAACATGATCTGTGAGCAAGGATTAGAGAAAGTGTGAGTGTTTTGTTTAAGGAAGGCTGACAGAAGACAGAAAACAGAAAAAAAAAAAGTCTTCAAACACATAAAAGGCTAAAAGCAAAGGCAAAGCAAATCCATAGTTCTCTGTCATCACTGTAGTTGAGAGTTTCTGCTACTGCAAGGAAGGTTCAGGTTAGACATAAGGATCGTAAGCATAGGTAGGTAATGGTATGGATCTGCGGTATGAATGGTGTGGATTCTGTGATCACTTATGGAAATTAAATTCTCCATCACCAGATGGAGATAATACAAACACGAAGCAACAGTTGTAAGGAAAGGTTTATGTATTACTGATTGTCATAGGAGGATGCATTAGGTCACCTCTAAAGGTCGCTTTCACCTTCTTCCTAATATTCTACAAAAACAACGTGTGACTTTATCTGATCAACCAGCAGCAGTTTTGGCATATTCTAAAAGGATTTTGGGGATAACTTAAACCAGAATATTGGAAGAAACATCTTCAGTGAACTTTCAAGAGAAATACAGTACCTTAAGAAGAAAAGTACATCAAAGGGACGGTTTGTAACACAAATCTGTTACAGTAACACTTCTGCCTAGCATAAATCAAGTGACTCTAGCTTCAATATGTCCTGTCTAGAAACTAACTGTAAAACAGCATAACAGACTCTCACTCCTCCAGTATTTTCCTTCCATTCCAAGGTGTTTCCATTTGCAGGATAAAAGACTGATGGCAAGTATAAAAAAGTTTAGAATTCATGTCTTGCCTGGATTATTTTTCAAAAAATGTACTAAATACATTTTTCTTTTGACAAGCTATATTGTATAAATAAATAAATAAATAACGACAACAAAAAAACCCCAACAAACAACAAACAGACAAAGAAAAAACATTCAGGGAAATACAGTTTGTAAAAACCAAAATTTCTGTCTTATGTTTCCATAGTGTTGCTAGAAAGGGGCTGTTACTAATTCATTGAAGAATTGCAGGCCGTTTTGTGCACTTACGTGGGCAGCCACATGTCTTACATCCTTGAGAACTAGTGACATTTCCTACAGAGATACAGACTGGACAGGGCACAGCCACGATGGAGAAAAAGGTTAATTCTTGTTTGAAGAAGCTGGCTTTTCTTGGGAAGGTGGGCCCCTCTGCATTTTTATGGGAGGATCTGAGCTGAGCTCAAAAAACCTCTGCGCCTGTGACCGAATGAACAGAAACTCCCAGCTGCATTTGTCTTATCGCTCAGCAAGGCTGAACCTCTGCCCCAGCTGAACTGTGATAAGCTTTTGAATAGTTGGTTAACTGCAAGCAAAGCCAGAGTCTGATTGCAGTTCGCTATAAATGTGACTGTGCTAAACTGAAACTCTCAGCAATAGCCCTGAGATCCATAGAGGCATAACACCGGGGTGAAGATGGCAAGTGAACAGTACGAAAGGGTATACGGGTTAACTGGGGAGCGACACCTTCCACGTCACTTCAGAAGCTATCACAGTTCTGGTTCTCTGCCCCATAGCTGCAAAGTAATGCCATCTAACCTCAGTGTCCAAACTGCCACAGCTTCAGTATTTTAGTCTCAGAGTAAAGCATCTCCTGGTCCTTGAAGAAGTCATTTTCTACAGTATGATTTTATGGATGGTGAGCCATAAGCTCTGCTGCGTCACCAGGTGTGTACTCCTGGAGTTTCCATGGTTGCCAGGGTTCCTTTCATTAGAGCTGAGATGATTGGTTTAGGCCAAAGGGATTTATCTAGAGACCAGATTAGGCTGTATTGTTGCCCAGATGGGGCCCCACCATCCCAAAAGTTTCTTCACAAGACAGGATTCTTTCCTTTCCACTAGAAAAGCATAGACATGACAACTATTGACAGTGGTTTGTGTGTTGGTAAGACAGGAAGAATTTTATCTTGATTAAGCACTAAGGTGTGGGTGGACATGGAGAGACTGTCCATCAATTCGTCTCTCATCATTTGAGTCGTGTTGTGAAACGAAGAGCATATTCCTCATGCAGTGACACAAGTGGGAGGAAAAAAATTATGACGAAGGCTGGAGACTTGTGGCTTCTAGCAACAGGAGGAAGGCTCCTGCTCCATCTGTAGATCTGCACCTACAAGATAGACTGAGCGCCCTGGTAGCAGTTGAGACGCCAGGAGCTCGGTCCAGCAAAACAGTGGCAGCTGAGCCTGACCCTGCACGTTTTCTCCTTGAAAACCACCAGACAAGAGAAAGGAAGGGCTTAAGGAGGAGTGGACAGATACTGCAGATCACTAGATGGCCTCATGCAGCTGGCATAAATTTTTATGATTATAGGACCCTATTGGAGGGTCAACAATTGCTAGGAAGAAACAGGCCCCGCTTGAAAAACTGGGGCAAAAGCGATTCTGCCAAATGGCAGGCCAACGTGGTAAGGAGAGCTTTAAACTAGGAATGACAAGGGAAGGGGGTGACGACATATAATCAAGTAAGGAAGTGGTGGACCAGTTTAACAAGGAAATGGTGCAGAGTGATGTGTAATCAGTAGAACAGGGTGAAAGAGGTCAACTTAAATGCATATCAATAAGGAAGTGCCAATGGTACGACATTATGGGGAAAGCTCTCATAACTTTTCTGGGAAATCAGCGTAACTGGAAGTCCATCTGAAGTGGAAGTGCCTGTACATTAATGCATGCAGCATGGAGAACCAACAGGAGGAATCTGATTGCAGTCGCAGGGCTACAGTGTCTCATTGGGACCACAGTGACGTGAGATAGCCCACACAACAGGGGTGGTGCAATGGATGGATACGGGCGATTTAGCAAGGGCAGGCTGTGAGGGAGGGGAGGAATCACCCTGTTTGTGAGAGAGCAGCAGGGGATGTATGGAGCGTGAAGCAAGATAGGAACTAGTTGAGAGCTTCTGATCTGGCCCCCAGGAAGAGTATCTTGCTGAAATAATGCATTAATAAACTAGGAAGCAAGATTTATATGCTTCCTATGAGGAAGGGTCATAGTTGGAGGAGCCTTCGTTGTGCAGGAAAGGACTCTAATGCTAATACAAGGTGTTCTGAGTGGCACATGTGACTTTTCACAGCGCAATTCATGAACAATACCACCTGTAGCGTGTCTGTCTCAGGACACCTACAGTTTCCAGCTGGTGATGCCTGTTCTTCATCTGAATGGTAAAACCTCAGTTGGAAGTGTTCCTCAGATGCTCTTCATCTAAAAATGGAGCACTGATTTTTAGGACTTCCAAAGCTCTTTTGGAGACTGCTTAGATTCAATAATGTCATATACAGGAACCATAAGATCTCCACATCCCGGATGTTTTACAAAAGACTGCTATTTTGCTCTTTATCACTCTGTGCAGATTTCACATGAGTCTTCAGCTCACTTCACATTGCTTATAAGACCTCAAGCCAACAATATTTCACTGCCGCTGAACCAATACCTATGTACCAGATGTTAAGAAAAATATTTATGAGTCCCAAATGACAAAATAACCTGTCCTCATTGGCACCAAATTGCCCGATTTCACAAAAAAAAACCCCAAACATTATATTTCATAAGGAATTAATATGAGATCATACACAAGGAATAGCCATTGTGACGTTTAAGGTACTTTAACAAACAATATAGGAAAGCTTCCTCAAATATTTCCTGAATATTTAATTTGCAGAAGACTTTGGTCTCTCCTATTGTCCATCTATAAGAGTTAAGCAATACTAGATGCATTCAAAAGGAAGAAAAAGAAATAAGAAATCCTGTGGTTGAAATGTGACATTATTTTACCAATTTTAATTATACTGACTCCAGTGAAATTTTGGCCACTTACACAGAGATTGCCTTTTATAATCATATGCACTTAACTTGAAATAAAAGTAGACCTAAATAAATGAAAAAAAAAATCTGAAAATTTGGGAATGCTTGGACCTAGAGTTTATTTTGAAATTGCAGAAAAAGGAGCTATCTGTGAAATATTGACCAGGATCAGTGTATCAGACAAGAAAGGTTTAGAGGCTTTCAAATCCATCCTCTGGACTCAGATTTTTGGATTACTTCTATATCCATCCTTTCTATCCATTGTCACTCAGACTTCTCATACCAGAGACCTGGTATTTTGTCTGCTTGCAAAACAACTTCTGAGAGCAACAGGGGCAGAAGTCACAAAAATGAGATAAATACCTGCCACACTAAATAGTACATTCTCTTTCAGACACACATTCATACCATTTATATAAAACTTGGTAACACCAGTAGAAAGCTAACAAGATGCCATTTTAAGGAAGATTTTTTCATGCGTGTTTGAAAGAGACAGGAGAGGAGAGAGAAGTGGGCTTCTTGTGCTTACACATTTTTGTTTCTATTTACATATAAGCGACTCACAACTTGGTGAAAATCACATTTTCCAATTGCTTCAAGGCAAACTGCCTGCAGCATTCTCTAAGTAACTTTCTTCTTTTTTCTTTTTTTTTTCTTCCCCCCCACCTTTTTTTTTTTCTGTGTAATATTTAGGGTTTGCATCTTAACACAGCACACTAATCCTGACCCTACGAAACGCAGAGATAAACGTTTCCTATGATTGTGCTACTGTGTTGAGAAAATTTTTATGCCACAGATATTCCAAGTTTTGGAGAGCTGGGTCTCTGCCAGCAGCCTGAGGCTGGCTCATTCAAAACGCCATGGAAAGACCAGCCAGGGCAGGAGTATTAGTTTATAACACATAAACATGAAGTTTAGGCTTACAGGGAAGAAGTGCTGTAAAAAATAAATCTTCTTAAAAGCCACTAGGAATTGCTTTGATACCAGAACTGAGAATCAAGATGGATGACTGATTAGCAAAACATCTATTACCAGAGGCAATAATCAACAGCCTAAAGATAAAACACCTGAAAGAGTTTGCGTTTGTATTTTACTTTGTTTTCATTTATCCCCATTAGCCCTAGGATGCTAAGTAAGGTGTGCATTGCATTTAGCTCTCCTGTAACCACATGAAGAAAATGGTTTCATTTTCAATAAAAAACCCCCCAAACTCATAGTGCAGTGCTATAACTTCACACAGTCAAAATTTGCAGTTGTGTGAGAGACAAGAAAGTAAGTTCAGGTCAAATGCTAGAGACATGAGCAAAGAAACTTGTCAAAAATGCAAGCCAGGCCAACAAGGTCATCACTGTTCAGGCCCGATGTACCCAAACTCTTATGACACTTTGGTTTTTGACGTTTGCTAAATAAACACTCATGGTGTATGTTTTCCTTAGAGTGTAACAGTGTCAGGATAAAAATAAGCTATGAGGTTGTTTCATTGTTTTAAATAAATATAAGTATTTTGGATTTAAAAATTGTAAATTTAGAACATATTATGTCACGATGAAACATTTAGAAAATCTGTGGCTATGAAACACATTCTGTTTAACTGTGAATTTCTTAATCTACAGATGCAAAAATGGTTAGTTCATCACAGACAATAATAAAAAGCAAAATAAACTCCCATAGATATTGGTATTATTTGTACTTCTCATGGAAGACCTCCATTTAATGGCCATTTGGTAGCCATTTCATTATAAGACAAATTACAAAAAAAAAAAAAAAAGGAAATGAGGGGAAAAAAAAGAGGAAAATTATAAGACAAGTTAGCAAAAAAAGGAAAAGAGGAACTCAGAGCCTTCTTGAGACACTGTGGGGGCTGGGGTACCCCCTCTTCTTTGGGCTCCTGCCAGCTGCCACATTGCCAGGGAACTCTGATTCTCTGCCTTGCGTGCATTATGGCACCGTTTCAGCCAGGTAAATATTCAGCCAGATTTAATTGCAGACATTCCCATCTTATTTATTTCTTTGACTTTGATATGGATGTATTCTGAGGCATTGGTTATTGTACAGATAATATTATTTCTTCACTCAGTAATTTGATACTGCTACTTAAGTAATCTCTTTAAAGTGTTTGTTTCTATAGCAAATATTTGCTTATCAAAGGACGCAGCCTCCTTTAGCACACTCACCTTAGTATTCTGTTAATAGACAGTACCTCAGAGGCAATCAAGGGAACATAGTGAAATTTCATATAGTAAGCACTGAAATAACTGTCAAACTAAAATATATTTCTATCAACATTTAGAATTAAAAGCTATAGAGCCTTTTTTTTTTTTTTTTTACCTTGAGCAACACTCCCCCTGGGTATTTCTTTGCTCATTTTGCGATTACAGCAGGCCTGCAACTTCAATGTGCTGTGAGAATTTACTAAAGAAATTACTTGATTGGTGTTCAAATAACCATCCCCTACTAAGGAGCAGTTGGTATCGAAGTACGTTATTTCAAATCCATTAAAAGAAGGATCTGTTGACAAGATGTGGTTAAAATAAGACACAGAAACATGCTTTTGTCTACCTGACTTTGAGGATGAGTGATATGCTCTGTATTTTAGCTGTGGCTTTGTTCTCTGCTAAGAGAAGTGTCACCCTAATGTTGCGAAAATGCTCATTTTGTGGTTTGACAGTAATGGAATCGACTGCAACTGGCTGTTGGCTGCACCTGCCCTCTCTATAACCACACTGGCAATAGCCCAGCTGAAGGAGTCTGACCAACAGAAATCTTCTTCCACACAATAAAGTTGTGTCCTTCCAGCTCATCTCTCTCCCTACGCCAACTCATGGTGCGGTTAGAGAAATACCAGTGCCAGGGAGAAAAAAAACCAGAAAGGAATAAAAAAAAAAGAAAAGAAAAAAGAGACAGGAGCCGCAAGCACAGCCAAGGATAAAGAACAGAAAGGGATTAGCTTTTCTTCTTAGGCGGTAACACAGATCAGCTCTGTCCGACTGATGAAAATGAGACTTTTAAAAAAAGTGGGAGTTTGGGGTTCTTGTTTGTTTTGTGGCTTGGGTTTTTTGGGGTTTTTTTTTGTTTTGTTTTGGGTTTTTTTGGGTTTTTTTGTTTTTTTTTTTGTTTTTTTTTTTTAAGCAGCAAGTGTCTTTTCTGTTCGGTAATAGGAGATAAACTTCTGATGTGTTGGGGAGTGTGGCAGGGAAAGGTGTTTAAAATATAAAACAAGCCCCCAGTCTCCCAGTCCATCCCGGCCCGCGACACCGGGCAGACTTTGAGCACACGGATCACCCCCTGTGGGGTGGTGGCTGTGGGCGTTCACACGTCCAGCATTTCGTCTTTTTTTTAATTTTTTGTGCGAATAATTAGCCTTCGTTAAATGATCCAAAAACTTGTATTCCGCAACCGGCCTTGCTACGCGAGCCGCCGCCCCGCGCCACGCCAGCTCGGCTGGCTCCGCACCCGGTCCCTCCAGGGGACATCCGGGGGGACGCAGGGGACCCTCGGAGAACACCCACGACCACGACCGCCCGCCCCAGCCGTGTCTAACCGTGACGACCCCTCCGGGGGCGACGTGGGCGGGGCGGGGCTGCGGGGCGGTGCCGCGGCGGCCCCGGTCCGCCACCGTTAGGGGGCGGGCGCGCCGCCTCCGCGCCTTCCTCCGCCTCTGCAGCGGCGGCTCCGCTAGGCTTCCTGCTCCGTCGCCGCCGGGCGGGCCGGGGGTAGCCTGCGCGGCCGGTGAGGTGAAACGCTACGCGACGTGCCCGTAACAGCCCAGGTAAGGGCTCTGCGTTCTCCGCGGGACGGCAGGCGGTCGCGATCCCCTCCTTCCCTCACCGAGGCGGCCCCTGCTCTTCCCGCCGCCCATCGCTCTCCTCAGCGCGGGGCAGCCAGCCGGGCGCTGGCCGCCTGCCCTCGCCTCCGCTGCCGGCTTCCCCCAGGACGGGCGATTTCCCCCCGGCCGCCTCCGGCCCGGGAGCTGCCGCCGAGAGTGATGAGGCGGGATAGGGCCCCCCGGGTGCGGGGCAGAGCCGGGCGGCACACCCGGTCCCGCCGGGTCCCTCGGAGCGAGCGAGCGGGGTTGGGGGTCTGCCCTCCCTTCCCCTTCGCCTCCTTGCCTTCCTCTTCTCCCCTGCCCGGGGGGGAGGGTCTCCGGGCCGGCTCCGGTGGATGTGCTGGGGACAGGGGAGGGGGTGTATGTGTTTAATTAAAAGGTAAATAGACCGTTGCAGAGAACAGGCATGAGCTGATGCGGAAGGAGGATGTGCTGTGCTTCCAGGGTTGCAGAGAGATACCTGTGGAAGCAGTCGGTCTTCCTTTGGTTTCTATCCTCCGAGTTGCTGAAGTAGGAAAAAATACAGTAATTCCATACTTTTCCGTTATGATTATGTGGTGGGTAGGTGTTTCCGTGTCTTAAGTTAGGGGTTTTTTTTCGCCTGGACTGCCGAGGGGGCTGCGTAATTCATCCGACTTCTTCGTCTTTCCATACGGTTTTCCCCCCACCACGTGTAGAAGAGGTTAAAGGATCACCACGTCGTGGCTCCAGCCTCCGGAGCAGATCTCCGGAGCAGATCTCCGCCTGCGCCGCACCGGGGGGGCTCACGGAGCCCCTGCTGGGTCTGTGCCGGCGGAACGCAGCTCACCGGTACCTCTTTTAACAAAGCATTTATTTCATACGAACGGGAGAACTATTTAGGAAAAAAAAACCGAAACACACACACACAAAACTAACAAAACGCCCTCAAAAAACTAATTAATGGCCGGTTAATGGCTGTGTGCACAACAGGCTTTTTTTTTTTCCTGTTGTCTTTTTGAAGCCTGAGAAACTACTCGAGGTATGAATGTCTTCATTAGCACGTACTCCTCCCCCCGGGATTCTTTTAGAGTATGAAGAAATCTTTTTCATCTGGCTGGGTTGCGTAGTGGTCTGTTGTGTGGTAAAACAAGTTCTGTAGCTGGCTTTTAGAGCCTGCAGGTAGGCTCTTGGAGAGCTAATAGCTTGGCATTGTCCGTGTAAGGACATCGAATCGCTTCGGGATGGAGGAGGCACCTGTTTGTTGCAGGCCATTGGTTCCATCCCTTTCCACCAGTCCTGACCATTTCAACCAGTAAGAGTGCAGAGTAAATCGGTTCAAAAGTCACCTCGTGGTGACACCGCAAATGTCTGCCCGGCCACTCTGGGTGCAGCCCGAGTGTCTCAGGGAATGTGCATTCTGCATTTATTGAGAATTCTCAGTGCTCTAGGACAAGAGTGATAATATTGAAAGAGTTCTGAGTGGATTTGGCAAGCTAATATTCAAAAAGTGAAGTCCTGAATGTTTAGTTCCCGCTTTTATTCAGAATATTAGCATATTATATGAGAAAATATGGGAAAGGCATTTTTTTTTCCTGTAAGCTTATAAAGTGGATCAGTACCACGTAAGTTTCAAAAAGACCAGTTTTTTTTACAGACGATGAGATTTTTACAGATCAGCCTAAAGATTTGCCTGTCCTTAAGGTGAATCCACAGCAAGCACAGAGAACTCGTTCCTTAAGATTTAGGTTGTTCAAAGGGAAGTTGCTATTCAGATAGAACTCAGGTTCTGGTTTTTAAACCTGCAGTCCCCGGGGGGGTCGGAAGGTTGACATGTTGAGCGTAAGGGCTGCAAGTCTTCGCACTTAGATCTGCAATCAGGATCTCCATGAGCCCTAATATAAGTCATGTGTATGTTCGGTGTTGAGATTTCCACTAAAATCTGCTAAGAAAGTTTAGGATTTAAGGCATAATAATTGTATACCTGTGTGTTTGCTCTGGCAGTGGCCAGCTGCACGATCCTGTGACAATTGTTTTGCTGAAAACAGCACTGGAATTATTGTAATAGTTTCACAGTTTAGAAGGATCCCTCTGGGAAGTCTCACGTTAATCTCAAACCAAGACTGTCCATAAATTCTCAGGATTACTTTAGGACACCTGTAAATCTGCAATAGAGCCAGAAATTAAGTTAGAGTCTTGCAGTGAGGATTTGTGAAATGGTTGAGCAAATCTCAACTGATGCTGCTGTGCTTTGCCTCCCATCACTCCTAAAAGCTGTTGTCTGCTAATCTGGCAGAAATTACATTAATTTTCTTTTACTAGGTTAGCTTTCCTTAGCCAGCAAAGTCATGTGGCCTGGGCTGAAAAGGCGGTGAGTGTGGCAGGAGCGATGTGTCAGGTGAGCTCACCTATCTCATAAATGTTCATGCTTATCTAGGCCTGAGGCTCAGTGACAACATGAAAGACCAGTGATGAGGAAATAATTTTAAACTGGTATTACTGCTTGAAGTCTCATTTCTTAGCAGCAGGATTTTCAACTCAAATGGATGTTAAAGCATCTATAACCTATAAATGGGTGCTCCTGGCTTCCTGCTTCGTCCAAAACGCTGTGTCTATCCATGAGTCCAAGCATAGCCTCTTCATACATTTTTTTAATGGTGTATGCATCCTGAAGAGGACTTTGGGATTGCTTTTTTCTTAAGAAGAAGAAAAACCATTTCATTGGGTAATTTGTAGTACAACAGGCGCCCCTTAATTTGTTTGTATCTGCCTACATCTCGATGTTATCCACAAATTTCAAAGGTTTATCCCTATGCAGTAGTCAGAGTCATTGATGATAAGTAGGTATTATTTTACCCAGCCTTTCTGAAATCTCGTCAAACTTAAGTTTTCAAATGGCTTAGCAATAGTCACTCTTTTGGAATTGGTCAACTGTTTGTGCTCTCCACGTACATATTTCTATGATTCAAAAATAGTTTATATTTTCCAGCTCTTGTTGGAGCTCTGTGCCAAGAGGATATGGGAGAGACTTTGTGGGAGAGCTGGAGTAAACTCTGCTCTGCATTTCATGTGCACTGCTCTTTAAAGGCAAAAAGTCAGTTTTAAAGGTAAAAAGTTGCACAATGTGCATGGCAGCTCTTTTGAGAGTTCACTTAAATTCTTAATTTAAAGCATCAAAATAGATGACACTTGGAGTCTCCGCTCTATTCCCAAGACTTGCTTTCTTCTTGTGACTGCCTAACTTTCTTCCCTTCTCCCACCTTCTCTCTCCAGTTTGCTGCGATGTGAGGAGAAAACACGCGTCTCCTGGTCGAAAAGCCGTTTCCTTTATCTCTTTCGGTATCACCAGTTAATTGAGTTGTCATTTCACAAACATTTGAGCTGGTATAAGCTAGTACTGCCACTGCTAGAAAGCTGCTCGCTGGCTTCCAGACACTTGTGCTTTTTGGATCAGCCCAGATATTCTTGTAAGTACCAGGTGAGGTGGTTGTGGCAGCTGCTGGCCAGGTGAACATCCGTGACACCCGAATGGTTTTGGAACTGCATTTGAGTCGATTCAGGAAGGGGGTTATTTCAGCAATTTCTGTAATAATTAGTGCATTTCTCTTGGAATAGCATGATCCAGAGAAAGCAGGAGTTGTTATATATGTCTACAGTGATTACATACCAGCATCTTCACATCGGCTGTGTATAGAGGCTCAGTGGTAAGCACCTTTCTGTCATCGAGGGATGCTGTTCTTCAGAGTAGTTTACATATACTTAATGTGGCAAATTTCTCCGTAGGAGCTGACAAGCAGTAACTTGCTATCTCACATAACTTTAAATTTTCCCACCTGTGATGATCCTTGGATTTTAAAATCTCAAAGGATAAAAGATCTCTGTGTTGGATTTTAGTTAGGGGTGTTTGTACCAGTTGTTGACTAAACATTAAAGTATCCAAAGTGTGTGTATATCTATATATAAACACATCAAAAGAATACATTGCCCCTAGATTTATTTTTTTTTTTTTTTGCTGTGAAATTAAGTATTCAAGGATATAGCTCATGTGTTTGGTACTGCTTGCTGGAAGATTGCACCCAGCCAGGAGGTGGGTTATGGATCTTTGTCCTAATCAGTCACCAGTCTAGAAACTGCAGGTTTTGTTGCTGTCTCTTTGTTCTTCAGTTGGAAGTGAGTGACTCTAGAGCTGCTAAAGGATCACGTGACTGACTTCCTCTCTGTTTCTGACCATCTTCCACCTCGTGGCTCACAAGTGGTGGCCTGTCCAGGGCTAGAATGGACTGGTAGCCTGTGCCATCGGAGCATGGAGGTTCTGAGTGCCTCGCTCAGTATGGAGGTTACTAGTCATCATCATCAGTGTCATATCTTCATGGGAGATGAGTGGATGAGAAGGCACCCCGTGGCAGAGCAGGAGTTTCTTTATCCTCTAGAGCAAGAGGAGGGACAGATACCAACAGCACTCTGAGTGGTGGTTGTCCCCTGGGAGAACTTTGTGCACCCTGGCTTGCTGGTGAGATCAACTTGGTGCTGAGCAAACGTTAAAACTCCTCCCCGATATGCAGCCTAAGATCATGCTGAGCTTTTGTTAAAGAAGCTTAAATGCTTGGTAGTATGTTTTTTTGTTCTTTGGGGGTCTTTTTTGCAGCAGCGTGTGTTGCTGGCACCCTTGCTGTTGCTGGCACCCTTGATTCTCTGCCTTGCAGGGTGTGTAGGAGCTCCATGCCTCTCTCTGTCGGTGGCCTTGGTGTGCAGCTCTGTGATGAGGTTGGTGTGGTGGTCTGTGCAGTAAATGAATCTCACTCAGAAGCTGATGACCTCATTTTGACATCTTCAAACCTACCATCTAGAGTCTGGTTGTGCTTGGGGAAGAGAATAGTGCTGGGAAACGGATTGGTCTTCCTGCACTAAACTTGGACCTGTAGAGGAAGCGTTTTTGTAACGCTCCTCTCCTGTTCTGCTTGTTCGCTTGATATTCAGAATGGACCCTAGCGTGAAGTGATGTGCCGTAACCACAGCCTCACATTTCTGCAGTGGTCATGTGTGCTTATATTGTCATATTAATTATATGCATGTTAATTGTTCTTTAGACCCATAATCTTTTTGTATGGTAGTTCTATTGAAAATTGCTGTGTGGGGCAGGATAAGATGCACAGCAGTGATGCATTATTCTGATAACAGGTTTGGGTATTTTTGTTTTTTATTGATGTGAAAGCTGTTTGTTGCTGGCAACGTCTACTAGATTGTGACAACACCTTATTTTAAGTGAGACCTGGTGATCTTGCAGATAAATGAGTTTCAAAGCTTTATTTACTCCTTCCTGTTGTGGAAAGACTGATCAGACTTTGCTATTTTATGAAATCAAGGGGGTGATTTGTTCCTTGAAAAACACAACTGGGAACAAATCAGTGGGTTTGAACTTTTGAACAGGTGATAATTGCAGCAGTGCTTGAATTTCAAAATAGTTTGTTCATCATTCAACAGAAGAAAATGTTAAACCTTGCTCTCTTAAATCTCTATTTTGAGATTTATGTACTTTTCTGCGAAGGTGGAAAGCAAGTGGGTGAATGAGGTTCAGCAATTTGTCCTTGAGGATTTTATCTATCTGAATTTCTCAACGTGATTTCATCCAACTTTTTATAATACAGGGCTAAGATTCCCTTTAACAGGTACATAGATGGCAACAGTACAGTTTACTTTCATCACATAAATAGTATGGATTTTAGGGACCGCAAATAAAATCCCAATTTTAAATATACAGATGAGTAATATTTGAGAAGAGTCTTCAGAGTACAGATTAGGTACCTGTGAGGTTTGAGGGTTTTTTTTGTTTCGGGTTTTGGGGGTTTTTTGGTGGTGGTGGTTGTTCTGATTGCAAAAGGAATGTGGATTGAGTTTCATTCTCAGTGGGAATAATGCCTTAATACTCAGGTTTGCCAGGATTCAGGAGAATTTTTCTGTGTTTGAGACTGACTAGTTTGTGTGCTGCCTAAGGTGAAAGTACTGGATTGCTGCCACTAGCAAAAGCTTGTCTGGTCAGTGATTTGACACGTCCTTTGAGAATTTTTGTTTTGCATATCGGGGCTTAAAACATTTGGACATAATGCTGCTTCTCATGTGTATTTCCTTTCTTAGAAGCAAAACCACGTAGCTGTATTTACAGCATAGGACCTGCAATGGTAGCTGAACTACCTTTTTTTGTTAAATTTTGGAGTAAGTCTGGGTTTCACTTGCTAAACTTATTTGGGTTTCATTTGCAGTTGATAGAAGTTAAAATCTTGCTTTAACACGCAGACACTTCAGGTGTAAATTAGTGTTGGCAGAATACCAAGCTGAATCTTACACAGATTTGGAGGAAGAATACAATTCAGGTGATACCATTTTTGTAAGAAATTAATAATTACACTTCATGGTAGTATTTGTCTCAAAGGAGGAAAAAAAAACCCACCGTATCTGCGAGTCTGTAAGTGGTTCTCTGTGAACAAACCTTTGGCCTATGTAGAATTCTGCCATAACCACAAGGAATTCATATGGATATAGGAGTGCCCGTATGGAACAACTACTTGCGTCACAGCCTCTGTCACTAGGAGACACAAATGGTGCGTGATCATACAATAAAATCGAGCTACACTAGTTGCTTTTTAAAAGATATAATTCTTTTCTCCGTGTGCCCTTCACCAGTTTCAAATTAAATGAACTTTGTAAACGTGGTGGAAAAACTACGTGTAGTCTAGCAGTAGGGTAAGCCAGCATCTGGGTGAGGAAACACATCTTGTATTTGAATAAAATTATCATATTAGAGGCTTAGATTCATACTCAAATTTAGTCATGGAACGATTTCTACTGTCTTAGCTGTTTGGCCCATGGCATGTAATTCAGGTTGGCACAACCACTGGTTTAAAACCAGAGCTCACATAAGAATATCAACTGCTGTCCCTGACACATCTAACTCACTGTGTAATTTTGGGTACAAAACCACCACAGATCTGAACTGCTTGAAAACAAGAGACTGAAATTATCTATTAACACAGGCTGGATTAAAGAAAATGTTGTTTCACTGTTTGCGTTTTACCAGGTAAAAAGATAAAAGATCAATGAACGGAAAAGAAAATGAAAAGGTAAATTTTTTTTTTGAGCTGTTCTTTGATAGGAAAAAAATGCATCTGCTAATCATTGAGGAAGGCTGTGTGTGCTGCAAAAAATAAACACTGCCCTAATCTATGCATGACTCAGAAACAAAAATAAAAGGTCAAGCCTTTCCCCTTCACTTCCCCCTTTGGTACTAAGTAATTTTGAATGCTTATCTAGTTCTAGTACAGTTCTAGTACGTACGCTATTCATAGTAACAGAGAGTAAATACAGATAGAAACAGGTGTAGCATTATTTGACCATTTTTGAAAATACACAAAATTTTAAAAACTTTTGGGGGCAAAAATTTCCCTCTGGATTTAATTCAAAGCTTATCAGGCTGATACTGATTTAGTACTGTGTATTTTGGAACAGATTTGTGTATAATAATGTAGAGATACAAGTTTTATGTAAAAGGGGAAACTAACTCACACCTTGTAGGCTGCCTACATTAAGAAAACCCATCTTTTGTTATTTGTCTAGACTTTTGTGATGATTTACAGCCGCCTTTTGTATTTCTTGTTTATCCTTGTAGCTAGAAAGTTTTTCTTCAATGTTATAGCTACAGATAGGTAAGCAGCAACCAGTGGATATTGAGAACAGTCCATCACAGCATCTTATAAAACATTTTAAAACGACACCTTGGAGGTAAGAGGCAAGGTGTCCGTGCCTTACTTCTCTCTTTCCTTGAGCAGTTCCTTGCAAAGCAAACCCGATTCTTTTATGCCTTACTTACTGTATTTAGGTCTTGTAATTATTATCTAGATTCTTCCTTTTGGGGATTATGCTTTAAGATAGACTAAGGAAAAGAACCCATGTATGAGTTTCAGTTAAAAGTCTAGATAGCAGATAGAGCCGAGTAATTTTTGTTTGATTAGGCGGAGCAGAATAATGGCTTTTAGTTTCACACACAGCACTGCTGTTGGTACAGTTCCCAACAAGCAGTTACGTTTTTGGAGCAGTCCCAAGTCGGTGACCCCAATATTAGAGTGCTGCTGTAATCTCTCAGATGCTTTTCTTCATTACTGCTGCCCGTTTTGCCGCACTGGGTGCCTGTTCTGAAGTGTATTACTTTCTGTTTTATTAAATATCGTTGTTGATTTTGGGGCCTTTTTCTCATCTGCTAAGGTCAGAATTCACAATTATGTTGACCTTCTAAATTCTTGCCTCTCATCTTTGCTTGGCTTTGCGTGCCTGTTTCATAAGTGTCATCTATGCGGGCGATCAAATTGCTGATGGAGATACTATAATCCTGGGAAAGAAGTTTCATGTTTCATTCTTATCTATAAAAACAATTATTACAGTTGTGTTTGGAAAAAAAACCTTATAAACAGAAGGATGTTGCAAGTGGCCAAAGCTTTCACGCATGGTGAGTAGGGTGGAGGCTGTGCCCAGGTGACACGTGCCCGATGTCACGTGTCCCACGGCACCATCCCACACTGCGAGAGCGTTCAGCAAGGCTGGTAAAGATTGACCGAATGGAATTGCATTCACCTTGGGACTGCAATCACGACTTCATTCCGTACTGTGTCAGTGCAGCTATATTAAATAATAATCGACTGTGGGTTCATTTATTTTATCAGTTAATTTGCTTGCCTCAATAGAATTTCCTCGTGTGCCTTGATTCTAGGAAGTGAACTGATGACTGTCATATCTAGTGCATGAACGTGGAAAGAACTCAAGCTTGGCTTGTTAGAAACTTTATATCTTCTCATAAAACATGATGATGATTTGCTTGGCAGAATTATGGGCTCATAGTTTTCCTAAATGAGGCTTTTATTATGAGCTGCCTGTGTGAAGTACGTGGCAGGGTTCTCTCCAGAGACACAGGTCACTCTTGAAAAGCTGACTGAAGCTAGTTTTGGTGTGTATCACACTATGTGCAGTAGCTATGTGGACATACATAATTAATTTGTCAGATTTGTGTTGGGTCTTTCATCTGCACACAAATTAGTAAGCAGAGCAGAGTGGGGAAAAGCCCCCTTGTCACTCTCTTTTTTTATTATTATTATTTTTTTAATTGTAATAAGTTGTTTTCTTGTTTTCTGCTTTTGTTATGCCGCGATACGTAAAGCATTTTGGGCTGTCATCGGGATTGCTTGGAGTGGCCAACATCTGGAAATTTCCCGTGCCTTGGGACAAAATAGAATGCACAAGGATGGGTGGAGTAAAAAAATAAGCAACCAGTAACCTCAGCTCCCAACTGTCTTCCCACATATTCACTCCCTAGGAGTTTGCATCCAGAATAAATAGTATTTTCTGCATGGACAGACACTCAGCTCCAAGCAGGGAACTGGACAATGACGTGCCAGTGTTCAGGAAGGACTTATAACCTGTAACTTCTTGTCTTCTCTGACAGTGAGCCCTCTACCTTTTCCTTCCTGTGCCTGGGGGAATGAAGAACCCATGTACTGGGCTGTGCTGGAAGAGCAATTTCTGAGCTACTTAATACAGCAGAACCAGCTTATCTGATTTTTCACTTATTTTTGTTGTTGAGTCCCTCATGTTCTGTAAGTTCAAAGAGAACTTTCTACATCAGTTTAACAAAGCTTTTTTTTTTTTTTTTTTTTTTTTTTTTTNTTTTTTTAGTTTTGTTTTGTTTCAGCTGCTCAGTATTTCACAGCTTTACGGGCTGGAATTTTTATTACCTTGCTGGACCAGTGTGTCTGGCTGGTGGAGCTTGGCTGAAGGTTAGCATCACTGAAGCCTTCTAAGAAAAACATCCACCACTCTACCGGCCTGTAGACCATAACCTCTTTGCAGTTTTCTGCTCTTTATTCAGGATGTGGATATGGCTTCCTGTACTTGAGCGGGTCTGGACGTCTTGCCACTGATCGTTCTCCCGAGTGCCGGCTCCTGTGAACTGGCAATGACCGGCGGTGGGGTTCAGAAAGCTCTTTGACAGATGTGGGTGTTGCTAGGAGAAGACACGTCCGCATCTCTGGCACTGAGTGAGGTCATAAGAAAAGGAGAGCATGTTCCTCCAGCCTCACGAAGAATTGCTAATAGGAATATTGGAAGTTTAATAGAATAGCTGAAATTCACAATGATACTCATCTTGTGAACAAATGCAAGTGCTGCGTGTAGATATTTGACTCCATTGATTGTAATGGGAATTTGACTGAAAACATCTTTACTGCTGTCTGCGATGATGTAAACCTGCCATTTGCCACACCTCTTCTTCCAGTAGGGCACCCTGGAGAGTAACAACTTGCCTTCTCTTGACACAGAGGAAAACCAGCATCCGAAGGTGCAGGTTTTAGGTTCTTCTTTGGATTGTTTCTTGTTTCAAGGCACTTGATGCCCTATGTGAGGTATTTTTTGGTTCTTTTCTACTGCCTAAGCTTTAGACCTTGACTGATACACCTTTTACCTCCTGCCTTGGACTCTGACCAGTAAGTGATAAACGTGAGCCTTATTTTTACTGCTTGTCAGGGATAAATTATGTTAATATAGGAATAAAGTGGTTATTTATATGACTGGAGGTTCATAAGTCAAGAAGACACTTTGGTTGCAATTCTGCTGCCCCTGCTTAATGGAATCTTATATCAAAGAGGAGAAAAGTAGATTTTGGGCTTTTTTTTTGCTCATTCTTAAAGCAATCAAAGGAGTTTTGCTGCTTACTGGTTTTGTGCATCTAAGCCTGAGCAAGCTCAGTTGTCTTGTGTTCTTTGGTTTTAAGTGATCCTAAAGTACAGTCTCTTAAAAAACTTCAGATACGTTTTTATATCACTCCTGTAATTCCAGTTTTGAGGTCTGATACTAAAGATGTGAAGTAATGATCTATAAGCATTCATAAAGGCTTGTGGTCTGTCCTACTTTATTCCTGTTCTGTCTTGGTTTTTTTAGATAATACTGTATAAGAAAAGGACTTGGTGTTCGTTGGTTATTCTATTGCAGGTGGAAAATGCTGTGCAATGTTTATCTGTACTGTAGAATTCCTGTATTTATTCTCTGGATCAAAACCCACAATTTTTCTGATATGCTGTAATTTAGGAAAATAATCTCTATATCACTTTTAAAACTCCTTTCAACTTGAGGCATAATATAGTAATTTTCACCTTTTTTATTTTTTTTTAAACCAAAAGCATTTTGCACTTGAATGTGTCTTCTCTGTTGTGTATTTATTGATTGCAGCAAATAGTGATCACTGAGACAGATGGACGGGGCTCTTGGGTGGGATAAAGGCGTTCTGCTGTCAAAACTTGGATCGTGTGATTGTTTCACTTAGTTCCTTCGTTTTGGTTTTGTTCATATTCTTGCTTTCATGCTTTGAATTAATTATGTGGTTTTGTTTATAGTAAAACAAAAAGAAGAAACTTTTTTTTTTTTTTCCCCAGTGCTGACTTAAAACAAGCTCTGGGTTGTTCAGACTACAGATGGTGTTTTATTTTAATGTTGGTATATTTCTGGGGGTGGGGAGGAGAGCAAAAGAGCTTAGAATAATTCTGTTCACAGACTTTGAAATAAAATGAGTTTATCTCCCCTGGCAGATTCTTTTTGCCTTTTCATAAGACAGATAAATAGTAGCCTTTCACTGAAAGAAGATACTGTATATGGGTATATTATGCCTGTAATAAGCCACAAGATTTCCCTTGTAGTACCAACCTTAGCATTCATATAGTAGAAATAAATATTTCTATACTGATTTGTGGATTTTCCTATTTATTTCTCTGCTGGCCATTTTCTTGGAAACTTTAAGCAACAGAACACAATGAGTGTGTCTTTGACAAAGAGGGTATAATTTCTAGAGATAATGGTTTTGATGGTTCTTGAAATGATGGGATAGGACTGCAGAGTGTAGGGATGTTGTAGCTTCTGTGATGGGTGTGTGGGAAGGCTACTTGCATTAGAAGGTAGCTTATTACATGTTTCCAAATTTGGCCTTAGTGTAGATAATCCAGCAAGATCCCTGAATGCCAGTATTTTTCTCTTGATGTATTAAATATAACTAATTATGCAGCAAATGCAAATTCAGAAATAGGTTATTTTTTGATCCAGAAGAGTAGTACTGATTAAAGATTGCTATTTTTCTGAACGCCTCATGTATTTTTGCAAGTAATTGAGAGCTCTTTGCTACTTGCAATGACAAGTACAGAAGAAATTAGATAGAAAAGTTCAGGTAGTGTACTGCTTTCAAGAAAATTCTAATTTGGTTCATTTAAAAAAAAAACAAACCCTTGCTTAATCTCCTTAGGCTTTTTAAAACAAATTGCCATGTTTATTATAGGTATGTAGTGCTTCATTAGTAAAGATTACAAGGTTTACAACACCTGATTTGCATAGATACCATGTCAGTGCAGGGTGTGCCAAGTTGGCTGTACGTGGTCATCTTTCCCCTGCGCTTCTTGAATCTAGAGTAGGGGGAAACTCGAAAGAGAAGGTGTCCAGGCTCAGTGCAGCATGGTCCCACCATGGCTGAGCGTGACCAGGGTGCAGAGCCAGCAGCAGCTGTGGTTCTGCAGGTAGAGGGCAAAGGATTTCGTACAAGGGACAAGGGATTGCTTGAGGAGGAGGTGGTAGCTTCTGAGCAGTCTTTTCTAACTTTATGTGGTGGCAAACTCTTATTGAGAAGAACCTTTTGGGTGCTTACGTGGTGTTTGCTCATAGGCAATGGTTTTCAGTTTATTTGGAAATAGATGAACCAACCCTAGAGCTGAGACTGTCACCATGGACCAGCACATGAATCTTCTGGATGCTGCGATAAGTGACAAACATGTTTATTGCATGTAATGCATAGATTGAAGTATTAGAATAACCTGCTTTCAGTTCCACTGAATGCAGTTTATGCAGTATCTTAAAGGCCAAAATACTTAAATTTTTTCTCTCCAAAGCATACTTTGCTATGTCATGTTGCCAAGGAACAGCTTGCATCCAAAAGTTGCTAGGACCTTGAAGCAGTGCAGATGGAGTTCATGACTTTTAACCACATAGCTTTAGGAAATCGAAGATTGTTTAGATACAGCACTGGTAAATACTTATGTCACAGATTGCAGGGTTGACAGGCAAACGTAATTTATAGTGGATTTGATGAAATTAAATCAATATTTTTTCAGAACACTTGTTTCATGGAGTAATAAATGAAAGTATTACATCTGAAATCCATCTGAAATCGTCTTCCCTTTACTGTGAGCATTAAGAATTAAGTATTCAGGGAAACCATTGTTAATATTATTGGCTAGAAAATCTGTGTGGGTGCTTTTTACCACTAAGTCATCACAGAAGTGCCTGTTTGGCTGCAATTACAATTACGTGCTTTTCTTTTTCCCTAGGTGGCTATTTTTTAATGCAGTAGTGTCATTAGCTGGCTGAAGACTTAAACATGAGAATAGCAGGTAAGCTCGCTCAGTAAAATCAGTCTTTTGTCACTTGCCAAACACATGCTATGGACAGCACTTTTAAGACCTTTTTGTCACAACTTGTTATAACATGAAACTTCCTGAGTGGTTACTGGGAATTTGAAAAACTGGGAGTTCGAAAGTTAAAAAAGCCTTTTCATAGAGGTAAGTTTCCATGGTAGAGGGTCTGCGCAACTGATTTTATGTGACAGAAAGTGCAGTGGTTGTAAAAATAAGATATTTGTCAATGTAACACTATGATAAAATATTATTCTAGGCATTTCCTTGCAGGAGAACGCCCTGTGTGGCAATTGGAACAGTTTAGAATTTCTCATGCATTGCGCTTTTATCAATAGCTGTAGTGTTATAGTGTTATGTTGCAGAAGAAGCAACTGTTGGCTCTTTTAGGAGAGAATAACACCTTTTTTTTTTTTTTTTTCCAAGAGAGTTGCACATTAACCTTCTTAATGCATTAAATTAGTCATTATTTTTGTCACTACTAATGTTGTTTTATTAATCTCAATATGTATAACTGGGAGCAACCTGTTAAAGTGAATCTGATAAAGAACTGGGAAATGCTGCAATTTTTAGAAGATGGCTAAATCACCTGGAAAATTACTTTTCCAAACCTCCTTTTTTTTTTTTTCCCCCCTTCCATCTAAATGCCTTTGTTGCTAAAGCCCATAGACAAAGCTACAGTGGTTCCTATGGAATGTTTAACCTGTGGCAAAGAGGCTGATTGTGGTTCAGGTGCTGAAAGAAATTTCTAGGAGATTTCTTACCTCTCCCTTAGAGGGGAGCGCTGGCAGTTCAGTTGAAATGATACCGAGTGGAGGGGGTGGCTGCTGCTCAGGCCGAGCTCTCGTTCATCACACCTACTACCTGCTGAAACACCACACTCTCCTAGTACCACTTGCTGGATCACACATTCCAAAACCTGGTGCCATCTTGTCTTTTTAAGCAGTGTTGCTCTGAAAACCTTTTCTCCACTTCTTGGTGTGTGTTCAGATCGTCTGTTTTCTCTAGTGTTGACACACGGTTCACTTCCCTTCAAATGCAATATCCTCTGGAGTTCCTGTGTGATGTTTTTAAAGTGTTTGTGTCTGTGTTTTCTTCCATGGGATGTATGTGCTCACACACCTGAAAAGGGAAAGTGGGAGAGGAGGACTGAACTACAAGCAAACAAAAAAGTTGTATCTCTTTCTTCATCTTTCTTTTCTTTTCCTATCCCCTTATCTTTTTTTGTATTTTTTTTTTAGCCTTTGGAAGGTTTGATTAACATCTCTTATCCCTCTGAAGGCTGAGTAATCTGTCTGTTTTAAGATTCTTCAGAACAGCCCATCACAGCAGCAGCCTGAGATCTGCAGGAGTACATAAGTTTGGGGTTTTTTTCTAAAGGATTTATTTGGTTGGCCATCTGAGAAGCTGAGACATGCTGTCAGGTTGCTTCTATACAGTTTGGCATACTGGGGTGAGGCAGGAAGGCAGGATGTTCATCAGATGCCTCCTCACCTAACTTCTGCTCTCAGCATTTTACAATAAGCTAAGAGTTGCGTAAAAATCTAATGAAAATTACGCTAAAAAACAGCGGGGTTCACAGCAGTAGCACATACTCCCAAGCTTCTGTTTCAGATGTAAATTGCTGTGGCTGTGTGCTTCCAGCTCTTCTCCCAGAAGGTAGTTTGACCTCTCAGAACTGGACAAAGTTAGGCTTGTAAAACTTCGAGCTACCTTGCAGCTTCAACATCTTAAATGCGCGAGGGGAGAGGTACTGCTTTTTGTTACCTTTTAAAGTAGCTCTCTTGAGTCTTCAGGCTTGCATTTGGATGGGCACTAATTTAAATTTGTTGAAAAGGAGGCTTGGTTTATTTGTTAGATGTTTTTTGGTTTTTTTAACACAATGCTCACACCTTGGGGAGTTGGACTAGATGGTCTCTAGAGGTCCCTTCCAACTCTGAAATTCTGTGATTCTGTGATCTGACCCACAAGAGCAGCCAAGCTACAGCGTGTGAACAGATCCCCACGTGGTCTTGGCCAAACATTAAAACAGAGCTACCTCAGTTGGGAGGAGACGAAGAGGAGTGTTTGTGAACAGTGGGAAAACGGGTACAAACGGCTAAGAACAGGGAAGTGGGATGGGCAGAAGTGAGAAATTCCCCTTTGGACAGCAGGCAGTTAGATCGGCTTAGTTAATTATTTTTTTTTTTAGGTGGATTTCCATGGAAAAATCTGTGGTTTGTGCTGGCTGCTGAGTTGAGTTTATGTACTCTGGTGTCAGACAAGCCTGAAGCTGGAGAAAGCTGAAATGCTATACCAAGTGTTTGGTATGGTGACCTGATGGGCTGCCTCAGTTGCGTCCTACATTACGATGTCTGTTGCTCACAGATTACTTCCGTTTAGCGCGTCCACAAATGATCATCCTATTCCTGCGTTTCTCTTAATGTGGCCTGATACAGGTTTCTTGTGTCGTTAATTTTGGTAAACTTACTGCTATCATTTGCAGATAATTTTTTTGAAACTTTCCTCTGCTTCTGAACAGGTGCTGCCAAGTTGGTAGTAGTCGTAGCGATATTTTTATTGACGTTTTATGTCATATCTCAAGTTTTTGAAATAAAAATGGATGCAAACTTAGGACACATATTTGGTAAGTGATGACTCTTTTCTCCGGACATTTACTAATATTTAGTTGAGCCATAATCAAGAATATCATATTAATTTTCTTTTAAGCTTGTCTTAAGCTCTTACACTTAAGAATTCTGTGTTTATTTGTAATGTGTGTATTTGTTATTTTTCTATGTATAATATATATAATGTATGTATTAAGTTATTTTCTGTATGAAATATTTAATCTACTCTCATAATAAATCCCTGATAACTTTCATTCTTCTACTGTGTAAAGGTTAATACTTTATATAGGAACATAATGTTTGGATGTATTTGATACTTCATCTCAACCAACCTATTTTTATAGGGGTGCAGAAAGGTTTTAAATTTCTGGGGTATTTTACAGCAGGTTACACTTAAATAGTAACATCTTGTAAAACTTTTTTGTTCATTTTAGCTCGATCAGCACTGGATCCAGCTGCACACTGTGAGTATTCGTATGCATGTGTTACTGCTGTGACTTGCTTTTGGCAATAATAAAAAGACTCTTGAATTTTCTTAGTTAAGAAAGTCTTAATTACATTCCAATTGCAATCAGAAACTAATTTTCCTCTTTTTCTGATTTTTCCTAAATTTCTGGTGAAGTCTGTTTTTTGCCAGCATTTCACTTGTAGTCTTGTCTTGTGGCTTTTAATGACAGTGCCAGAGCAAGCAAGCAGTAGGGAGAGAACAAGAAGTAGAATAATAAGGTATTGCAGGAACCTAGATTATGTTAAGCTGCTGTGAAGCTGGGGATGAGATACCGTTTGTCTTTGCTCTTCCATTGCATTCCTTCAGAAAACTGACTGATGCTTCTCTGTTAACCTACCTGTGGTATTGTCTCTAAAATCCTTTTTTATTTCCTTTTGAAGCTACAAAACCTCCAAGGTACAAATGTGGGATCTCTAAAGCTTGTCCTGAAAAGCATTTTGCATTCAAAATGGCAAGCGGAGCAGCAAATGTAGTTGGACCTAAAATTTGTGTAGAAGATAATGTGTAAGTATTTTTACCTGCTTTCTCTAAGTATCTCTTTCAAATGCTGTCTCAGATCACTTTGAACACATAAGCAGAAGTGATTCTTTGTATGTTTCGTTTTGCCAATGGTTTGACCACATGAAAAAATTATATTGCCTTATAACTTAATCTCTGATGAAGCACACATGGTTCTCTGAAGTAAATTCGGAAATGTATGCTATTTTAATACATGCAAGATAGTTTACACTTTATTTCAGGTTTACAGGCTTAAAAATTGATTTCTTCAAGTCAGATGCAAACATGCCTCCAAGTAACTTATTCTTGTGCCTGTAATAGTAGTTCAATGAACGACTGTATTTTTAGCAATTATTCTTGATACTTCTAACTGATTGTCATCAACTTAAACTGTGCTGTGGAATTCTTTTGCAAGTCATCTTTTAAACTACCTATTTCCATAGCACTAACATCAGAACATGTTTTCCACTTTCCTTTAAAGGGTGACTTCAAAAGGGAAAAAGAGTGTTTCAGTGATCAGTAGTTATTTAATTAAAGTTAAGTCTGAAACAGTTTGGTGTTTCAGTCCCGTATTTCTAATAATTGTATTTTTAATACAGTATTATAATAATACTGTGCCTAGAGTATTTGAGTGAATACCTTTCAGTAATCCCCATAATGGGAATATTAATAGTTATTTTTAGATGCTTTGTTTCTTTGCTTTTAGGTTGTTTTCACCCAGCGTGTGCAGCTTTGTATAACGTATTCTATCCATGCAACTTCGCGTGTCACTTGTCAGAAAAGACATGATGTTTTTAATTGTTTAAATACCAGTCACCTTTACAAGCCTTTGCCTCCTGTTTGCATATGAACTACTCCAGTTCAGCTGTTCTCAGCCCAGGCTGTTAGCACTGAGCGTTTCAGACAGCACGTTAGTGCTAATGAATTATAGAGAAAACAGACACTTCCCTATGGACAACATAACCCCATGGAATACACTAAGCAGTGTCATTAATCTGTAAGAGAATAAAAACTATTGGTTTACATTTTCCATCACTGTATTCTCGAAAGTGACTCTGTAAGATTAATCTTATCCTCAAGATCACATAAAACTATATTGTTAGTGCTAACTAGCAATTAAGATATAGTCAAGGTTGAAATGGGAGCTTTTTTTTCCGTTGACAACTAAAGGCGTGCGGGTTCTTCGTGTCGTGTTTCGAGTAGAAACACAAGCAGGGCTCGGATTCCGAGCCCTTCCCTCTTGGCTCCAGCGGGCCCTGCTCGGGTGGGAGTGGGTTTGCAGCGGAGCATCACGGTGGGGCCGGGCAGCGCGTGAAAACTGAGCTTGAGAGTGCTCTGGTGGCAGGAAGGAACCATGGGCGGCTGGGTTCTGCTTTCCACTCTTATCGCAGGTCTGTGACCTTGGGCAGTCTTATCTAATCTCTCTGCCTGGGTTTTCATTTTATTGTTGCAAAGCCATCTACCCTCTCCTTCTGGTTGCTAGGTAGCTTAGTATTTGCGAAGACTTAAGGTGATTCATGAATTAAAAGTTGTGGGAGTGCAAGTAATATTTTAACTTCAGGGGGGTTTTCTTTGGTGGTGGTTCTTTTGTTTCATTTTTTTTTTTGTTTGTTTGTTTTTTGGGTTTTTTTGGTTTTTTAACATCTCACTGGTTAACTAAGAAGAGATCATACAATCCTAGAACGGTTCAGGTTGCGCGGGACCTTAAAGATCACCTAGTTCCAACCCCCCTGCCATGGGCAGGGACACCCCCCACTATAGAGCAGGTTGCTCAAAGCCCCATCCAGCCCGGCCTTGAACACTTTCAGGCGTGGAGCATCCACCGCTTCTCTGGGCAATTGTTATTCCTGTCAAAAAAACCTCAGCCCAAACCCAAACAAAACCAAATCCAAACCAAAACATCCTCTACTGGATATTTCACTGAAGAAAGTGATGAAAAGAATGTAGTTGCTGGCAAGAAACCCTTTATTCTTTTAACACAAGTGCACACCTTAGTGCGTAGCTGTTGGAGTCTTGAGTCCAACTTCCCGTGGCAAAGATCTTTCTGAATTCCTTCTAGGCAGGACTTCTAATGCCTAATTAAGTGTCCAGCAGAATTATTATCTCCTGCTTTGTTCCTGAGATGGCTGATTTCTTTTCCAAAAGCTACCATAACTTTATGGATTGTAAAGAATTCTAAAACTGATGAACGACTGCCCTCCTGTGAGAACGCTGTCACATTACAGCCTGTACTGTTTGTGACTTGGGGCACAAGCTGTCTCCAGTGTGTAAAGTAGCATCGCAGAGCTCTGAAAGAACTTACTACCTTTTCAGTAGCACTTTTTTAGTGATATTTTGTGAAATCAAAATGCTTCATTCTGATTTCTTTCTGGTTTTCATAGTTCTGAGACAAGGAAGCAGGGACAAGTTTCCACAATTTGTTAATGATATTCACAACAGTTGTTTTTGCTGTGTATTAAACATAAGGATGTCACTCGGTTTATGAGAGCACTAAAGGTGCTGATATAATTCAGAATGCGTTTAATTTTGCAATTTTTCTCTTATATATTTATTTTAGTGTGAAATAGGAATTCTGCTGTATGGCAGTTCAGTTGTGCCTCCTATATTGGAAGGACATAATCCAAATTAAAGAGAACAAACTTTAGTCATCAGCAAATTGTTAAATGCTGCAGTTAATACTTCACAGGTTTTTTAGGAAAGCTAAAGTGTTGCTGTACTTCTTTACTGGCAATATCTCCATGTAGTTTTATGTCTATAAAGAAACAAATTGCATGATTGTGCCACTGTGATCTTTTAGCAGGATGTCGCACTGCATTCCTGTAGTAACTAGTAATTCTTCTATTCACACTTGCAAGATTTTTATGTTGTCTGAAATCCATTATAACTTTTGTTATGTATATGTGGATTTTCGGCATCTAATCTCCCAGGGTATTTTTTGCCTGGTATTTATTTACAAAGAATTGTGTACTTAAATTAAAAGGACGTTCTTACTCTTTTTGGTAAATTAAGTGTCCACTAAATCTTATTTGAGCACAGGAGTGTGTTCAGAGCTTCACTGTCTTTTTTCATTTGTGTTTTCAGTCTTCATTTGCCATCTGTTTTTATTGTTCAGAAAAGATGCTCAAACGTGACATGAAAATCACATGATCAGAGAAGAAATGGTCCTCCAGTGGCCAAAATACTTTGGGAATTCCTTTACTATCCAGAACTAAATTCTGCATTTCAGCAGAAAATGTCAAGTCCTCTGTTTCAGAAGATATTAAATTGGAATTTTTAGTTTTAATCAGAATTTTTGGCAGATGGTATACCTTAGAGGACTAACAAGAATACCAACTCTCTCATCTCTGATTACTAGTTCTTTAAAACTGAAGTCGCTGTGCCAAGAGTTACCATTAGCTGACAGTCTTTCACGGCCTCTGTGAGATAGCTAATACTGAGTCTGTTCCTGATAGCTGTCTATTAAATTTGACATTCCTCTAAATTTTGCCTTCTCTCTTCATCCTGGGTGCAAATGATAGCATCAGAGGGGAAGATTTTTGTCATGCTTCAGTCATAAGCCTTTTCTTGTTTCTAGCCTACCACTAATAAGTTAGCATGAGAAAGCTGATGTTGCTTAGGACAGATGTTTAGGCATGACCTGGAAATCACATGATTGCAGAGGAAATGCAAAAAAGGCTTTGAACATAACAGGATTTTACGCATCCTTCCTAGAGCAACCTGTGGAGGTTAAAGAAATCCTGATCAGAATGTCTTTTCAAGCATCTGTTAGAGTGTGTTTGTAATTAATGAGATACATGCACCTATATGTTTACATTGAGGTGCTGTCTTGAATCTCAGCTGAAAGCTTCTTCCTAACCTTAATTTATGTAATTGTTTCAACACTTACTCCTATTTCTCCTTCTGTCTTTTACCATTTGATTCAAAATGTTAATGCTGGGATATCTGAGGCCTGGAGGCAGACTGGGGATCTTTGTGCAGTGCGAGTCAAAAGAACGAGGATGTCTGGAAGCTCTCTTGCTGCAGTGGTACACCCACCATGGCCCGAGGCGGCACGGCATCCTCCCCGACAGTCTTGACATTCCCATTAGCTCTTCCATACAGCTCTGAAAGGCTTCCATTTTCACAGGGCATCTCTTCTTCCCAGCTCCTTTGCCACTCTGAGCTTGGCCAAATAGTTGCTGTCGCAGATGGAGGGTTTTGTTGGAATGTGTAACTGTACTGCAAGATGATATTCATCTTCTGTGTAAAGTCCCATCCATGTTTTAACTATTTTTCTTGGATTTAGGTGTCCTATTACAGGTACAAGGAGCTAACTGCTTCGGCTTTGTTTCTTAATGCGATGCTGCAATACTAATTTTATTCAGTTAGCTTTTAATTCTGGTAGTTTGCTAATTAATTCTGTTCAGTTAGCTTTTAAACTCATTAACACATTTTTGTTCCTCATGTGCTTACAAAAAAAGCTTTAAATGTTGGTTACATGACTGCTAAGCTCCTCAAATTATTATTTGTTTCAGGGTCTTTAACTGCAAGGAATTTTCTTAATTACATTAACAGCACTTTACTTTTTGTGACACATTAAATATGCACACATACTTTGAAATCAAGATGATTTAAGTGATCAAATGAAATGGATACAACTGGGGATAGCAAATCTGTTGTTCTCAGTTCAGATTAGTTCAAGTAGATTTTGTTTGTACTCATGAACATGTGGTCTTTCAACTACATATCACTTAGAATTTCATTGATCCTATTTAAAAATTGGAACTACTTCACATCAAAAAAAGTTGTTATATTAAAAATAAAATTGTTTCTTTTGTTTCAGTCTAATGAGTGGAGTTAAAAATAATGTTGGCAGAGGAATAAATGTGGCCTTGGTCAATGGTAAGTGGTGGTGTAAGTGAGCAGATTGTCTTGACTTTTCTTTTTGTTTCTAAAAATGTGCAGTAAAAATAGTCACCACAACCTTCCACATCACTGTCTCAGTGACACATCAGATAAATTGCTAATGCACATATAAAATGGAAAAGGAAATGAGGGGCATGCTACTTCTTTTGACTTAGTGTGGTGCCATCACTGGTAAAACATTGATAGACTGAATTCTTCTGTTGATCTCTTTTCAGTGAAACCTGTTTAACAATTCTGTTACTATGTGGAAAGACCAGCTCATTAGCTCCTTGCTAGAAATCGGTATATAGGATTAGTCCATACATATAGATCTTGTCCCTGAATACATCATGTTATGTAATTGTGTTCAGGATTCTTAATTTTCATTAGGACCAAGCAAATTTACCCGTGTGAAAGCTGAACTGAACATCAGTACTGGCAGATTTGTCCTTAATGTGTAGGATGTAGTTCCTTGTAGCACTGAGACAGCACTCTGTAATTTTACTGTATTCAAGTTTACATCATCTAAAGCATGACTTGAGCAATACTTGCCTGATCCTGTTTGGCTCTTCTAAATTGTCTCAATGTGTTCCAAACCAAAATACTTATCTTTGTATTATATAGGTGCCGGTCTTTCTCCTGAACTTTAATTATATGTGTTAAAAAGATTAAAAAGAGAACTCTACCTCCCATCAAATACTGCCTTTAGACAGCATAGTAGGAAAAAAAACAAAAAAGGCAAGATAATGAGATTACTGTATTGTCCACTTTCTTCTATTTGTTCTGGATGTTTAAATTGACTAAGAATTTCCAGTCTATAGTAAAACGTGCAGTGTGATTTCAATCTTTCTTATTTTCCACGTGGCATTAAAGGCAACCTGTAGCTGTACTCTTTTGTTTGCAAAACCAACTTTTTTTAAAAAAACCTGCAAGTACAGAAGTGAATTCTCTCTATTGGTTTTAGAGACTGTGGGCTTTTTCTTTTATTTTGTATCTGCTTGAAGCAAAATTTGATGACGCCAAATATTTCTTTTTCTCCAGGTAAAACAGGAGAACCATTAGACACTAAATTCTTTGACATGTGGGGAGGAGGTAAGAGCAGTTACCTTAGCTAGTTAGAGACAAACAACTTAAATGCCTTTTCTAATTTTTCATCCCCAATTCTTCTGGCTCTAGTTGCTGTGGTGGTTTAAGGTGATAGATAAGGGAGTGCTTCACCTCTCCCTCTGTAACTGAGGAGGGTACAACTTTAAAGAAGCACAAATAGTTGAGGTTGGGAGGGAATGGTGTGGTTAATCAAATATGCTTGTTCTTCCCAGTGTTTCCCACTGGTAGTTGTGTCTTTACTCAATACGGATGAGACCCTTTCTATGAAATCAAAGGGTTCTCTTTGATGCAGTTTATCTTTCTCCCACTGAGCATCTTTTTATAAATTTGTAAGTACAGTTACAAATACTCTTAAAAGGAATGTCTTTGCATGAAGACATTGCAGGTGTTTAAATGTGGAATGGCTGCATGTTATTAAACAGCTTTGTGTTCTCTCTCTTTTCAGACGTGGCACCATTTATTGAATTTCTGAAGTCCATCCAGGATGGAACAATAGTGTTAATGGGAACATATGATGATGGTGCAACTAAGTATGTAATTTACTTGTTATAGTAACTATCATAACTATTATTTAAACTTTTAAATGCTGCCTTATACCAAAAAAAGCACAAAACCATTCTTTATCACACAGTCACTTCTGCTGGATATTTTGTTCTTCCAGGATGATGGATTTGAAACTATGCTTCCAATTTATTAGTTTTATAATGCTGATGTGATCTGGGGACAAGGATCAAATTAAAGCTAACTTGGAGTAATGGGTTATGTATGTATTTACATAGAGGACTGTTAGGTGTATGCTTTTGTGATCCCAGCAACAGAGAAACAATAAATATAAATGAGACATTAAATTAGACCCTTTAGCAGAAATATCACAAGTGTTTAAAAATTTGAAAAGTGTAGAGGTTAGTAGTTGGCTAATTAGCAATTGCTATATCAGTACATAGTTGGGGTTTTTTCGCTTCCCTTAGGGAAGATGTTAATATTATAAGCTGACAATGTAGGGCATATGGTCAGTCCAACAAACTGCCTACTCATAGATATGTCAGGCATTGCATTTTTGTTTTTTAAACCATACTGTTATCCTCCCTGGTTCCTGAAGACCTTGCGGTTTTCTAGCTGCCGTCCTAGAACTTGTCCCCGCCTCTTTTTATTGTGTGCTGACAGAGATACCTGTGTTTTTGGAGATGTTCTGGTTTTCCTACTGTCGATAGCTCATTCTGCCAGTAATTTCAGGTATGTCCTGTTACAGGATCGTGACTGTGAGAATATACTCAGGTGCAAATTGGGCTGTTCCAATCAGCACTCTGTCTTGGAGCTGATCTGAGAAGAGTTTGGAGGTTACAGGGGTGCAGAGACTATTCCCGATAGGCCTTGCCTGTATTCTTCCTTTTAAAGTCTGAGAAGTTACTAGTGTGCACCTCACGCTTTTTGGCCCCGGTGTTCGAACTGTTCCACCCTAAAACTGTTCAATTTATTAAAATAGACATAGCCTAAGAAGTTTTAGTTCTCTTTTAGCATTATCTTCCAGCCTTCTCAACTTTGGTCAGCTTTGATAGATAGTAAAATACACTGTGAAATTTGTATTGTAATCTACTTCTCACTGAAGTCAGCCTGTCCAAAGGATTGCCATTCATAGTGAAAATTAAAAGTTTTGGTGTTTTTTTTCCCCCTTCCATTGTTTTAATAATATTTAACTTTTTGCTGATGTGTTCAGTATTCATTTTTTTCTCCTCTTCTGGTTCAGTTTGTTATCCCCAACTTGTCTGTATTATTGATACAGGAGCAGCTTTCCTCTGACAAAAGCCCTGACTTCGTAATGTGCAACCTGTTCAGTGAATAGTTGAATGTCTGTACATTCTCTGCTTTCAGGAGAAGAAACCAATTTAATGTTCCTTTATGCCAAGGCTGAATCTTGTGTCATTTTATTCACTTGTTGTACTACTTTTCTTTTTGCTTTTTCCTTTGTGCTTTGATGTTTTAAATAGCAAGTACAATTAGTTTGTTTCAATGACCTGATGTTTTTGAAAGCTTATATGTAGGTACAATAGANTTTAACTTTTTGCTGATGTGTTCAGTATTCATTTTTTTCTCCTCTTCTGGTTCAGTTTGTTATCCCCAACTTGTCTGTATTATTGATACAGGAGCAGCTTTCCTCTGACAAAAGCCCTGACTTCGTAATGTGCAACCTGTTCAGTGAATAGTTGAATGTCTGTACATTCTCTGCTTTCAGGAGAAGAAACCAATTTAATGTTCCTTTATGCCAAGGCTGAATCTTGTGTCATTTTATTCACTTGTTGTACTACTTTTCTTTTTGCTTTTTCCTTTCTTCTTTGATGTTTTAAATAGCAAGTACAATTTGTTTCAATGACCTGGTGTTTTTGAAAGCTTATATGTAGATACAATAGCAGCTGAACAAGAATGTGAATTTGCCCCTTTCCTGCTGACAGCCAGGGACTACTGCTTATTAGTGGTATTACATAATTAGCCAAAGTCTTGTCACTGGTGGTTGATGGTAATTGTAAATGCCAGTTCTTGAAAATAATTAAAATTGTGAAGAACCAACATGTTTAAAAGATAAAATAATTTTATTTTGATCATTTTTTTTAAAATAAAAGCTGCCATAATGCTCTAAAATCTTGGACTGTGGGTTTTGCAAATAACCTCCAAAGTACTGAATCATTTTCGTAACTTTAGCAAAAGTCTGTCAAACAGCTGTATCTCGGTAAGTATAAGAATCACAAGTTGTGTGTGTTGTTTAGTAATCGGGCAAATATAGTAACTGAAAGGAAAAAGTAAAGAGCTGTTATCTGGAGGTCTTAGAATGATGACTTACCCTACAGAATCATTTTCCCTGCCATACTAAAATTATCCTCCTTGGACCTACGGGCACTGAACCGTGCTGTGGGGAAGCATTCTGAATTTTGAATTAGACTCAAGCAGACAAGAACTTCTTTCATATATTTTGGTCATTCTTCTAATCTGAAATACCTTTTACTTTATCTAGACTCTTCACCCTGAGCCTGCAATGTTTACTTTAAAGGTTAACTTTTTTTAGCTGCTTGGAGAGTTGCTAACAGGACTTGAGATGTAGGTATAAATCCTCAGAGGAGAGGGTTCTTGGCTTTTGTTGGTGTACTGATAGGTTTGTGTGCTGCTTTCTTGAGACTATGATATTAAAGAGCAGTGCTTATTAGATCAGGTGATTTCAGAACTAGCCTTATCTGATTTTGAAAGGTAGATCTTGCCCAATATTGACTGAGTTCAACTATATTTAATCAGATTAAAGCTGAACGGTCCATTGAACAGCGAAAGCTCTAAGGGCGCGTATTTTATTCACGTACCGAACTTCTCTGTTTTGTTCAAGGCTTAATGAGGAAGCACGGAAACTGATTGCTGAATTAGGAAGCACATCTATTACTAACCTTGGCTTCAGAGACAACTGGGTCTTCTGTGGTGGAAAAGGAATTAAGACTAAAAGTCCATTCGAACAGGTCTGTGATTCTATGACTTAATGGAATTGAACACCTTGCTAATGTTAATCAAGGTGTATTTTAAATACCCACCTTGCACAAACACATGGTATCCTTGACTAGCCTACTCCTTTTAAATGTACAAAAAAGAGTCTTTGGTGATTCACAAGTAAGAAAAAAATCTTATATGGGGTAAACTTTATTATCCCAGCAACTAGATCATTTGTTTTATAAATGAATCCAATTAAACTGAAGGATTCAGAACTGACACTTGCATTTCAGATGCGCAAACAATGGTATACCTCCCACAGAGAAATGGTAGTTAAGGTGTTGGTGTTCCCAGCTGTTTGCTTTGCTTACGTTAAAAATTGCTGCTGCCATAGCAAAATTTGTGAAACAGAATCTGTTCCCATACTTCAGCTGTTGCGATTCCACATGGGTCATTGTTGCCTTTAATTGCTGGTGAAGGTAGCGTTGTACTAGGAAGGTCAGGAAGGTGCCTTCTCTGCCGGGGAGCAGGAACTAGTGCAGGAGCAGCGGGAAGCTCTTGGAGGTGGTAATGTCTTGCCTGATTGTAGATGGTTTCTTGGGGGAAACATAAATGCCTATAAATGCCTAATTTTCAAAAAAGGCAAGCATTCAACATTAGTTATTTAAAATCTCACTCTTGGTTTTCAGTGCCTGGTAAATTTAGTATCCTTATTTATTTTTTCCTAATAGTTCATGTTTTAATGCAGCTGGTCTTTCCCTTGCTTATCTCTCTTCCTAAGCAACCATAATAAATTTTAAAAATGTGTTCCCAGTACGACTTTCCTGTTTTTAGCATACACTTGTTTGAGCAAGTTACATTAAGTAGTGAAGTAGTGAATACTGAGAGATTCTTATATTTGATACAAAGCACAAGAGTCTAATACTGATGTCTTCTCTTTGTCCATGGCCTGAAAATGAGTAATTAAAATGTCCTTTATCCCTTTGTTGTGACTCACAGCTTTAACTGACTTTATGTTAATGGTAGATGGATGTTTTCTATTTGTAGCATATAAAGAACAACAAGGACACAAACAAGTATGAAGGCTGGCCAGAAGTTGTTGAGATGGAAGGCTGTATCCCTCAGAAGCAAGACTAAATGAAAAGGAAAGAAGAAAGAATATGGAAGAAAATGCACTTTCTGCTATTATTAGGGAGAGGGCTATGAAGGAGACTGTACTGTAAATAATATTTTTAAAGCATGCAACCATCTTGTCGGTGTGTGCATGAGCACTGACATTTTGAATATTGGGATTATTTATTGCTAACACACATAGAAGTTCTTTTTGTAAATAAGTCCAAAATAAAAGAAACACCATTTCTATGCAGGTTTCTTAAAAGCACAGTAGTTTGCCTGTGGTAAATAACATCTTGTAGGTCAACTGGCTAATTAATTTCATACGCAGATAAAAAACAGGTCCTTACAAACGTTGTACTGTCCTCCTAACAGCGTAATGTTGCTGTGAGTATGTAACCCTTGTGGAATATTGTAGATTTTAGTGATAAGTTAATAAAGAGCTTTAATTTTTTTTTTATCTTCTGCCTTTTTTAATGGCAGCATCACTTTTTATTAAAGCTATTTGGTTATTCTAATACCAAGTGCTCCTGAAATTATTTTTTTTTTGTAGTCCCCTGTCAAAACTGAATAATCAGCAAAGGAAGACTACATGGTAGTGTAACAAGATACGCCATGAGAAGCACAATAGAAATTATTTTTATTGGGGGAAGAATAAAAGTAAATAAATAGCGTGTGTGATATTTAAAAGCAGCTTGGAAGGATTTGTACTTAACTCTAAAATGTTTATTTTGTAGAAGAGACGTAGAGGTGTTAAGCAGAGGTACCGTTCCTAACTTGCTCAGTTTATATTGCAGTTCTTGTGCTGCTGCTTCAACATGGATTCTACCTGTGACTGTTCAGCTGTAGTGGTGAGTCACGTAGGAAATGCAAAACGGACTAGGAAACCCTTTTAGTTCTAACAGAAGGATAAATTTCCCATCACAAAGAGCCCGTTAGAAAGCAGTCTCTGCCTTCTGGAGAGAGTTGTTTGAGGGTACACAATTGTGTACGCTACCTTTTTTCCATCTAATGTGAGCTGAGGCAATTTGCTCATAAGGTGAGATGTTAAAGTGTGTCTCGGGTTATGCAATGTGTGACATTGAAACTTAACTGACAATGTTTCCTTCATTCTTTCTTTTTTTTTCTTTTTTTTTTTTTTACTTTTGTAATGGAAGAAAATGGACCAAGCTTAAGTGTCCTTATTCTTTAGCTTGTATCAGAGTTGTGAGAAAATGCTGCTTTCTTTGGAAACTTAGTGGGGCCAGACTGAACTTTTGCTGAAGCTGAATTAGTATGGTATACCTGGTGGTGCTGGTATTCACAAAATAGGGGCTGGCACAGAACTGGGGGTAATCTTTTGGAACTTTATGTCATTAGTTCTGGTATAATCTTCAAAAACATCTAGCTAGTACCACGGGACAAATGCCACAAAGGATTTTTCAGGAACCTCCACTGTGGCACTCAAAATACTATTATTGTTGATGTCTTCTGTCAACTTTAATTCAGTGCACTAAAAATTTCAAGCAATGTTGGGATTGACCTTGTAAGTCTGTGATAGCAGAGTAAGACTGGATTGAGTTGATCTGTATGTTTAACTAGCTTGTTAGATAATGTGGTTTTCCCTCAAGTTTAATGTAAGAACAGCAATAAATGCACCTTATACAGTGAAATTGCTTTTGTTAAATCTTTCAGATATTCTTGTGTAGGAGGACGTGTCAAAATCACGTGTACTTTTGTCATCAAAGTAAACCCCTCTGCTTCTATCAATTGAAAAATAACTGCTATTTCATGATATCAGGCTACTGTAGAAAACTACTTCTGTTGGGTCCTGGAGTTTGTACAAAAATGCAGTTTTGTTGGTGTATATGCCAGTATTGATTATGTTTCTATCCAGAATAACATCAAAATAATTTTGAAATTAATTCTTGGTAGGAGCTGAAGAGAATCAGGATCACAGAATGGTTAATTCTAGAGTTGGAAGGGACCCTAAAGATCATCAAGTTCCCACCCCCCTGCCATGGGAAGGGACACCTCCCACTAGAGCAGTTGCTCAAAGCCACATCCAGCCCAGTCTTGATCACTTCCAGGGATGGAGCATCCACAGCTTCTCTGGGTAGCCTATTGCAGGTGTCTCACTGCCCTCACAGGAAGGAGTTTCTTTCTAGTATCTAATCTAAATCTCCCCTTTTCTAATTTGAAGCGATTATGCCTTGTCCTGTCACTGTACTTCCTGACAAAGGGTCCCTCCCCATCTTCTCTAGGCTCCCATCAAGATATTGGAAGGCTCCTGTAAGGTCTCCCCAGGGCCTTCTCCAGGCTGAACAAGCTCAACTCTCAGCCTGTCTTCATAGGAGAGGTGCTCCAGCCCTCTGATCGTCTTTGTGGCCCTCTGCTGGACCCGTTCCAACAGGTCCATATCCTTCCTGTGCTGAGGACTCCAAAACTGGACATAGTAATCCAGGTGGGGTCTTACAAGAGCAGGATAGAGAAGTAGAATCATCTCCCGTGACCTGCTGACCACGCTTCTTTTGATGCAGCCCAGGATGGGGTTGGCTTTCTGGGCTACCAGTGTGCACTGCTGGCTCCTGTTGAGCTTCTCATCCACAAACATTCCCAAGTCATCCTCAGCGCTGCTCTCAGCATTCATAATTTTGTTTTCTTTTGGTTTTGAATGCCAATAAATATTTAATCTTTCATCAAATTAAAAAGTGCAAATTCCCTCCGTGAAATTAAATGGAGAGGAAATGAGACTAAAGGCAGACCTATTTTAGCCTTTGTATATTTTAAATTTATGCTTTTTATTTTTTTTAAGCAATCTAAATTAAGTAAATAGGACTCTTTTAACCCCTTGTTTGAAAAACTTGGGTCATGGCTAAGGTGAATACTAAGCAAGGTACTACTTACTGATTAATTCATCTTCATTTTTTCTGTCTGCAAAGCCAGGCTAAGGCTGTACCCTAGCCTTCAGACAAGAGGCCTGGCTAAGAGAATTGAAAAAGAAACCTGGAAGGCTGGATGGGAGCTTTGAGGCCAAAGCAGGAAGGTGCAAGAACTGCGCTCAGCCTCTTTGGTGAGGTGTCAGCAGCTCTGGATGCTGTACTAGGGATAGGAGGGACCCTGCTTTTCCCAGGCCAACAGACACCTGGGCTCAGCCATCTCCTGCGCCTGCCTCTCTGGAGGCCAAAAAATGAAGGACAGCAAGAAAGATTGTCCTCCACTTGAGATGTTTTGTTACATTTCTGATTATCTTAATACTAGCTTAAACCCATTTTTAGTTCCTCCTGTAGTCAGCCCTTTCATCCTTCCGAACAAGATCTAACACATCCTTCATAGGGTCGGGTTAAAACAGGCTCCTCGGATATCCTTTCCTGTGCTTTACTATCCGTCTCGTTTAGTTGTCTCCTGTACCATCCAAATATGCTTTGCTGAAAATTAATGGTTACTTTGGAAGTTAAAATTTTAGATTTTCTTCATGTTCTTCCTGGCCCTGCCTTTTCCTTTCTAGAACATGCAGCCTGGTTCCTTTTATCTTGCATCTGTCCTTTATAAATCACTATAATCTGTAATTGCCTGTTCCTCAAAAAGGGCTGTTCCTTTCTTAGGGTGTTCTCTATAGCAGGATACAGTTACAACCTCACTGGCATGAAAAAAAGGCACTCCCAGCTGAGGAGGAGTCATGTCTCCTCTGGGTTTGATGGATGGCAGTGGGAGGGAGTGCTGTCTTCTGTGAAAAGCAGTCTGCAAATGTGGGTTTTTTTCCTACCAAATGCTGCAGCAGCCGTCTCCGACTAATTATCTTTCTTGGCCTTGAGTATTTCAGCATTGTCTTTATCTTTATACACTGAGTCTGTCCTTGTCTTCTCTGATCTTGGCAGCTGAGTCATCCTTCCCATTGGAAAACTTGGTGGAAAAAGATCTTGATTTATGACTTTTGTATCTTAGCCCTCACAGATGCCTTGAAAAGCACCAAACACACAATGTAGATAACTACACCTTGTGTTAAGTTTTGTAGTGTATTAGTGAGAAAAAAAAGAACGTTGTGTGTTTGTTATCTTTTGAAGTACATAGAAATGAAACCTTTCAGGGATTTAGACTATATATAGAGAGAGGTACTAGTCCTGTTACATTGTCTTTTGTGTAAAATGCACAGAAGTGACTCCATCTTCTATGGAAAATGTCTAATCCCTGGAGGCAGCCCAAAGCAGATGGTTAATTCTGATACTCGTGCTGATCCTACACTACACCAGAGGTTTAGAGTAGTTTCTTAGCATTGCAGTTTCCCATTGCACAAAGAGCAAATGGGGGAAAAAACCCCAGAGCCCAACTAATATTTCAAATTTATTAAAGTGATCAAAACTGCGTTACACCAGGTATGGTCTCAGCAGAAAGTACAATACTGTTCTGTCTTGCCTAAGTGTTGTTTAGTCCTGAGTGACCAAAAGCAAGGAGGGCTTTTTAAAGAGGGTAGTTGAACTTGTACTACTATAAAATCATTGATCAACGTAAAATGTGCCTGCCCTGAAGCATTAACCCTTCTTACTGTATATGGCATGCTTGTTTTCCCAAGAGGGCTTCTATGTTAGCAAACTGTGAGGGATCATAAAACCTCTACACGAGGTTGTTGTAGCATTGCATAATCCCAAAAGTTTGGTTCTATCTAAACCTCTTACATAGGAATCACTAAAATGGGTTTATTTCACTAGCTGCTTTGCAGAATTTTTGTCAAATACTCTCCATTCGTATGGTGTGGGTTCGCTTTTTTGTGAAAAACCTGGACTTTTCAATGCACACAAACACGAAACCAGATTTGGACAATATTCTGACGCTGGCAGCACAATTGGCTCAAGGAGCTGCTGCTCCTGGTCGCCTCCCTCTGTTCTTACTTCCATGTTCTTGCTGCAGTTTGCTGCTCCAAAAGGAGCCAAATCTATTGTTTGTGGAGTTTGTGTGGACCGTACCACTGAACCGACTGGGGGGCTGGGGTCAGGGCAGGGGGTAGGGGGCCTGAGCTCAGCCAACCTGGTGGTCAAAGCCAGCCTGCCACGAACGTACAGCTGAAAGCTCCAAAAGCAGCAAGTATAAATCTTAACAACTTACTCTCTAAATTTCACATAACTTCTGGTTTTGCTGCCATCGGCATAATCAGCAACAACTAACCAAAATTGTTAGTTTTAAAAAACCCACATCTTAAACTGTAATCGAATGTTATCTTGCTGTTGTGTTCCTCTGCACGTTGATTCTCTTAATGATATATAGATCCTCTAAAAACTCAGTATGTTTAACCTCAAAATATTATTTAGCACATACTGAGACACAATAGAGTGTCAAATTAATTTCCTAGATTATGGGGCAGATTGGTCCATGCAGAAGAATGGGACATTGTTTCAGTTGTCAGCTGGTTTTTGTGCTACTGACACGAGGCACAATGTACCTTTCAGCACAAAGGATAAATCATCATCCACATGGAATAATACCGTGATCTGGTTTTAACCCCTAGTAGGGTGTCAAACTTTTTCTCCTGAAAACAGAAATGTTCATGAAATGTGCATTTCACTCTGCTCCACAATAAAATGCCAATTTTTAGGGCTTTTGGGGAAAATGGTTATAGAAGTCTTACCCGATCAGAAGTTTCAACATTTTAATTAAGATATCCTGATACACACATAACTTGGTATTGAACATAAATAAATAAATATACAAACAGTGAATGGTAAGCTGATGATTCTTGAAGTATTAACAAGGAACATGTGCAGCTTATTTAAAATTATACTGTATAGTCATAAACACAAGCAGGCTGAGAGGAAAATGAAATGGCCAAACCCTGAGATGGGCTGTGATCTTTTTTGCCTGTGGCAAGCTGTGCTCCTGCTTGCAGGCTCAGGTTCAGCAGAGTTTCATAAGGTACGTGGCACTACCCTGCAATGAATCTCTGTCTTTCTGCAGTTCAGTTACTGCATCTAAACTGTGCATGTGTGTCTGCCTTCATTCTCCTGGACACTTTATTTGTTACACCTCTTTGTTGTGCAAACGAAGTGACAGCTCCCCTCTGCCAAAGACCATCCATCCACAGTCAGCCCAGGCACCCAACTTCCAGCCTGGGCCAGCAGGATCACCAGTCAGTGTTGCCTGTTGGCTGTAAAACGAATTGCAGTCTCCTGTTCCTATCTGCCACTGTACTTCCAGCCCTGCAGAGCTGACACAGTGGCCAGGGGGGATTAATTCCCATTTAATTCTTTGCTGAGTAAACCATTAGTTATTTAACAGCACTGCCTGTGGAATTGCACAGTTGTCGGTTCAGTGTAACAGCAGACTCTGAGGCAGGCTGGGGTATTTACCATTAGTTACCTGCAGTATTAACATGGAGTTCACAGGCACCATTCCCTTCAGGATGAATTTCTCATTTGTGGGAGGGAAAAAGGCATATTTGACTTCCAGAAATACAAACCATGGGAGGCCATGTTTAGAAAATGCAGATAAGACGTTTCTCTTACTCAAACTGTGAATTTCTTTCCATTTTTTTTTAAACTCGCTTGCTCAGATAAGCACACATGTAGCTACTTTCAGGCATAAAGTATGTACTATTGCAAAGCCGTAAAAGAGTATATAAGACTCTGTTTTCAAAGTCAACAATCTTGGTCCTCCAGTCCCAGCACTGGGAAGAAAAACGCCACCCTATTAAACTGAGTGAATGAAATTCATTCCAGTGCCATGTGCCCACAAAAGTAGCTGAACCACATAAATCAGACGTAGGCTCCTCTTTGAAAACAGAGGCATGCTGTCTTACAGATGGTTCTCACTCTCAATCTCACTCAAGGAGAGCTTTTCCAGAGTGCAGAAAGAGCAAAGCCAGTTTTGTGGAATAAATAGTGCAATAGATGTCTTTAGCCCTGATGCCACTACAAAACAATGTTCGTATCCTGATCCAGGATGGCTTTTACAGATGCTGCCCATCCAGAACTAGTTTTATGGATGTAACTTAGACAACTTACAATGCAGGTTAACTTAAACTGCAATATCAACTGTGATAGGTAAAGAGAGGGACTCCTGCTCCAGTCTCCCCAGCGCACTCAGCTTTGCTTCTGCTTCTCCCTCCAAGCCCACGATGCTGGTGCAGCAGTAGAGTGAGAAGCAGCCCCTCAGACTACATGTGCTTGCTCTCACCACTGTTCTGCCTTTGGTGCAGAAAAGGTAATGCCATCTCCCAATGAAATACCTTTCTTCAGCTTCTCAGAGGCAAGATGGATCCTTCTTCTGCCAGTGAAACTTCAAACCCCTGTTACCTTGTTGGCTCAGCCATTGTAGCTTTCATAAACCATGCATGTTGCCGCTTGTCTTTTCTGCCTTTTGTCACTGTTTGAAGAAAATAAACTCTTCCCCCCCCTCCCCATAAACCAGAAAAAATATTTTTTATTAACAACATTTAAGAATAAAAATATATTTTGTTGGAACTAGATGATCTCTCAGTAATTGTACAGCCTCACATACAGGCTAGCCAAACAGGCAAGAGACACCCTGGTGCCCTTCCCCTTCAAACCCACAGAAACAGCCTACTAACACTTTTCTCCTGGACAAATCCAACCTTAGACCCAGGAGTTCAGGACCATTTTCTCCCTATTTTCTCCACTGCCAGAAGTTAAGGCGTACTCAGAAGTGCATCTGAGATGTTCCTTACTTTACCGATCAGGCATGGAAGAAACCTCTAGGTCCAGAAAAAGCTAAAGTAGTCTTGAGAGACAGATCAGGGCTGCTTCAAGAGAAAATCTTGGCCTCCACACTGAACTCCCGGAGGCTGGTTCCTGCTGGAGCCCCACAAAATGGTGGTGACCTCACCACCAAACTCAGTGGAGACACTGCAAGGAGTAGCCTCATGTCAAGACTTACCTCTGCAGCAGCTTGAAGTAGGGTAGATTCAGAGAAAGGGAGAGAGGGGTGGTCTCTACAACACCTTCATATCAACAGTGACCAGAGCATGTCCTATCCATGCTGCCAATAGGTAACGTGGCATGACTTGTGGAGACTGGGTTTATTTTCATTGTTGGAAGACAGGAACAACCTGTGGCTTGCAACCTTCTCTTCAGGGTCTTCCCACCAGGTTGTGTCCTCCCCATACCAATTTTCACAGGGAGGGTGTTGAATCCTCTTGTGACAGTAAATGGTACACTCAGCTCCCTTCTCATAGGCAGCAGATTTTGTAGCCTCAGAATAATTATCTGGCTAGGTCAACAGAGACAAACTGGCCAAGTGTGGAGGAAAGGTTCAAAAAAGCCCAGCAGATAAAGGACTTTGTGGTTGCTGAACTGATGTTCCTAAGATACAACACACATGGCAGTGAAGTACCACAACACAGAAGATTTTGTTTGTTTCTTCCTGACCTACACATCCAATAAAGTGTGACAGGGAATCTGGTCACCATCTTTCATGGGAAAATAATTGACAGCTAGAAAATTAATTCCTCAAAGTAACTTTGAAAGCCTCAACCAAACTGTCTAAGATGATTTCTTTGTAAAAACTGACTGCCAGTTTGGAACAAGTTACGGGACTGCAAACCCTTACAAGTCCCCTTGATGTCAGTGGGAGTTCTGCATTTATTGCTGGAGCCAGGATTTCACTATTTGTAAAATGGATTTAAAAGGATAAAAAAAGAGTATACAGAATATTAATTAGCTGATCGTTTAGAAAATCATAGCAAGTGTTTCTCATCAGTGTGTATTAGCTGCAATAGTTATAACCACCCTGATGGTAAAAAAAAAAAAAAGAACATTTATGTAATTCTCTAATTTCCCCTTGCACGTGCAAAAAAAATCAATTAAAGGCTACTACAATAGTAACAAATATCTAACCAACAGATGTCAAAGCTGTAATCTTATCACATTAGGTTTGGAAACCTTTTACATAACTTGCATAATTTAAATATTTACAAAATATAAACTTTCTTGTCTTATCAAAAATAGGTCTTTGCACATTTAAACAACAGAAATCCTTTCACATGATGCTTTTTAAGCCAGGCATTAAATCATTGCATAAAAATAAACAACCTTTCACAGATGTATAATAAAATTGAGCACACATATGGAGAGCGGGGGAAATGTTATCAATACCACTTTAAATATTTTAGCAGTGCGAGCCAATCTATAAATTACATTGTGCATTGAACTTACTTAGGATGCAACCTAATGAAAAGTTCTAGCTTCTGCTTCTATAAGAGAAAGCAACATTTTAAAAAATCTTTTGCTTTATGGAGATTTTTTTGGGCTGAACCTTGTGTGGTTAATTGTGAAAATGATGGTGAACCACCAGCAAGATGGCTGAACGTGGCAGGTTATTGCATACAGTCCAACGGTGGGGTGATGACCAGATGACTTGCAAATTGTGGGTTCAGATACCGAGGAAATGTCTGCAAAGGATTTTATTTCTTTCAAATAGTAAACCATGTTTTTGTCCCTCCTCAGACCTGTCCTTTGTGTGTTTGAAAGACAACCTATGAAAAATCCCGAGGTTGCTATTTGGTACACTGTTCATGTTCATCAAGCTGAGATACAGCCCCTCTTCTCTGGACACAGCTTGCTCCACACCAATGGACCCTCCTTGTCCACCCAGGTGATGCCCAGCTCTCTGCAGTCACACACACTTCTCGGTACCAGACGCTTTACTGCCTATCATGCAGAAGAAACTTTCCCAACCGCTGCAAAGCAGGTGCTTCATGGTCAAGAGCAGGACATTTCCCCATCTTCCTTTGTTTGGTTGTTTTTGGTTTTTTTCTAAAGCTTGCAGAAATGGATCATCTAGTCCCAGTTTTAAAAATACAGACATAAGGATTATATCTAATGTGTTTTACATGCCCTCTTAACTCTTCAGTCTCTGGCTAACAAGACCTTGAGTTTTCCCCACTGTACCCACCGACCATACAGATCTTTATGACATTGTGGCTATTACAGACTTGGAAAGTTGAGGTCTGTCCCTACTCATGGAGTTAGACGTCCAAATGGGTCATCGAGAGTCCTTTTTTGGCTGTTTTAGCTGTCCCTGTGTGCAGGCTGCTATTCACCTGGTTGCTTTTTCATAGGCCAAACACTTGGACTACCCATTGTTCGGCAGCACCCATTCCCCCCCTGAGGCTGATCACCCTGCCATCCCACATGGTAAGAGTCACTGCTGCCTCGCTGCATGTACCAAACAGTGAGGGACAGTTTGGCCGTGTTTTCTGTACTTAACCTGATTTATTTGCAGGTGTGTACATCGGTCATGGTCTCACACCTCCGGCAGCGCACGTAGCAGCACCAGACGAACTTGCACTCGCACCGCTCCACGTGCCTGACGACGTGGGTGTTGTACCCGCGCCCACAGCACAGGAGGTTGCAGCCGTCGGGGCCCTCTGAGGTGCGGTTACATTCCCTTCCCTGAGTCCCAGGGATCCCCAATTTTTGGTCTTCGACACAGTAATTGGGCGATTTGTTCACATACAGCAGGTCTTCTTTCCCGATAGGTATTTTTCGCTGGCTTTTCTCTTTCCTGCGTAGCTTTTTTTTCAGTCTGTCTGATATTTGTATGCTGTTTTCATACTTATCCTTTAAAAACCGGCCAATCTTTTCAAAGGAGGACATTGTTTTCCAGCAAGTTTTCACAGCACAGGACCCAGAAACACCGTGACAACGGCAATCCACTGACATCAGCTTTGCTACAGCCTGGAAGCAAAGGGAGAACAACATTTGGATGTGGTCTTTCAATCATTTGGAATACTGCCTGACATCACTAACACAGAAGTCTCAAAATATTTAATGTTACAGCTGCCACTGCCATTTCAGTGATAGGGAAGCCAGAGCACGGGAGGATACATGTTAGGAATCAGGTTTACAGCTCTGGACCCCCACTATGAGAAGCCTGTCCCTCAGAAGTGCTCTGCATTTGCGCTTTGTAACAGCGATAACATAGCAATATTGAATCACAATAATGAAAGCTAGCATTTCTGGCTGGCTTTTCATTCTGGAAGATCCTAAAGACCTGAAACGACATGTCCTGTGTCACTCCTCCCACCGCTGGAATGGAAAGAACCCTCATGGGGAATAGCAGGAGGCGAAGCAGGGATATGGAGGTATGCCATCTTTTAAGGGTGGCCTGAGGCTACCATCAAGACCACTAAACATTCACAAGACAGTCTGTAAGTAAGGCCATGAGAATGGCTTGAGGTTGCAGAACAGCATCTGTGGGACTGGGGTGGCTTTGCACTTGAAGCAGCACAGGGTACAGCCTGGAGGAGCCTCGGGGCAGACCTAGGTTGGAAGAGCAGGAAGATGCTCATATCTCTGAGCTCCAGAGAAAGTCTGTCAAAGGAGCTGCTATAGCTCAGCAGATGTGTCTTCAACTCAGGTACTCTGGAGTAAATTTCAGGTGCTTCTCACTTACAGGATCAAGCCCTGTTCTTGTAATTTAGGCATATTAGTACTATCATGCCTTTCTAGTGTTTCCAGTTGCATAATGGCTCCATTGAACACAATTTGATATTATATTACCTTCATAACTTTCAGTGTTTCAGCAAAAATTTCCACAGTTGTTACCAACTTTAAAATGCCCTTAGATAGGCTGCTTTTCCTCACCCCAGCACTGGACTGAACAGGAACAGTCTGACCAACAGTGGGAATCTGCAGCCTGTGTTAAGCTTTTGCAACACACAAGAATTTTGGCTCAGTTTATAGGAGGCCAAGCCTCAAGACACTGGAATCTGTAAACAAGCACTAACTTTCTTTAGCTGGGACTCCACAATCAAGGCAATTGTGAAATGTAACAGAAAGCGTGAATTTTAAATTAACTCATAGTAAGTTTCTCTTGAAACTTCTCATACAGCAAGGACAATACAGATTCAAATTATTCCTCCCTGGAGGAACCACTATTTCCCACAAAATGTGGAAGACAACACCCCCACACTCCCCCCAACTTCATGATATTTATTAAACTTCACTCTAAAACTTCACTTACCCTATAGCCCCCACACATATTAACCACTGTCTATCTGTCTTTCTCAAACTGTCCTAGGGAAGAAAAAGAAAAGAAAGAAAAATCTATCTAAAACCTTCCTGAGATTTTTCCCTAAGAAAGTAGTTTTATTTGTGCCTGTTCCTAAGCTTTGATTCTGCAGTGAGATCAGAGCTCTGAAATCCTACCAAACCCTACTGACCCTATGCAGGACCAGAAATAAACTCAAGTCCCTGTAGCTCAGGCAGCACAACTGCCATCCTTGAAGTTTCAGAGCTAGTCAAGGCATTGAGCAGACAAAATGAGCTGTTTCTACCTGTGTTAAACTGGGACTTTTCATCATGGTGAATGAGGTCACTGAAGTCTGGGATGAGTCCAATGTGGTTAAATCAGTGGGATTTCAGTGGGAGTTGAGGCCTCCTGGCACATTCTGCCCCAAAGTTACTGACACAAGTCCAAGTTGGTATTTGCATATAACTCTACAAACATTATTAAAAATACACATGGCCGAAGTGTTTGCTTGGAGTCACATCTTTGGTGAATGAACAAGACCTATTTGTTGGCAGAGGTTACTACGGAAGCCAAACAAGGACGGCATTCAAATAATCATTAGCAAGAAGGAGCAGGTGTATGCTCTGACCTAGAAGAGACATCAGCCTTTGCAAACTAACCCCGCTGAAGTGATCACAGAATGATACGGGGTTGGAAGGGACCTCTGGAGATCATCTACCCCAACCCCCCCATGCACCAGTACAGGAGCTATTTGCAGGGGCCGCGTATTGCTTGTGGAACTGGAGATTTTTCCCCTGTCCTGGAAGAAATAAGAATGCTGCAACAAACAGATCTGCACCCCAGAGCACGCACAGACCCTTTCAGTGGCAAACCAACTGGTAGTACTTCTCACAGGTGCTTATCTTCTCTCTTTCACAGGCTAGTTTCTGTTTCATAGGCTCGCCCTTGTGCTCATATCTCAAGAATCTATCAATAAGGAAATCACTGGGTAGTCAGAATATGCATTGTTAGATGTAACAGTGATTGAGGCAGATGAGATTCTGAGATCCCAGGACAGAAAGTCTTTGACAGAATACGGATAATAAAATGACAAGGAAAAGAGAAACATGATGTCAAAAGATGAACTTTACACACCATTTCCAAACAGAAGGGATTTAATAGTAATTTCCAATTTCTAATGATTAGTTATTTGTATCAAGGCAAGTAACTAGAATCTCAAAGTAGTTTGAAATCCCATTATGCTATAAGATTTATAAGGTTACAGATGTAATCCTTGCTTTCACTGCAGTATGACAGGGTACTGACTAGGAAAGAAACAATAGGGGGAAAATATACAACTTGGCTCGGGGAAAGAGGTGTACTTCCAAGACTGCTAAAATCAGGCCTGGTAAAATCTGGGTGAGGCAGAAGGATCCAGAAATTGCCAGGGGAGGCACTAGACATGCCTGCTAGGGGCTAAGGGTGAGTTGCTTCCATGTGGGCAAGTAGCCTACCAGATGACACTCACAGTCTTTCTCCGAGGATGAATTAATGAAAACTAAAGGGAGATAGAGTTTCTAAACAGAAACAGAAACTGATGCTGGAGACTGAGGCTGATACCAAAGCATAAAGATGCAGCATATATTAACAGTGTATGGATGATCAGTTGAATGCAAGAACTACAAATGTGAATGCAAAAGCAATCCATCCATAGCAGTTACAAACATTTGTGGTTTTTTATTCTGTGTTGCTCAGGATTCTCACTTCAATCTTTGTTGCACTCTGTTTCAGAATGATTTATGGTGTCATTACGATTGTGCATGACCCTGGGCTATTGCTGCTGGGATGGGCAAGTTTTCTGGTTTGAACTCCAACATATTTTGGGTTACCTCTTCTGCCAGGACAGGGAGCTTTCACAAAATATGCTGCTGGATCTCAGGCTGCCATGTGAAATTTAATGAACAAATTCCCATAGCTGAACGTCTGGCAAAATTTAGGGACTCAGAATCTTGTAATCTTAGCAAACCCAAGATGGTGCCTGTAAAGCCAATGCAGCCTTCTGGTGGGACATGGCTGCAACACACACCTGTGCCTCACCAGCACACAGAGTTACTAGGATGCCCAGCGTTACTGGGAGCACAACTTCCAGACTGAGTCCACAATCAGCACTCAGTTTCACACCTTTAGATTCACATGGTGAATCTTTTCAATTCCTCGTCAAATTACGAGATGATTGTCCCTAAGGAACAAAATTGCACAGAGAACTTCAGAGGAGCACTGTTACTCACAGAAACATGGTGGATCGATGTGTCCTTTTGTGTAAGCTGGGACAGTTTTTCAGTTTTCTTAGGCCGGTCATGAAACCGACTGACTGCTTGTGGGAAATGATCAGCGTGGAACTGAGCTGGATCCATGAGTGCTGTGTTCAGCCACAAGCCCACCCGAGCAGTTCCTCTTGGCCCTATTGCCACTCAGCCCTGGTGGTACTAGCACAACAAGAGGTTTAAGTGATGAACTGGATGCATGCTGAACCAGTCTGCGTTAAAAATTAACCTGAAAAAAAGATCACTTTTAAACTGACTTCCTTTCATTGTTCCAATGCAATTAACAGAGGGAGCGGTGTGGGGTGTGAATGTGTGGCTACAGCCAGACGGGCAGAGAGCAGAGGTTGGTCTGCAGTGAAGGAGAATGTAAGTGGAATCATAGCTTACATACCCCTTAATGCCAATTAATGCTTAATATCTCCAAGCTAAGCCCTCTGTTTGCAGGCGCTGTTCTCAGCTGTGAGACCGGGGCTGCCAGTAGTTGTTTTGCAATGGGAATCAATGCCTGTAATCAAACAGCCTAATTTAAGCCACTGGTAGAACAAATAGACTATTCATGAAGGGAAGCACATGTCCTACCGAAGGTGCAGCACTTAAAAAGAGTTGAAGGCTGTTGGTGAGTTTGTCATCAACCCACAGGTACCAGCAAAACTAAACTCTCTGATGAGCCAAGCTAACTCAACATGAGAACACAAGTCCTGCTGATCAAATAAATAACCAGAAGTGGAAAACTGAGCAAAATTCTTCCATCAGTAAAGGCATACTACTACAATAATAATCAACCCATAGTGCCTGAGTCCCCACATCTTTTAGATATAATGAACAGAGGTGCATATCTAAGTACACAGAACATTACAATGATAAAAGATGACGAACACTTTTCTTCTGGCAAAATAAAGAATGCAATCTGGATCTTCTGAGGTTCACGTTAGTATCCTAAACAGTGGACAAATTAGTCAAAGAACGCTTACCATCTTAAGACTGAAATATAACTATGAGATGCAGAAATGTAAAGTAACATTTTATACGGAAGTGAGAAAGGAGTAAGAGAATTCTGCACATACCAGTTCCATTAGTAACTCCAAACAAACACAGAAGTGTTGTCCCTGGAAGGCTGCTCTTGCAAGACACAGAACCAGGAACATGATAGTATTTATTACAAAAGGTCATAAGGTACCAACTTATATTGCAAAACATCCTTCTTGTAAGCCCCAAAACATGAAGGTCAACATTTTGCTGTATCTCCTAGTTAAAGATTTTGAAACTACAAAAATGAAGAGTTCTGCTAAACTTTACTTCAGCTAATATTGCCGCTAGAAATCCCAAGTACCAACAATAAACATTTTCTTTCAGTCTGGACAGTAGTCAAACTATTTGCTTTATCCTACAGTTTGCCATTAAGTTACAAAATATTTATGCATGGAAGCTGACTAAATACTCTGCATATTTTCTTCCAAGATAATGAACATCAAATACAACATTGATACAAAACCAGTGAAATAAGGTTCTTACGGCCTTTCAGGCTTGCAGAGAATTGGGTTGTTTTAAAAACACAGTGTCTTGGAAAAGGAACAACTGTATGTATTGTGTGCATCAAATAAGTCTGTGACAATGTACTTTGAGCACCTTATTGGAGAGCTCAGTACCATGAAAATCCTGAAACCCAGAAAGGTCCTAATGGATCCTGTTGGGCCAGATGCTACCACATTCCTGGAAACTGATAGCCAGTCTGGTTTCATGAAGTCACATATAGTACGAGGTACCAGTCAACAGGACTAGTAACAGAAGATATTGCAGTTGCATGACACTAAAGATGTGGACTCAGAATCTATTAGATTTTCATTAATATGACCGTCATCTAAGATTAACCTGGATCCTGACAGAAATACGATTCATTGAACATGAAGACTCACTCAACCAAATCCTCCAACCCCTGGTATCTATAGCTTACTGTTTGAAAATCCATTATCTTGGCTGAATGCGCTCTTCTCCTTTGGCAGTCAGTCCTGTCCTCATGATATATGTCCCTGTGACCCCTACAGATGAGATCAAGGAACCAATCTAACTTTAAAGAAAGCTACACCAAAAGAGAAGTTTTTCTTCTAGGCCGTGTGTGTGTGTGTGTGTGTGTGTTTATTCAAAGCTGAAGCGTTCCTTGGTAGAGCTCACAGTGCGAGACCCTGGACAGTGGTGCTGTCACACCTGTAGCAATGAGTAATGAGTGCAAGGATGGTATGGGAAGACCATAAGCCAACACTGTTGCTGAAGACAAAAGGACAGCAAACTACTGCAGCTGCTAACATAAAGCTAAAGGCAGACAAGAGAACAGGATATCAAAGACAGAACCTGTGTCACTGCCACCTAACACAGAAATCACATCTCTCTCTCTTTAAAGTTCCTCTGGAGCCTCGGAGTCTTCTTCCCTACACTTCTGCTGTCACCCTGATCCAAGTAAATGGCCCTATCTAATGACAAACATGAGTATTAAAATAAAAATTCATACCTGTACTGTATGTTAAAATTAATTCAATTGAGAGAGATAATTTTATGGAGATTATTATCTCCTCCCGTAGCTATTCCTCTCTACAAACATGATAAATGACCCTTTGCTCTTTCCCTAAGGAAATGATCACTTGATCTCCTGTTCATCTTATTAATATCCCCTACTACAGAATACCAAACACCTTTCTTTGGAGGTGATTTAGCTGTCTGGCATCTAATTAAACTCACTGTAACTGTTCTCAGCATCCACTTGGGTTTAAAGTTTGCTGCTTTTACTTCAGTTCTGAAAAGGGCCAATATCCCTGAAAGATTCTCTGGTTTTGCAACTGCATAATTAAATTAAATAACATCTATTGCCTTGTAAACTGTAAAAATTAGTTTAAATTAAAATAGTTTGCAAGCATACCTCCATGACTCTTATGATAGCTTACTATGGTTATTCCCCATCTGTGGCAGACAGGAAAGTTCTTTTTAGTAAAACCACTGAAGCTGCTTCTGGCTACAGGAAATTGCCGAGTTACAATGGAGTCCATCACTATGTGTAGTCAAAAACCAGAGGGTCTCCATTTCTTCTCTTTAGCTATAGCTGTGTCACTGAGCAGAACAGATTTAAAGTATTATGGGGCCAGAGAGAGCCATTAAACACTTACAAAGTTAAAAGCTCCAAGGTAAAGCAGAGAAAGTAATTTTAAAGCAAGAACCAGAATCCAAATCTGCCATTCCAGATGTAAGCCCCAGGCACTACATCACAGACTCACATCTCCCTGTATTGGCTGTTTCTGCCCCCATTTATAACCCTCTGCAGAACAGGACAGGAGGACCCAATGTCACACACCTACATACACACATTTCCTCTGCGACCGTGGGTTTGAAGTCCTTTGGGCTGAAGAAGAGCTACCCAAGCCAGTCTCCTCTCACTTCTCTGAGGAGTGCTCTAACCAGTGGGCTACACTAAAACAGAGGTATAGTTTTCATACCATCTTTTAGAATAAAAGGTTAACTCTCCATTTCCTCTCTGAACGATTTTAGATTTCTGCTCTCAGCCATGGACCCCAGACTGTGGATGGGTAACGATGCCTCATATCCAGTCTGCCTGCTCATTCAGTATTAGAGAGAATTAAAAGTGCAGGTCATGATAACAATAGAATAATCAGTGAAAGAACTCCTAATGTATTATGCTGATAAGACGACCATTTCAAGTTTTTTACAGACCATCAAATAGCTATTTATGATACTCTGATTATCACTCCAGAGCCAATTCTTGCTTTGTGGATTTTATTTCTACTTGTGGAGTTTAGTTAGTTAAAGCCAGCTCTGCTTCTGAGTTTGTACCCGTTTGCTTTGATGATATTAACGCTGTTCCTGCCATTGGCCCCATCCATACCTGCAGGCAAGGACAGGCCTCGTTTGGTTGATGTCATTTGGTCAATGAAGGTGAAGAAGTGGCTGCTGCCACTTCCCAATGGTGACACATACCTGCCTCCCAGCCTCATTGTTGTGCCGGTTCATGGCAGCCAGCCCACTCCCACTCTTGCCCGTTAGGTTCTTAACGGGCACGTCCAGGAACTTTCTGCTGAATGACATTCCGTAGTGGATATCGTCGGAGCAGCCACCCCAGTGCCAGCCCTCGCTGGCCGAGCCGCCGTGCTGCAGGCTGGTGTCACAGGAGCATTCCGTCATGTTTCCCGCGCTGCACGATCGTGTCACCGAATGCACGAGGCCCGCTGACGTCACGGCATATATGAACGCTGTTTCCTTCGTGCCTACAAAGCCAGGCAGGAATACGTTACTTCATAACTCCCCCCGTCTACCTTCCTGGTGGAGCCTTAGAAAGCGATTTTACAAGCCAGACTATTATTAAAAGGGAATGGTTACAAGTTTAAAGTCATCACAGCTCGGGTCTGTAGAGTTAACTTGTTTAAAGCAGTAGATGTTCACATCCAAAAAAGACTTAAGGGCCTCTTCATATGACCACACTATTAATGGTGCTGTTTCTGGCTGTTTGTACCATGCGATTTTTGGTAACTCCCTTCCAAATCTGGTTGGGAACTTTATTTGCCACAGAAACTTTCAAGCCAGGTAAGTTTTAATAATCAAATAAAAACCAAAGCCCAAACAAACCACACCTCACACCCCTTACTCTCCACTTTTCACTATTCATATTGATCTGAAGAAGAAGAAAAGGTTAGTTCAGATCTTGGTGGAAGAACTTGAAGCTGTCATGATCCTGGGTTACTTTGGTACAGGGTCAGAACTTACCTCATGCTAAATTTAGCAAACATTGAGGTTGTTCTAATTCACAAAGGTTGCAAACAGCCCAAGAATGTTAAACCAAGTGGAAATCAGGATGACAGAAGGACATTTAGGCCATGTGCTTTTCCTAGAATAAGTTGGCCATCTGAAAGATGGCAGTATAAAGCTGTTATGCTCCTCAGAAGAATCTTGAAGGGACCTGCCAGTCCTGTTCTCTGAGACATGTGGCATAATGTGGCACAGACCTTTAAACCATGCTAAGCAAGGTATACTCTCCAAGCAAACCGAAAATCAGTGATTGGGCATTAACTGCAGCTAAAATTTCCCTGTACTAATTTTCACCATAGTAGAAACAATTTGACATTTCTAGTTCCTGCTCCTGGGCAGGAAATGCTTCCATGGGACATACTAGTGAAGCCCTGTGGGTTAGCAATGGCCCTCATTTATCGGTCTGCAGGAACAATCCCTCCCATTGGACAGAAGGACTAACATACAATACATATGGCTACATATAGTAGGACAAACTGCTCCCTGGGTTTTTTTTCCTTCTCCTTTTTGGAATATGCCTATTTTTTTATTGCTCACTCCATGTTTTCATGGTTAGTAATTGGGGTTTTTTCACTGTTGCATCGTAGCATCAAGCCAAGAATGCACAAAGTGAAGTACTACAATTCTTAGGTTCACATCAATGGCTGCGTCCGAAAGCCTTGAGTGAAGTGTTCAAAAGCAACTTGCAGAATTGAGACCTTTGATACTGCCACTTGGTACAAACAAAATGCCCCTATTTCAGCGTAAATTTCAGCAATTCCATTGTTAGTTCATGCAAGGAAAGCAGCTTTGGCCCTGCTATGCTGAGCACCTAATTGAGCACATATGATGCATTTTGAAGCAATCCACAATTGCATACGGTGCTGCGGGCAGACTTTTACCTGCAATCAAGTGACCTTTTTTGAAATACTGTGTGTTATTATCCCCCTCATTTAGTAATTACGACATAAGGGGATAAACCCAACATCGGACTAAGAATAACAACATTTCAACACAGTTAAGTGGATGTCGTTACAGGCACTGTCGTCCAAGGACGTATTAAGCAAAAAAAATCACAATAAGCAACAAAAATTTTGGAAAGACAATGACGAGATCCTGTCAGCTCGGGGCATTTCGTGTACCTGTGTCAGCCTCTCGGGGAGGATGCCTTAACCGTCTGCCACGACGGCACTCTTCTGCCCGGCTCTGCCGCCTGGTCCCTACTCCCGCCCCGACGGCCCCTCGGCCCCCCGCCCTCTCCGGGGAGAGAAGAACCGGGGCAGCCCCGTCGAAGGGGGAAGGGAGAGGATGGAGGGCGCACCTGCGGGCCGGCAGCCCCGTCGGGGCGGACACTCACCGCTGCTGAGCTGGTACCCGAAGGCGGCGGCGGCGCCGCCGACGGGAGCGGCGGCTCCGCGGCGGGCGGCAGGCGGTGGGCGGCAGTCCCAGCGTTCGTGTCGGAATTGGCTGCGGCACTCCTGAAGTCCCAGCCGCGCTCCCTCCCGGATGGCAGGCACCAGCTCCGGCTTCTGCTTGCACAGGTCCTGCTGCCGGCGGCTCAGCGGCGGGCTGGCGCAGCCCGGCTTCTCCGACCCGCCAGCGGCGGCGATGCCCAGCCACCTGCGGAAGCAGCCCCCCCCGCCCTCCATCAGCGCCGGGTCACTCGAGGGGACGGGCGCCCCGCAGCCCACCNCCGAGGGGGGGCCCGCGCCCCATGACCGCCGCATCGAGCCCCGACGCGTCGACGCTGCCCGCCGCCCGCCCCCCCGGGCCGCAAGGACTAAGGGGGACGGTTAGTAGCGGTGTCGCCCCCTCTACTCGGCTCTCTTCTTCTCGGGGTGCAGGGGGCAGCTGGAGGGGGAAGCCGTCGGAGGGCCCTCCCGGGGAGGCTGGGCTGGCAGGGAAGGCGGCGAGCGGGCAAGCATTGGGAGCGCTCGGTTCCCCTCAAGGTGAGAAAGTTGGGTTTGATGTTTTCCCCGGCTCCGTCCCCAGCTCTGCCTCCCCCGGCCGCGCATTGGTCGCCCGGGGGCCGGGGCGGGCCGGGGCGGGCTGGGCCTGGGCGCGGCTGGAGCGCGGGGTGTGCGCACCCTTCCGCGGTGCCTCGGCTGGGAATCGTGCAGCTGTTAGCCACCCCCTCCGCCGTGCTGGGCCATGAAGTGCTGAGAGGGGGGGCGGCCGGGCGCCAGAGAGTGGGGCTGCAGGCAAAGGAACCTGTAGGTCTGCGGTGATTTCATCCACAGCAAGAAGAGAAGGCACAAAATACTGATGTTAATAAATCATAACATTCCCTACAGTTTTTATTTATTTTTTCCTAATGCTTTAGCAGTATTAACTAAATGGCTCCAGAGTTAGCATCAATATTCATTAGGACAGCATTTGTCCTCTCTGGTAACTTCAGTGAGACACTCTTATCACCTGCTACCTTAATAATAGTTACTCATTTTACACATTAAAAGCCAATGAGTCATCCAGCACCTGATGAAGAACTGGTGTTGGCACTCTGGACTTTCACGTCCTCTTTGATCACAATATATCGCTGCTTCCTTCTGTGTAAGCGAATCACCTGCACTAAAAATAATCTGGATAAAAAGGCAGCTCTGTGAAGACTATGATTTGACACAGTTGTAAACTAGTGTAATAACTTTTGTTGACTGACAACAGCTCCAAGTGAAGAGCACAATAAATCATCTCAAATGACAGATGTGCGTTTTTAAGAGTACAACATGTTGAGAAATAATCACATAATTGTGGTGTTCCCCCTGTCTTTTCCCCATGGATGTGGTGAGATATTTTAAGATCTATAAAAATAACATCTTCTTCCTACTTTGTGCTCATTTGCCTGCTCTTAAAGGGTCTCCAAAGCGCTGCCAGTTCTTGGCAGATGCCATATGACCCCATGAGCTATTTAACATGAGCTATTTAAACCTTCCGATATAGCTTTTCTTCTTGTTCTGAATTTTAGCCTGGAGAACATCTGCTTGTGGTTGCAGAGGAACTCAGTCCAGAGTGAGGGAAATGGATGGAGGATGCCATCGGAACACAGGGAACCGGCCATGAAACAGGCCTGAACCAGCCAAAACTGTGTGGGCTGTGTCAGAGAATTATCTAATTATTCCAGGACACATGGTTTGTTTTATCCTCATTGCTGCTTCCTGACTCCACCTACAAAAGTTACATGAAAGCCCTGGTCTAGCAGCCATGTATTTCTTACGTGCTTCTTGATCTGCATTTATTGTCCACTCTGAAATGATTTTTTCCTTCCAGTTCTTTCAACAGGGTTTGTCTCTGTAGTTTGTTTGGGTTTGGGGTTTTTTTGTTTGTTTGGTTTTGAAATTAGTATGGAACTTTTGGTCCTAAATCCTTATATGTGACGTTTTCTCTAGAAGCTGCCCAATCTTATATGCTAATAAAAACGTAAGATTTAAATTAGAAAAATATGGATTTCAAAAATTCCAATCCTTTTTATTTCATATTTTATGGTACAATATGGTACAATAAATAAACTAACTCTCTGTGGGGTTCCTATATGCTGGGATCTGATTCTGTCTACAATTTTTTGCTACAATAACTATTAAGTAGTTAGGGAAACCCTTTGGTCATACATGCTTATGTAAATTGAAACAGTTGGTATTTGGAAGGGTGGTGCTATTAAAAAAATATAATGTAGATCGTAAGGGACTTCTTGAGATCACCCAGTTCAATCTCTAGCAGTGACTGGAAGCAAACCACGGTTTTCCACGATCATGTGATTTAAAAAAATTTGGGTTACTATGTATTTGTGTCCTAATCCCCCATCTGCCTCTCCTTCCCTCACATCTGTTTGCCTTACAGCCACTCCCCCATTGCCCACAGCCCCTGCACCTCCTCCCTGGCTCTTGCAGTCTGATTCCCCATCAAATCCCCCAGTCCCTGCCCTTCTCCTGCCTCTCAGCTTCCTGCCTGCCATCTACACCATCTCCCTTCTCCATTCCCTCCAGCAACTTGTTCCTTGCTGGGCAAAAGCAGGACATACAGGAGTATTTCTATCAGTCTAGAGCTACGTGTCTGCATATGGCTTGGTTGGCTACTTGGAAGGGAAAGAAGAGCAAACAAATTACTTTGAAAGTTATGTGCTTTGCAAAGCTGCAAAGGTGCACGATTTGGAAATAGCTTGCTGATCTACCAAAATTTATTGAAATTTGCCGAATGTTTCTAAAGTCTGTAATTGTAATCCACTGGTGCTTCAGAGCCCTCTGTGCTGGAAGACCATTCACTCCATGATCGACAGCAATGTGAGTGGGATGCAGAGACAATGAGCCAGAATCCAAGCCAAGGTCAAGTGCCAAGCCTCAGTGATCAAAATTTACTATAAATCAGGGAAGATAAATTTGACTTACCGCTTATCTCACTTTCTCTGGCCGAGGTGGGGCTATTTGTGGCTATTCATACTAAAATGTGCACATTTTTCTATTTTAAAAAGAAGACAATAACCCGTTGTTTAAAGACAAAAAAAGAAGGAAATGTATCTAAGCTGAGTTGTATTTCCTGAATGGACGTTTACTAATTTACTGTATGATGATGATTAATGTGAACCTGACAGAGTCAAATACAGATATATACTTTTTTGATTCACTGTTAGATAAGGAAAAATACACTGTTGTGCAGAATCCGTGTGAACAAGCAGATCACTTGGTAGATAATATGCTTCTCAGAGACACCAAATATCTCTTAAAAAGGTTAGTGGCTAGTGCTCTCGCTATAATCAAGGTCTGACATCTTGTTTGATAGATTCAAGTCTAAACAAAGTTAACCTCTCCTAATCAAGTCACCACTTTTGAAAGCTTTGTTCAAATTATTTTCCTTCTCCTGGAACCTCTGCTGCCCAGCAGAGACATGAATACGACACAACAGACTGCATTATCCCACCGATACATGTGGGTCCTGATGACCAATGAGGGTATCATCCTCTTGTCTTAAAAAACTGAGCGGAGATAATCCTGCCATCCAAACAGAAAAATCTCCCATATTCTCTACATCAGGTTATCCCTTCAGCTGTGACTTTTATTGTGTTTGGTGACCAAGCACAAATTCTAATGCAACAAATGTGCTTTCAATCCACCTCGGTGCTTGGCTGCACGATGACGCCCATCAGCCCTGGGAACCAGGGACACGCTGAGTCTTTGAGCTGAACAAACTGGAACCGTGTCAGCGTTAGGTGCTTGTCATCAGGGTTTGTATGTGTTGGCTGTGACAAACTCTTCTGAGGAAGGCTGGTGTCACGTGCCAGCAGAGCCTTGGAGTTGGTGTAAAGGTCGCTGCCACTCCGCCAGTGGCTGTGAATTGCTATGAGCTCACTTATCAGTCACGTAGTTCGGGGCAATGCCCCGATAGCACAGCTGTATCACAGCTCTCTGTGCGTAGCTCTGCACCCCACCAGGGTTACTGGGAACTGATAGCACCTTATTGCAGCATCTGCAAATGTGCCTTGGGAGGCCTGACCCAACCCTGTCTCTTTTCTCTGCCCAGCTCCCTTCCTCCTCGCCCTGCAGGCAGCACTGCTTGTGTGAGCCACCTTGCTCTGGCAGCAGGGAAGGGCTGGACCAAGCCACGGTCCTGTCCCACTTCCCAGCAAAGTGGTGGTGCCCAAATAGGGTGGTTGCAGTGTGGGGGCTGTGGGAGTACTGTACCCTCAGCAAGAAAGGATGTGAGGAGGAATGCACAGTTAGACCCCAGACTTCAGGGGTGGGGTCCTTACACTTTTGGTGCTGGTGCCCCCATAGTCTGCAGCTTCACTCCGTGAGGTGACATCTCAGCAAACGAGTCTTAGACTTTTGACAAGCTCAGGCTTGCAGTGGAAGGGAAGTGAGGAAGAGGGAGCTACTTCTTCTCCCATACATAGTCCCCCAAGATCCCACCTGCCTTTTGTCCAGACATTTAACATTTTTGCCGTTTTCGGTGTTATTTTAAATTTTAGTATGTATAGCCTGAGAGCACACACACCCATGGCTAACTTAGACCTGGAGTGCTCAATTCACAAATGACCAGGACGGCAATTAAAGTGCATCCAGTAACAACATAGTAGCAGATGGAGACCTCATAAACAGACTTCACAAACGTGTAATGATTCCAAAGCTACCCCTTAATATTATCTTTATAGCAGTTGCACAACACAGTACAGAGAACCGCATTATCTATGTGCATGGATATGTAAAAAATGAAGAAGTCCTGGAAGACAAGGAAAGAGCAGAACTCTCACAATGCCTTCCATTTCTTACCAAAAATCCAGAAGCTAGTTAGTGTAGCCTCCAAGCAAGTTTTCTGGAGTCCATAACTCCAGTGACTGTTGCTAAAGCAATTGCGGAGCAGATCTCCTGGCCGTCTATGGCTATTGGTGATGTGCCACCAGAAAGCCAAGGCTGGGGAGGAGAAAACTCAGATTGACTCTGGAGTCTTCTCTTCCCTGCAGTCGAAAATCTGGAGACAGTGTCCTGGATTTACTGATACTTACAGAAGCACTTGAGATCTGCTTGTATTTTGGAGGATCCTGGAAGTAGATATGGGTTTCTTCTGAAGTGCTGCTAGCAAATTCTGTTCTCTGACCTGGAGAGTCTAAATGTAGGTGTTTTCTAAAGATATTCCAAAGAGATGTTTTTGGCATACCAACTTTAAGCAAAATGTGTCAAAGGAATGCTGATAAGGCTTCAAAGCATAACTAAGAGGGGTGTGAAAGATGTGGAAAAAAAAATCCCCTTTTTAATTCTGATTTCACTCACAACCTGCGTACAACTAAAATTGAAAATTAGGAGTAAAATTGTATTTGACAACAGGGCACCTTTATGCCATCAATTAATTCTCTCGGCTGTTTTGAGGAGGACAGGAAATGCTCTAGGAGAGAAGAGATTATGAAAAATGAAATCTTTCACTGACATAAAAGCTGCTTAATGTTTTCCATCGTACTTAAAGCAGCATTATTTAAACCTTTTATTTTTTGTTTTGCACATGAAGGGTATTAGAGGAGGATTGGTGCTACTGGCTGGTTACAGGACTTCTAGGAGGTAATTATGGAGTTTGGTGGAAACCAGTAGCTCAAGTGTGTAGAAGAACCCAAGTGACTTTAGTGGAGAGGGGCAGGCTGGGAGTCTTCCTTATTTAGTTTTTAAATCAGACTCCCTAGAATGTGAGATCTTTGCTTTGTTGCTGTATGTGGGAGCTTTATAGGTAACTTCTCGAGACAGACAGGATAAGGTACTCCGTGTGTGTGCGCGCGTGTGCACATTCATCGTGTGCACAGAAGTGGCACACTCCCATGCAGGTGGCTGTATTTTAGGTATACAACAGGTAGAGGAAGGAGGGGGAGCTGCTCTCCTAAAAGCAGTGCAACTCAGCTCCTGTTCCTATGCCAGCACCTAATCTGCATTAACACTTTCCACACAACTCTTTTAGAGCAATAATTTTGTTATATGTCATACTCTGGACATGATTCACACATACAGAACTACTGCTATAAGAGAAATGAGATTCAGAAAGATATTTAATTTGCTGGAGTCAGGTGCACATCATCATCATCATCAAATCCACAATTATGACCTCAGCTTTTGACTGCTAATTCTTTAATGAGGTACTTATCCTTTGAGTGAGGATAACAATAGAAAGAGAAGAATCTACTCTGTAACAGACATAACACAAAGTCATCACTCAATTTATTATATTCTCATTTATTGAGGAACAGATGCGTGTCTAATCCGTAAAATATTTGTTCCAGTCATCAGAGTACTTGCATCATACGTGTGCAATTTACCTGCAAGGGCAGTTTCAAAAGGAGGAAGCTTAGGAAGAAATGGGAGGGAACGGTGTTGTGTTGACAACCACAGTAGTCACCTGCTATCTGTGATGTGGTGGTGAAAGGAAAGGACGAATGGCCTAATTTTTCAAGTTCGCAGTCTTTCATGTCATCTGATAACATTTAAAAAATCACAAGCATGATGTTCAAATCATTCTTTTCCCATCTTTTCTCCAAATTTCAATGATCTTACCTGTTTCAGTGCATTAATTTAATCTTTTCTACCTCAGTATTTTTCCTTTAGACCCTCAATAATTCTTGCATTGCATCTTGCCTCCTTCCCACTTACCACTTTCTGATTGATGAAAATAAAATAAAATGCATACAGTTATGTTCTTTGTAACACAAAGCCCACATAAAATCGCCTCTCTTCGCTGACAATGAGCACAACAGACGTTAAAAATGAAGGTGCAAGAAACTACCTAATAAGAAGGTAATCTCTTACTTTATAACAGCTCATTTTAATGTGAAAAGGTCACAAGTTGCCTTGAAGCAGGAGGTTTTATAACACTTTCAAAATTTCTGATTGTGTTAGCTGATAACCATCAAATCCTTCCTTGAATCTTACTAAATCTTATAAAGTCAGTGTTACATGTTACCTTTTTTCCGAGCAACCTTATTTCCTCCCCTTAGTGATCCCCTCCTCTCTCTCTAACATGCTTTTTTTGGCTGGGCCTGGTTCTGGAGTATTTGAACCCACTTAAACCTTTTAGCACCATTGTCACAGAGAGGCTTTCGGCTTTGGAAATCTCACCCTTGTTATATCCCTGCAGCTGTGATATTTATCCACTGTTGCACAAGGCCGGGTGGTTGTGGTTTAAAATGTGTGTAGCCGCAGGCAAGATGCCAAAGTCTACAGGGTTTAGGCTGTCCCCAACTAATTGAACTCTCTGCTAAACTGGCGAGTTTTCAAAGTGGCTGGGGTTTGACATCTCAGCAACCTTGTAATAGCATAGACCTAAATCATGTGAAATTTAAAACCAATGGGGATAAAAGGGAACAGGTTAGGGTGTTTGGCGATGTTTTTCATGGGTTTATGCCCTTCCTGCAGGTAGTCTCTTATTGTGCTAATGATTATTTATTTGAAAACTTACTTTGACTCTTGTCTTTTGAGATGTTTGATCTGTTCAACAGCTGCAAAAAATCTCCAGTGACCACCAGTGAAAATGTAGCATCTACAATTTCCCCTACTCTCCAGGGCAGAGGAGAGTGTCCCTTAGCACGGCATGGGCAGTAGTAAAAGTGCTTTGGGATTCACCCCAGAGAGCAGGGCAAGGCGCCCTCCACCCCAATCCTGTTCAGGAGCTAGTACGGCCAGTTAGTCTTTGCTAGAAGAGCCAAGTGGGAGGTATGTAGTCCAGTGCTGCCCTGGAGGATGTGGGTGATGTCAGGACTCCATAAACACCAGCAGCTCTGAAGGAAGAGTCTTAGCTCCTTCAAAATGCAGTGGCTAATCCGGACCCCAAGAGTGGAGTTGGGCAACTTCCCTGCCTTTCCTTGCCCACCCTACAGAGACAGGGCTGCTGCCTGGAGAGCTGAGAACTCTTGTCAGTTGCAGTTCCTACAGTATGCAAAAGATTCCCCAGATGAAGCTTAAAGGAGCTCACAAACACAGATGTAAAATTAATTGCTGAGGTGCCATAAATATCTGTTTTTAATAGTGTATCCACTATCAAGTTTCCCTCTTGAATGAACAATTTATTTACAGCCTCAACACCAAGTTAACGACTTTCTCTGTCTAGAAATTAGACATATTTTTATAGTTTCATTATGCTCATAGGAAATGCTTCCAACCCATATTATTGCTCAGAAAATTTAATTATTTCGTGGTTCAGAATTTTCCTGCCCTTTAGCTGGTCAAGTCCAACAGGCAGAACCATCAAGTCTTTTATTTCTCATTTATGTAAATATTAATCTATTTTATTTCCTAGGTATCCTTAGAAGTTGGAGTAGAATTTGCTCCATCTCATCACTCTGTTCCAGCTGCATTTGGTACTTTTGTGTGTGAGAGCCTAACAGGTGCTTCATTACCATTGCTGGGGTTTTTAAAATTTAATTATTTATTATTATAATGTCTATGGCTATTTGTACAGAATTGATTAGGAAATACATTACGAAATTTGACCCTAAGCTATACATGGTTACTTAGAATTGCTTTCCAGTGTCAGATACCTCATTATCTGTGTTTTAATGGAACATACACCCTCTTCAGGCGCACCCTGGTGGGTGTTATCTGCGAGGGTTCCAAGAGAATCCATTCATTCGTGGACAAACACCACGATGATATTTAACAGGCCTGCTCCAACACCAAAAAAAGAAGAGAAAATGAGCCTCTTTTCTGCAAATGACTGTTGCTATCTTCACCTCATCTTGTCTTTTCCAAGGCTTTGTTACACTTCCCTTATATCTGTTGGAGCAAAGGGGAGGAAAGCGATAAGGCTCTCTATTTTTATTATCAGAGAGCTGACTTGGCTATCATGCAAATCCAGTATCTCTGTGCACTTCTTGTCTACCTAACCCTCAGGATACCCAGGATACCCTGGTGTGATGGCCAGTAATCTGGGTGATTCAACAGGAAAGGTTTGCAGACTGACTTGGTGATAGTTGGCCTGTTTTTGAAGTACACCTTAATGGACGCGTGTGATTTAAAAGCTTTCACAGTTGTAGAGGAAGTTTGAGTGTGTGATTCAGTTGCAAAAATATATGGAAGAGAACTCAATATATTTTAGTTTATTGTAGCTGTCACAAATTTTATGTCATTATCATACTTTTGAAGAAGTGATGTATTATTGTTACTATTTTTATATTTGAGATTGAAAATGCTATAATTAGCAATGCCAACAAAAATGGCTCCATTTAAGTTCTCCTCCTGGTAAATGTAGAAGCTAAATGATAAAAATATACTGACCAAGTCAAAACAAAAATATAAACTGAATTTGAAGGACAGAGAGTAAATAGTTTTCACTTATCTTTACCAATAAAGATGACTTGTATTGTTATAAAAACTGGCAATGGCAAAAACCAATGCAGCATGGATAGAAGGGAAGCCTAAATACAAAAACATTAAGCGAATCATACGTCTTCAAAATGGGGAGGAACGTATTCTCAGATCTGCTTATATAAAACCCCAGAGCTTGCAAATATTCCATATGGTCTCTATTTTACATCTGTGACTACTTTCAAGGAATAAAATGTGCTATCTGTACGGTATAAATAAAGCAGAAAAATAAATGTCTGCTGAATCAAACTATATCAGACTATATTTATGTCATATAAACCTAACAGTAAGTGTCTACTGGATCAGATCTCTGCAGCAATATTGGAGGACAAAGTTTCATTGTACTATTTGTGACTATAGAGGGGCTGTATATTAACTTTAAATTTACCTGCCTTATAAAAATAAGCAAACTAGTTTTTTAAAAAAATAATCAGATGTAAAACTACTCCCTAGCTGCGGAATCTGTGAGTATCAGAAAGCGGCCAGGAGCTATGGAAATGACTTTTTTATAGAACTAAGCTTTAAGACACTTAAAGCTGTATGCTGAGGTGATGTGTTACAAGGTAGACTGCTTTACAGTGAGACTCCTGAGACCACTTACACACGTGTGAGTGTGAGAGCTGGTGCAAGTTACTCACCAAAATCCTGAATCTGCTATGTTACAAGAATACAGTTCCACCTACTTAAGTCAGGATCCTCCACCTCACCAACAAAATCTTTTCTTCCTTTAGTAAGCTGTCACTGCATTGGGACCAAGTAAAAAGGAGGACATGGCTGTGTAAACCATGTAATTTCATATATACAGGCATGGGGGATGGAAGATAAAAGGGTAGGTAGGACAGGTTTCTAAGAAAACAGAGATTTGATGAAAATCTCATGCTGGCAAATAAAACAAGGGAGATGAAGGAAAAAAGAGCTCTTGTAAGAGAAGATGGAAAACTGAAATGCTTTCCCACATTACTTAAGTTTTCATCTTCTCACAGCTTTTTCTTCTAACAGATTTTTTCATGCAGTGGACCCTGGCTGTAAACAGGAGTCTTGGCTCAGGAGAGGCATGCTGAGTTCAGAGGCTTGCTGAGATATGGAGGTCATTGCAAGTCATCTGTACAGCTCTCTCTGACCATAAAGTCTTCACCACTTGTCCACCAAAATAAAACTGATGGAGACTACAGCTTCACCAGCTGAGGACTGAACACTAGTCAACAGGCTAAGGTGGTGTGTGGGGACCAGGGAAATGAGCTTGATCAACTGTCCACAGACAGGGGGAGGGGGAGAGGGGAAATGTGGGACTCCACAAGAAGCAAGGCAAAATGATGGAAGTGGAAAAGAACGGCTGAAAGGTTTTACCAATTAATATTTTATGAAATGCAGGAAAACTTAAAAGGCTGGGAATGCTTCTGTAACAGAATGGGAGTTATCTATTTGCAGAACTTGTCAAGATGAGCCAGGAGAGCCCATGAAATGCTTGCATGCAGTTGTGTTCATACAGAGCAGCATGTGCATCCAAGTAAACCATGAGCAAATCTGAAGAACTTTGGGTTTCGGAGGTTTGTCATTTTCTGGAAGTTCTTTTGGGGGATCTTTTTAAAAAAAGTGAACAGTTGAAGGAAGGAGTCCAGACATGAGGAAAAAGGAACCTGGTAGTGTGTCCACATGACAGAGCTACATGCAGGACAATACCAAACAGCATTACTTACATTCTTGACTAGATGGCTGTAAAACATTTATGAATCCAGGAAGCAGGTCCATTAACAGCAGTTGAATATGGGGCTGTGACACAGCATTTGCTTAGATGCTTTCATAGTAGTTGTCACTAACAACATGGAAAGATACTGAGCACTTCTGCTGGATATCTTCTTTTCCTTCAAAAGTAATAAGGTATCATGCATGAACAAGCCAGGATTGGACCTTAGATTTCTCTCTATTGAGCATAGCTTGCACAGCCATTAATATTGTTATATGGTGAGTAAAAACCTACAAATATTCCATCTGAAACTGAAAAAGTAAGGCTAGGTCCCATAATATGACTTGGTGAAAGGTTTTAAGACACAAATAGGGAAAAATCTACTAGTGTTATGTCATAGCATTTTTACCAGAGCCTTTGTAAATCAAGCCTTGATTTTCCTTTCATTTTATATTGAAGTGAGCTGCCACTTGGACATTAGCCATACTTTTCACTTCAGCAACTTGTCTGTGGCTAAATTACTGTCAAAACCTTAAACGCGCCAGTGGATTTTTCTCCCCACCAGCCTTCCTTACCCAGATCTTCCATACTCTGTGTAGAAAGCCGTTTCCCAACAGGAACAGCAACAACCTTAAACGAGGAAACGAACCCTCAGTGTAGTGAATTCACTTACAAACATCACAGAAAATGTGTGGCTGGGATGGAGGAAAACAGCAGGATCATCCCAGCTTTCCCAGGCCCCAGGAGAAGGCAGAGCCCTGGCTGTGGTGCAGAGAGCAGGGCGAGGGTCTTACTTTCCCGAATGGAAGAAAGGGAAGGAAGCCCACGTCAGGGAGCGCCTCTTCAGGACAAGGAAAGTCTTGCTAGATGTTCAAGTGCTGCCTTTGGCTGGTGTAAAGTCCTCAGTCACTTTGCCTATGAAAGATTGTGGTGTGCCACTGCACTGACTTTCTCCCAGCAGCTGCAGTTGCAATGGTGGTTCTGTTACTTGAGCACAAAGACCTTACAGGCAGGTCAGCTCACCTGAATTTACTTTCCACAGTCAAAACACAGCTTTTTCTGGAGGTTTTTTGTCCAAACTAGAAACAACTGTTAACTTGGGGGGACACATAATAATGAAACAGTTGATACTCTGTCCCTCAGAAAGCCCTAGGAAAAAATCCTAGGCAAAAACCTGATAACCTGGGCTGGAGCAGCACTGATGGTGATGTGCCAGATACAAAGTGGGGTAATTGCCTTGTACAAACTGCAGCATTGTTGAGGAGGCAGCCTCCACTCCAAACTGTCTCCCATGGAGCCACAGATCACTCATTAAAATGACTTACATTTCTACTGAATTTTAATTAAGAAAAGCGTGAGGAGCTGGTTTTAACTTGATTTATAGACTCATTATAGTCCCTCAGGATACCCTAGGCACAATTAGATCTAGTTACTGGACATTTAGAAGTTCCTGATTTTGATCTTTTTTTGTCGCACTTACACACTTATATTTGTAGCAGGTATTTATTCATACTAATTTAACAATATTGCTTTGATGTCAGACATTCAAAACCCAGGAGCCGCAGGACAAGTCCACCAACAGGACTTCACCAGGGAAAGATGCTCTTTCTGTGTGCAGCTTACTTGTGGAGAGATTGTTGGCTCACCATTGGCTTTTCCCCTCTGTGTCTTCAGGGATGTTACCATTCACCTACTGGGATAGTTGCTATCTAACAGCTGCCCAGCCCACATCATCTGAGATTGCCCAGTTTAGTTTATACACTTTAATTCACAAAGGTCTCTTCTAGCCTGTATTGTTTTGAGTGAAGTGTGTTAGAGAGCAACTACATGAAGAGTTTTAAACCACGGCAGTGATGTTGGGGGCGTGTTTGTGTGTGTGAGGCGCGGAGAGATGCTCAGGGCAATAAATTCTTCATAGAACCAAAATGGGCTATGTGACCAAGGTATTTGGCTCAGCACCATCAAACACTCAGTTCAGCTAATCAAATACATATTTGATGCTTTTACTGCATAGTGAAGTCAGCAGCCCCTAAATTACTTAGGCTCACCATGCACTTCTAGTACAGGGGTAAGAGCCAGAAGTTGGAGCTCTCAGATACCAACCAGGCACCTGTCTCTGATCTGGTTTCTAAACTGGAGAAATAATCTCTGATATTTTATGGAGTTAAGTACCTGTCAGCTTGGCTTTTCTCTCAGGAAGAGAGATATGCACCCAGCCCCCTTGTCAGACAGTAGACAGAGATTTGTTCTTCATTTTTCCAAACAAAGGGTCTTAAACGTGCGTATCCCATACCACCATTAAATGTTCTGCTCACCAGTTTACCTGCAGGGTTGGCTCCCCTCTGATCCAGCACACTGTTAAACAAACAAGCAGCTCCAGGAGCAGATGTTGAGAATGTACCACCTTAGGTCACGTTGGGGAACATGCCCTGGAGGTGATGATGATGGGCCTGCGATCAAGTTCCTGGTCTAAATGAGCAAAGTGGGCAAATGAGCAAAACATCTTCTACCTGCACAATGAATCTCATGGCCACTCCTCTGTTTAGCTGACATTCGGCACTCAAAATTTTAGGCACCTGTCAGACGATTCTGAGACTTACTTTAGGTTCCCTGTGTGGTCAGCCATGTTGTAGAAGTAATAGACACCTCTAGAGAATAATTCAGACCTTGGTCTTTTTGTGATGAGTATGAAGAAGCATAGCATGACCAAATTCATAATTAAAATGCCTCAGTTAAATATCTAGAGTTAAGGAGGAAGACAGGTTCTGGTGCTTGAAAATAGTCTCTACAAGTGGTCATCCTTGACTTCTGAGTTGAGCACAGGCTCAACAAGCGCGTTTTGAGTATGTCTGCAGGCTCTGTCGTACACGTGCCATGGCTGAAGGTGTGCTATTTTGATAGCTCCATCAGGGCTTCAGCACTCCTGTTCTAGAGACGAAGGAGCCACGCAGACAGCCAGCATTATGTGGTTACTAGACCCTCACTTCTTGTTACTGCTTGGAAATGGTGCAATGTGAAATTTAGGGATCAGTAATGGGTGGAGCAGTAAGACCTATTATGATTTATCCTTTTGCCATCAGCAGTAAATCCCCTTGTATGTATGTATCTTAGAATAACTGGGCAGGACACAGAGCACAAAGCAGGTTGAAACAGGATTTTAGAGTAACTAACAGATACCATTTGCTGTAAAGAGAGCTTAACAAAGGCCCTGAAATGAAAAAAACCCTATGAGACCACACAAATCATGTTCAAATTGTAATCATTCCAGTAAAAACTTTAGTAAGAGACAACAACCCATTATTATGTATGAAGATGTGATTCTGATTCTTTATTTTAAAAGAAGCCGTTTGTGGGCTAGATCATGCTGGGTTCTGCATTGTCTAATGACTTGCAAGGTCAGGTGTTCATGGTTTAAAGTGTTTTCTGTCCTATTAGGATAAAAAGGGATCAGCAGGTTTCTTTGAATACATTGAGGGAAATGAAGCTATTATAACTAAGCCCATAGATGATTAACTGTAAATATACAATTTTTTTTAGAGCAGCTGGTAAGTGGAAGTAAAGTGAAAAAAAAAAATCCCTGCAGAAATAATAAAACTTCTCTGATTTATAAGACAACTTGACTACCGTGTGGGGAGGCTGCATAGTCATTATCAGGCAGAGCAAGAATATTATTTTAAGCTCCTTAATCCTAGAGAATCATAACGGAAATATGGAAGTGGATAATGACAACTACAAAAGAAAAGATAAAAGATGTTTTCAGAACACAGCAAGTGAGAAACTCTGCCAAATACAGATCTGGTGTTCAGACGCTGGCAATATCCCACAGAATTCACTGACTTTAAAGGGCTCCTGACAACTTTCATTTCGCCCTCTTGATCTGTAGCGAGCTCTTTATAACTGCCCTGACTTTGCCAAAAGGTGTCTGAGGCATTTTGATTCCTTTCTCAAGGGTTTTAGTTCTGCGGTATTGTCTTCACTCAGGATCTGCCTGGCATCCTGAGAGGAGCACTGGTGCTGGCGGGGTTGGCTGACACTGAGTCAGTCACTGAGTGTTTTGAGTGCATTGCCTCTCACTGCTCAGGACAGAAAAAAAGTAAAATCACAGTACTGAGAAGACCATCTGCTGTGGGAAATTTCTCCCCATAAGAATGAGGTATACGAGGGAAACGCCTGCTGCAGTGACTGAGCCCAACTCATCTCACTGTCAGGAGGGAGTGTGCAGGTGATCCCTCTTTTTATTTCATGCAAGCAAGCGGGGGGAAAAAGGTATGCCAAAAGTTGAGAAAAGACCCTATTAGCTGAGATTCAGCTGAAAGGGATGGAATTCTGCTCCTCACCACAGCAGTTCAATTGTAGAGGAAGTCAAGGAGATGCTGAGGAGGTGCTGTGTTTCACAAAGGCCTCATTTAAACATACATTTTATCTTCAGTTCAGGGCTACTTAACAGGGTGTACCTTGCCAAGGCTGTTGAACGTGCTTGGGGGATTGCAGGAAGAGCTGCCCACAGCTGCCAAGGAGTTGGTAAAGCAGCCAGATGAATGAACCTAGAGATAGGAGAAATCCATTGTGACAGAAACTGAGCTGCAGGAGCTGCTGTTGTGACCCTATGAGCCCATCTTGCCCTTCAAGTTAACGACTTGAGCAGTTTTCTAGGACTGTAGCCTGTCTTGGACTGTTTTCTAGGACAGCCTTTACCTGGCTCTAGGTACTGTCCTAGACAGACACACACAACACTATTTTTAGTACCTCCAAACCACAGGTGAGCAAGGTTAAAATGCATAGCATCCTTCTACTGAGTAATCAGAGCTTTTCAATTCAATGGGTGGTGTGAAGGCACCACTAATAACTGCAAAATATGCACCAGCACCGATACATAGGTGTGCCTGCATTATACTCTGACGATTCTGGTGTTTTGAAGATTTACGCAGGTAAAGCTGGGAGTGGAGTTTGAAAGACAAATTTTGGCTCGGTAAAGGCAAGCTCCACGACAAGCTAAGTGCTAGTGCGCACTAAGTATTTACCACAACACAGCTGTCTCAGATTCATCAGAGAAAATCACTGTACTGCAGAAGAGGCATGCTCTACCCGTGCTGTACGCAGTAGATCTCTTGTTGTTGGAATTGACAAAATTCCATTTTGAAGATTCAGCCCGAATCTGCAACAATAATTTCTCAGATTTCCAAAAGTTGCTTCTAAGATGAAAAAGAAACTTCTCAGGTCATCTGAAAGGCAGGCTGGTGTGGAATGGAGCAGGTACAGATAGTCATAACAGCGAGGTAAAACAAGCCAGATCTGCAGGGCTAGCATGCAAACAGAAAGGTAAGACTGTATTTTTCATGTGAGCCTACAGAGGCTTGTTTTGCACTTTGACTCTATGCCAGATAGCTCGCTGCACCTCTAAAAAATTGCTTCACTCTGAAAAAGTAATCTGAAAGATCCCTGGACTGCAGTCAAGTTAACATCACACATATCTGCTTCTTCAAAGCATTCTCTTTGTCTCAGCATAGCAACAGAAGCATAACTATTAGTGGGTATTTCAACCTTGAGGTAATTGGATGCCCCACTGCCCCACCCACTAAGCAAACAAATTGACTTTGATGCCCCTTTAATATGTCACAGCAGCGAAAAATAAAGGGCTTTTATTTAATGGTGCGAAAGAGATTATTCTAAAGATTAGCATTTTCAAGTGAACACCAAGCATAAAAATGGTATTTGCAGTTTATTCTTTCAGCTCCTTGTCAACTAAGGCTATCTGAAACATGGCATCTCCAATGACAGAGCTGACTTATCACAGCATTTCCCTACCACTTGGGAAATCTTTTTTGTTACAGCCATTTATTCCAAAGATACTCACTGAGAAGGACTTGATCATGGTGGGCACCTACCCTGCTAGGCTAAAAACCAAATCCCTGTGCAACATCTCTGGAGTTATATGAGAGGCGAGGAGTTGGACACTGGTAGAACATGCTGCAGCTTCAGCTGAAGCGTAAAGGGATGCAAGAACATCCATGATTGCTGCTTTGTATGTCCAGGCTACTTCTTTTTGGAAGGACGGTTTCAGTCTCTCTCCCCGCAGCTTAAAGTATACCCCAGCTCTGCCCTGATCTCTGGGTGCTGCCTGATTATTTCAATCTTACCACCAATTCCAGGGCTGTTCATGTCTGTATTAGGAGGTGGGACTCACCTTACAATTAGGTCCTTTGCTGTTTTAACGGTAAGTAATGGGACTAAGGTAAATCTATGGGGAAAAGAATCGTACATCATGAATCGGTCTTAATACAGTAGGAACCCTTTAATGTTTATTCAGGCAAAATGTCACAGTGGATGTGATAATTCTAAAGTAAAACATTGATAGCAACACATGTGCTCCGACTGGAATTCAGACATGATAATTCTTTTACTGTCTTAATCTAAACTTTCATGTGCATGAGCGAGTGGTGCTTCCATGTGAATCTCAACTCTCTTCTTTCCCATACCTATAGATGCTGGATATATTTTAAAATTAGATAATGAAAAATGTACCTTGGTACCTGGTCTAGTCTGCATTCCCTTTGTTTATTCCTAAGATTACCTGGATCATATATAGTGTTGGAAAAAAACAGGTTACAAATAACTTGCTTAAATAAAGATCAATTTGTGAATTGCACCAACGACTTTGTACAGACAGATATATGTACACAGACATGTAAAAAATAGAAAACACACAGGAAAATTTCATCTTGATACATTTGAAAAATATTAAGATTTGGAAAACATTAAGACATTTGGGTGTACAGCACATGTAAACCATTTTGTGGTGAAACCAGAAGTGATGAATTGCACATTTGCTGATACCAGCTACAATATAAAAAGCCAGCTCTATCCTTTTCATCATTATAGCTGATACTTCTGCAATACACTTTGATTAAAAAACAAAACAAAACAAAACACAAGAAACAAACAAAAAAACCCTAACAAAACCATAAAAACTCAGTTCAAGCCTTAAAAACATTTGTGGATACAGAAAATTAACGTTAACAGCATGTGGATTTAAATGAGCTACAAAAAAGTCTTAACAGAAGCGGAATTCTAATACACCTGTCATTGATCATCCTAATACCAAATATCTCTGGCTGCATTTTGTAACTAGTGATATTAATGACATGGTACTAAATCCCTCAGCTTTATGGTTGTGCAGCCCTGGAGTTCCAGACCCAAGATTATATATTACAAAATTTGCATACAATTATATTTATTAGATAATCATATTGCTCAAAACCAAATGCTGACATTTTCAGCATTCATGCACAGTTCCTGACCCGTCCTTCATGTAAAGCTCCATACCAGCGAAAGCTTTACATAGAAATTCAGGGACATTTACTGTAAGCATAGCAGCAACATACCATAGAGAAACAGAAATATTCACACTGTCTCGCTAAATGTAATGTCATTGTCTAAATTAGGAGCTTTGTGAATATAGCTGAAAGCCTCCTGAATTAGATGTGCCAGATCCTCTTCTTGAGGATCCTCCCACCATCTAGGGAAGGCAAACTCCATATTGAATGACTATTTGCCGTCATATCTCCACATACCTTATCTAAAGGAGGAAGAATTCACATTACTTTCGATGAGGGTACAGATTGTGTTGAGTTTAAGGATCTTTGGCAAATCCTAAACGTGGTGTTATGAATTTCTAGTCCTACTTCTATATAGGGCGGCCCCTCTGTGTGTTACTAAGTCCAGTAAGGTGGTGATTAGTTCTGTACTATAATTTGTTTCTTCCCTAATGTTTCTTGAGGCTTCTTTTCCCAAAGGCAGTAGAAGCTAGTGGAGGATTATGCGTGGAATTGTGAAGGGGGAAGCGTGCCAAAGAGCTGGGCAGATCCTTCATTGGACTCGTACTTACCTGGTTCTGATTCCCTTCCCTAGTGCGTGGCAGGGGAGAGTGGTGCCCTAATTCCCAACTTTGTGACTGGATTCATAAAAATCCATAACTGGCTACTTTTTAGGGAGAGCAGTATCAGGGGACTTTGCTCTCTGTCACCACTAAACCATCACCTGGCTGCTGAGGCTGGACCACATTTGGTTTCCCATCAGGGTACCGCAGCTGTGACTGAATGTGCTGTCAATGCGGTGGCAGGGGATCAGCAAATGTGCTGCAGTGGTGAAGCCTCTCCCTGGGGTTTCACTCAGACTAGATCTGCAAACACTGGGGATGTAGCTGGGCTACAGCATGAAACTAGTGTTTGGAGGTCTTGTCCCTCCTAAGCAGGAGATGGAGGCATTATATTCTGCTCCCATCACTTCATGTCACGCACTCAATCATGAAGGATTAAAAACCAGACCCCAAAGTTCTTGTGTGTTCTTGCAAAGGGCATTTTTCTTCTGTTTGTGGCACTGCTTTCACAAATTGGCAAGTATTTTGTACAAAATCATAAAAGAAATGACACTTCCATGTGGGAAAAATACTTGCTTGGCTTACAGGCCAAGGTAGATGCTGAAGCACATATCTAAGAAGTCTTCCTGCATATAGCCACTCTCATAAACTGGGACCATAAATAAGGTTATGTTAACATATTTGCTATATCTACATGTTACATCGAGACGGTTATAATCGGTCTCAAGTCTGAGTAATCTATGCCTATATTAGCTTTAGAACATGAAAAAAAGTAGAGTAGACATCTGTTCCATCAAAGAAGGGGTGTGTTTTCACTAAAAGCACCAGAGTTCAAAACTTGGCATCATCAATAAAATGTTAATAGACATTTTAAAATTGTAAAAACCAAATGTCTAAATAGAAAAGGTTTGACATTGGAGGGAACGCATCCACACAAAATAGAACTCTTCAAAATGGAATGTAGCCAGTTTCTAAATACATTCAAACATTACAGTGTCTCTATAAATAGAAAACTAGATAGTGCTGAAGAGCTAAAGCAGTTCTTTCCAAATCGTGTATGTATTTCTTCCTCTTTACTATCATTAATACACAGCTGTTCTAGCCTTTGGCAACAGTTCAAGTAACTTCCCCTCTGCTCTCCTTTGTGTCCTTCCGTCTTCCATTTTGACACTACAGAGTTGCCAGGGAATATCTCGATTTGATAAAGTTTTAGGACAAACACCACAAGTCCCAGACTCTGTTGGTGTGTGCGCAGCCAAACAAGGAAGCGTGTCATAAATAGCATGTCATAAATTCACTACTGTCCTTCAATTGTCACTCGGGTAGTGGCACATCTCTAGTCCCAGCCCTTCATCCAAGCAAAGCTATGCGCTGCCAAGCTCCCTCTTACTTGCACAGTCGGCTGAGAAGGATTTCAGAATAAACTTGATTTATTGGACCTCGGACGTGATACGGGGACTGAGAATTTGTTGAATAGTCCTGCAGTTGTGATGGTTTGCTTTGACTGCCGAAATACTTCCCCCGTGTATAGTGCCTTGATAACGTCATTGTTATGTGGGGGCTTTCTTCAGAGGGATTGGATTTCACCACCTGCAAAAGAAGTGACACATGTGAGTGCTTTCTGCCCGCACCTAGAAGGATACACAGCTGTGTGTACAGAAATACTGAGACAATTCTCCACAAGGCAGGTCCTAATATACTTACCTTGAGCTGCAAGTTGCTCACAAACAGTATTTTAGTGAGCCAACTGGTGACACACTAATTAAAATGCAAATTCTTATTCACTTAAGCATTGAAAACTACATGCATAGGCCCATTATACTCAGTTGGCTGATTCTGTAATGCCTTTGTGTATTAGACTCTGTTCTCTTCATTAGGGACAATTTATCTGAACAACAAAATTCATACTTAACAGCTTGTCTGTACATTTACCATGGGAAAAAAATAAATTCAGGACAGCACTGACTTGCGGGAAAATTTAAATCCTGTTCAGATCCCAAGCACTTGAGGAACATGTGCTGTGTCTCAGCTGTGAGCCCCGCAAGAATGTCTCACTCTCAGGTCTTGATGCAAACCTGGCCCAGTTCCATGTTGAGTTGAAAACACATGTCGTTTTTCTCCAAAAAGGTAGTTACAGTGCAATTTAACATCCCTCTCCCAGGGGCCTCACACTGACATAACCACAATGTGGTTCAGTAATTTAGTTGGACCTCCAAATATGCAATAAAACTCTTGAATTACCATGTCCAGTTTGTATGGAATAAACAAATTATCCATGGGACAAAAAATCCATGGGACTAACGAGAGAGAAGGTGAAAGGTATTGTTGTCAGGACCCTAATGACTGGGTGGTGGTCTCCTATAAGATGCAGAAGGTTTCAGCTCACTGAACACACAGTAACAGATGAAGCAACTTCAAGGGAGGAAAATCTCAGAATCTTGCACAGATGTAGGGTAGAGGACAAATCCAGAGAAAGCAGAACAGGGGCCAAATGGTTAACTTAGTTTTAAAAAAGTAAATATACACTGACTTGATAGCTCTGATGCCCATCAATGTTCCTGCTATATCAGTCACAGCAAACACTTGAAAAAGCAGACTTAATGCGTGTATTTATGCAGAAGAATGTTAGCTTTTTAGAAATATAATATAAATTTAATGCCACTGAACAATTAGAAACAATGTTCATATGTAGTGAAGCTCATAATAAATAAACTCATACAAAATTAAATATGAGTGAAGGAATACCATGTGCAAACGCTTGAAAGACTGGGCAGAGAGGCTGTGAGGGAGCTGGCAGAACTAAAAAAAGACCAGGAATTATCCATGTAGAAAATTAATATATCCTCTGATCAATTTGATACAACTAAGCCAAGGGCTGCTATTTGTTTTCATGCAATTACTGCAGGTTCATTTTTCTAAATTAGTGCCTTAGATCTTACAACTATTTCAAAACGATGCCACCTTGAACCAATCACCCAAACTGCATTCCTGTTAGGCATAATCTCCCAGGAATGCAATCTAATGTTCATCCAGCAGCCAGCCACTGATTAAGATACCAAAATCCCAAGGTTGCTAGTTGACCATGATTTCATTGCCATTAAGTTAGGAAATAAATCTGAATTAAAAAAATTAGGTTCCATAAAGTTCTTTATAACTGCTGGCCAATCTATCTCTCCATAAGCATTTGTGAAGAATGAGGTAATTAAAATGTAGGCTTGCATGTGTGCATATAATCATATAATAGTTTGGGTTGGAAGGGACCTTAAAGATCACCTGGTTCCAGCCCCCCTGCCATGGGCAGGGACACCTCCCACTAGACCAGGTTGCTCAAAGCCCCATCCAGCCTGGTCTTGAACACTTCAGGGATGGGGCAGCCACAGCTTCCCTGGGCAACATGTTCCAGTGTCTCACCACCCTCACAGTAAAGAGTTTCTTCCTGATATCTAATCTAAATCTTCCCTCTTTCAGTTTCAGAACTAGAAGTAAATTTGGGGCAGAAAGTGCCAGAGTTATGCAAGATTTTTTGTCCCAGGTCGATATAATTCCTTTGTGGGTTCAGATCCCTTGGCAACCTGAGCAAAGATTGTAGACTCTACAGAGCTGCAGATTTCTATGCTATCAGGGTCACCTGAAGCCCTCTGAAGCAGGTTGGTGGGAACTCAGATAATTTCTCGGGATAGTCAGGGGAAATAGCTTTCTGTTTGGCTGGCTAGTGAGAACTCAGTGAGAACTGCTGAATGCATTTCATTTCATGTTTTCTGACTGCAAAGAATGGCCAGCCCTCCATTTCCACACGGCTGTGCTTTAGCTTAGATGGCATTTACAGATGGGTTCCTGTCTCCTGAGAGTTTATGAGGTCACTATTTAAGAGAAAGAAAGTGAAAGCACAAAGCAGTAGATTTAATCCATCTCATCTGGTTTTATAAAACATGAAAAGTGTTGGGGTTTTACACAGTGTTCCTGGCTCCATCCTTGGAGGCAAAATGCCATTTCCCTTGTGCAAACTGCTTCAGCACCTGATGAAACTCCACTTGCCAGGATGCAGAAGTAAACTGATGACAAATCTGTTAAAACTAACGAGGTATCAAAAGCATTCAAGGATTTTCTTTTTTGCTTTCCTCAAGGATAAAGTCTCATTTTGAGGAGTTGATGTATTCTCCTCAGCACTGCTATGCCTCTTTCAGGCACAAGCGCCTCTCAGGCCTCATTAACAACAGCTCGATGAGCCAAATTCTCCCCTGATCCTCACCAGAAACACATACTCTCTGTTGAATTTCCTCCAGCAGAGAAGGTAAAATCTTCCCATGAGCTCATGCGAAATGATGGAGGACTGCATGAAAAATGCTGATGGCTGATCATGCTCTGCTGTCTTCCACTCAGTTCCATACAAAACATCTGAAATATTTCACTTTGAAGCTCTGTGTTTCACTCAAAAGCTCTGTGGAAATGGTGAACATCAGCGACGACCGAGAAAGACACCAGCATCTGGGTTCTAGGCAAAAAAGAGTCAATATAGCCATCTAGGTGAAATGGAGGGAGGCATTTACTCCATGGGACTATTTATCCATTGCAGAAATATCTTCTCTGCAACTTACTCCCTCTTTTCCAGCTCCAGCTGGACTGAGCTGTGTTCGTGCCTCTCTCATGTACTGAGCAGAGGAGATTAAAGGATTGGTTAACTAAACATAGATGCTGTGTTTGGTCCCAAGGCAGGACAGAGGCCGCAGCAATGGACTGAAAACCAAACCTGAAAACAGGTTGCTGGGGAGCCCAAGATGGAAACAGGCTGTGAGGTTGTCACAGAGCATGTGAGGTCAGATGGGTCTGATAAGGGACGGGAATACTGTGAATGCATGATTCAGTTTTCACTGGAGAAATACTTTTTATTGGGAATCAGGAGCTAAGCATGTGGAAAGATATGAGTCTCCTTTACTCCAGAAAGCTTTTTCTGGGTTTCAAAGACAGTAATTTAATGTCCATGGGCAATGAAAGTTGTGTTCAGATTCTCAGTAGACTGACCACTCAAATGGGAACCAGCCTTTTATACCAACAAGCTGGTGTCACGTGTAAGATAAGGACTTGTTTGGAAGCTACAGGAATAGTCTGGTGGTCTTGGTGACAGTTCTTTATCATATGCGAAATGACTGTCACCAGCCTTGTGGCAGAGGGTACGTGCTTACTTGACTACTCAAAAATTATACTCTCTGTGTTCATTAAGGGTTGCCTGCACAAAACCAGGGGTGTATTTCTTCATTTGCTGTACATAAATCCCAAACTAAACCAGATTCCTCCTTTACTGATGGTAAAGAGCACTCACTATAAAAAGACATACCACATACTGAAAATACATCTTAAAGGAAACCAGAAAAACTTTAAATATCTTGTTTTTCAGATTCTTGACTTTCACTGGTTTGGCAGCCTCTGGGCTGATTTTGTGCCTAGAAATAATAATGCATTTGCTTATTCATTTTTTATTTAATCCATGGACTCATGTAATTTGTAAGATACATTTTAAGATTTCTCTCCAGAACTTCAAATGGACAGAAGAATATGTTCTCAATTGCCCAACTCAAGTATTTTAGCATGTCTCTGTTTCACTAGTCCAGCAGTTATATAACAGAAGACAGAATCTCTATAGACTTCAGACAAAAAAGAAAACAGAACTACGAGCATGAGATTTCTGTTTGCATAGTCAGTCACTATAACTATCACAGATAACTCTTTCTCAGACATATGGAATGAGACATACACCAGTAAGATTAGTCTTTCCATTTTGAGCTCCATTTTAAATGTACATCTGGTTTGATGGGAGTCTGCTGACCTACTCAGCTTGGAAGGCTTAAGAAAAAAACCTGTGAGACTGAGGTATGGCAAAAAAGATGAAGTGAGTCCATGCAGAAGCAGTAGATGTATATATAACACAGAACCCGGAAACTGTGCAACATCCTTTTATACAGGTTGCCTTTGCAGAAAAGCACGTTTGTTTTTATTTCAAGCATTTCAGCCCATCCTCAGGTGGCATCACGCTCAGAGCAGCGAGGGGCAAGTGCTGCCACACAAACTGCTGTCTCAGTGGTTTTTATTCAGGGCAAACTTTGAGTTACAAATGCAAAACCTGCTGCACAGCATTTTGTTTCTAGGCATCTGACAGTTAAAATATCTCTTAAATACCTGGGATTGACATAAGCATCAACTATTACCTCATGGAAATGGCAGCCACACTTCCCTTGCAGGAATTCTTTGTAACGTCCCATGGTGATGACAAAGGTGTCAACAACTTCATATCCGAAATTTTTTGCTGTATCCAGAATAACCAAGTTTTCATTCCACAAGTTTTGCACTTCTGCCTGCAATCCAGAGGAAATATTGCAGTTTCTTGTCAGATTGACTGTTCAAGGGTTATTTTATTCTGCTACTGAAATGGAGAGCAAAACTTCATTTTGAATAAAGCACTTCTGTTATACTCCAGACATGAATTACTATAAATTCCATCTTGAAAGTAGCTATTACTCCAAGACTGTTGTAGGGTTTTGCAGAAATTTCTTAGAATGGCTTTTTCAGCACAAAAATAGTTACAATGAAATTTTTTTTTTCCTAATTATGGAATAAATCAGGTTGATTTCAGTAAGAGCTAAATTAAAATTAAGTTAGTGGTAACTATCATTACATTTCAACAGTTGTGTAACTTCCGTCACAGAAATAATTCAAAGTTATTTTAAATATAATTATTGGTAACTCGTTTTAATATCAACTTAGCTAATATAAGGTGCAATTCAGAAAAAAAATAACCCTATTATAAAGTTGTCTTTAATAAGTAGTGTAATTGTTCCTGTAAAAGAAAAATTCAACTTCAAATCAAAGTCATTGAGACTGTTGCTTAAAAAGTTTAGGGCCATGGGTGTTTTAGAAATAGTTATACTGAAGAACAGGCTGTTAGTTCTCAAGATACTGCAGGAAGGCCAGGAATAGAAAAAAGGTTCGCCATAAATTTGCCAAAGCAGTGGATTTGACACTGAAGACAGAAGAGCTTTGAGGGTAGCTGGGGTAATCCAGAAGTCCAGAGCACCCAAACCACATGGGTAATTTGGCATATGATTCCAATATTGAAAGGGAAAAGAATGTCGGTTATGTTCTGTAGTTGATTTTTGGAGTTTTATAAACTACTGGATAGGAAACAGAAAAAGGCAGTCCTGGGAAGCCTTTAATACTTTTTCTGTCCTTGCCTCACCTACCTTCAATCAAACTTCTGCTTCTTCCTCCTAGGACTGAACTCCCCTGAAAGCTATGGCTGGAGCTACAACAACATTTCTTCATGTTGAGACCAAACATTTCCTAACTGTATCCTAATTTGGTCATCTGGATAAATTAAGGAAATGGTTGGAATCAGTAATAAGATATTCGGTAAAGACAAGGCAGATAGATAGTACCAACTTAGAAAGAAAGAAGGGCCAAAATCTGTCAGGGAAATCTCCAAATCAAAAAGAAAGGGGAGATTAAGTCACACACTGAACACAGCAGTATGTTATGGCTGCAAAAAGACGTGGGTGCCAGTCCTCAGTGTGATAGGCATGCTGTCCGTAAACTATGAAAGCTAATAATTTTCTCTTTTCAACACCTGTGAATAGCTGGAGAGTTACACACACAGCACTAGAAGGCATCACTTACTCTGTTCTGCCCTCCAGCCCTTCCCAGCCCCGTCACATCTACCCATTTTGTATACGTTAATAGAAAATCACCATCCAATTTGTAAATAAAAATGCTGAATTGAATGAGTTACACAGCACATTGCAGTGAGCCTATGTTGGACATGATTTAAACTGACTGTAACAACCTATTCACATGCAAAAAAACCCAGGCTAGATTCACCAGTACATTCCAGCTGCTCTGTAATGTTCTGACTTCATAAATTGGTTACGATAGATTTATGGGGAGCTGTGCAATGCAGCCAGACCAGTGAGTCTGATCCAGCAGTAACCATGGAGGAGGAAGCCTGGGGAGGGCTAGTGCTAGAGGTGGTACGAGGAGAAATCTGCCTATGCCCAGCTTGATTTCGCAGCTTTGGCTGCAGGATTAATAATGGATCTTCTTCTGGTTCTTGGGAAGTCTGACCAAGCATGGCGTCTTGAACAGCCCTCTGATTGCAGAGGAATCCACGAAATGAGGCAAATTGGTTTGAATCTGCATCAGCAAGTTGTATGAGCAAATATAAACAATATTTTTTCTTTGATCCACTTAAAGCAGAGGTTGCAACGTATTTTGACCAGACAGCAATATCATTGCTGAAATAACAAGTCTTCTGTTCAAATGCACTCTAAATGTACTGTATTTTACCTGTGATAGAGAATGTATTCCATCCACTGGAAGGTGAAAGCCCATGCCTATGGATTTGATAATTACCAGGATATTTGATAGATTTTCCCTGTTTGGCAAATAAAGAAAAAAAAAAAGAGCAAAGATACACATTTTACTCAACAGATGCATCAAAAGACACTTAATTTTTATGTTTTCAAAGACCATTAAGTGTACAGCCATAAGAAAAAAAGTGAAATGCTTTTATTTAAATTTTTTGGTTGTTTCTCATAATTCATCATATCATGACTTGGAATAACACCAAGCACATAACATTACCTGTTCAACACCTTTTGGATAATTTGCAGGTGATTGGAATTAAGCCACTGAACGCCACCTACAATTAATACAGTCTGGTCTGTATTCTCCAGGGGACGTGATCTGAAACCCAGAGAGGAAAAACAACACATGTTGCCTTAAACCAGATGGCAAACATTTTAACTGCATTGCACTGCACTGCATTTCAGTGATCTGTATCTGGCATCCTGATCAGAGGCCTGATGTCATTTTCTACTATTTTTCAACCACGCGATACAGTCTGCACATGTGATGTTTAATTGTTTACTGACTTTAATTGTCAAATGTGTTAAACACATTTGTGAACAGAACAAGAATACAAACAAGCCAGTAATAGAGTTTGTACGGTACCTCTGCAGCAGTTGTTCTAGTGCTTTTTCAAAAGTTGGTCTCTGGTTTGCATTCATCCAAAACTGGGGGTAGTAGGAGTAACTGATGAAGGTTTTCCCCTCATTGATATTATGATAACATTTAACATCATGAGTCTTTTGCCATTCCTGAAGAGTCTGATTCACTCTTTCTATTAGGTAGTACATCATCCCTCTGTTAGTTGAGTCACCTATAAAAAGAATCTTTGGATAGAAAAATGCTGACTTAGAAGCTGTACACTCCAAGACCCAAAAGCTAAGAAAAGAATACAGCTAGTCTGGAGGTTTTTAAACCCTTCTCATAATGTTCAAGAAATATCTCTGTGAGCTGCCAGTTCTCCAGTCCTGACATCTCAATACTCAAGTTCTCTTTTAGCAAAATCTGTGTGATTTGACCAACAAAAAGCTATATTATGTGTTTCGCAGATGAAAAGTACAGGTTATAGATGGCTATAGCTGCACAGTTGGTCCTGTGTTTTTTATCCTTGCTGGTAATTTATTTTGAATAAGTTTATATTTACTTCCAATTGCTATTACAGAGCCTCTCATGATTTCTTGCTGCTTTTGTTCTTCCAGTTTTTTGTAGTTTGTTCTTAAACAGCACATCTTGTTTAATGTCTGCCTTCCATACATGTGTTTCATTAGAATTACCACCAAAGGGACACAAACACACACTCAAACATCAATGGATGCAGCTGCTTCCTTATTTGTAGAGATCCTTCTGCACTTTCAGAAGGGAAAAAAAGTGGGGTTATTTTGGTGACAGACAATCTGAGCAGAGTCCTGGCATGTGTGATGAGGCCACCAGGAAGCATCGTGGCCTGCTGGGAGTTAGAAGTGCTGTTAGAATGACAGAAGAACTTCAAGTATCAGCAGTCTTTGCTGGGTTACTCTGAACTTGCAAATGACTGAAGAAGTGAAATTTGGGCTTAGTCCTACTTATTCTGTAGACTCCCCTGACAAATCAAACATCTCTGTGTGTGGAGGCCGCAGAACTTAACCTGCGGGGATTTTTAACGTAATTGCCCTATTTTTGGTGGATAGGACCAGCATTTCCTCCTGCTGAAGAGAACATGTTAACGATGACAAGATTCCAAGGGGGAAGGGAATCCAGCCTCATTGCGGTTTACCAGTGAAACTGTGTGCGTAATCAGCTATTACCACAATCATCTCGGCCAGAAACTCACATAGAGGAGCATAAATGTAAAACTGGGAGTCAGAAACCCCATAGAGCCATAACACAGCAACAACCCTGTTCTCTGCACAGCAGTGTGCTGCTTCTCCTGCCTCCTCTGGCACTCAGGGTAGTTGGCACCCTGTAAATTGGGGTTTTGTTGTTTGTTTTTGTAATTTGATTTGGGATTTGATGCTTTACCACTTCCACCTTGAATGCTTGGTTATGCAAATAAAATTCAGACTGCACAAGATTACATGTTTAAGAGTACATTTCCAAAGCTTCTCTTAGAAATTTTACACAGTGAAAGCATCTTCTCTCATCTAATACATGTCTATTTATCTGTTCTCTTCAAGAATATCACAGTTTTGGGGACTGATTCCAGTTCCCACTATGAACCTATTGTGAGTAAAAATAAGCCACAGCAGCGTATCAATGACAGTTCTCACAGAACAGAAGCAGTTTCAAATGAACATTCCCTGATCCGCAGCAAGGGCCAAGAACAGGCATGACCAGGACTTGAACATCCCATGCCTTCCCCATTGTGGGCTACAGAGAAACCCTTGGCAGATTATGTAAGGTAGCAAACAAATTAAAACAAGAGCACTGAACTTCTAGATGCTCTTTCACCTCCTGCCTTGGACCTCTCAAAGATACTTCACAGAGTAAATTCTTAAACAGCTGCTGTTTATTCTTGGACTGCACAAGCACTTCCCTCACATGCAAGGGGACTTCCAACCCTTTTCACATTATGTCAGAAGAAACCTCTTTAAACCAAGCATAACATGACTCAGGGAAGTCAAGGATCCTTGGATCCTTGGAAGGGCTGGTTGGATATTCCCTCTTTCCCTCTGTGGCAGACACAAACCCACACACAATCATTTGCAATTGGGAAGACAGTCCATGCTTACAATATGTCCCAATTCCAAAGTAGGTTAACTTGAGGTTTTAAACAATTCTTTTAACTTGCAAAATCTCCTAGTCTCTCCAGTCTGTCTCTATCCATGTCTCTTTAATCTCCATTTCATAAGTCCATCACTGTAGTATGTAGATGTGTATCTATTTAAAAAGCAGTTCTCAGATATTAGCAGGCAAGGATATCATTAACTTGCAATGTGGGTGAGAACATTTCTGTAAAAACACAGAACATCATTAGCAGAATAACAAACAGACTCGACTGAGTTACACACTTAGAGCAATTGATAGAACATGCTAGATTGTTCCTCATTTATAACATATGATACCATTTTGTTATCACTGCACATGGGATTTTCTAATTGCAAAGGAGCATATTCAGCTATTAATTACACTGATTTGGCAGATTATCACACTATTCATTCTACTGTGACTAAGATTCTGACAGATATTTTCTTCTTCTAACTAGATTTGGTCTGCTTACATCTACCACTGAATTCAAAGAGCAGAACAACATCTTTCATGGGAAAAAAAGGTAGAGAAGAACTATGGCCAAAGCCAATGCAGAGATGTCTAGTTTTGCCAACGATGCATATTCTCTAGGAATTTAAGTGTGAAGTGTCGTTCTAAGTATATACCATAGGAAAATATCAGCTGGGCCTTGGAATAGTATTACTGTTGCTTTCCTGATGTTCTGAGAATATGAAGGGGGTGAAAGGAGTCAGAACAGATTCCTTTAGAGCAGTCAGCATAACTGGACAAAATAAATAACTGCTAGGACCCAGGTATACTTCTTCAAATATTATCACAAGACTGAAAAGACAGTCCATCTCTGAAGGAGTAAGTTCTAGGTTTCAGAATATCTTCATTTTCAGTCTTAGGTGAGCTTGTTATGTAGAGGTAAAGCAGAAAGTCAGGAAATAAGATCCGACAGCTAATGCTATTGGGTGTCTCGGTGTCCATCTGGGAATGTATACTTATTCCTAGGAGAAGCTGTGTCTGAGCAGGATGAGTCCAGAATGAGACATATGGCAATATCACTTTGGTCAGGAATACAGGTTGTTTCACTGGGGAAATTAAACTGAATGCTCAGAGACAAGTTTGCTAAAAGAATAGTTAAGACTTTAAGTAAGTGAGGAAGAGCAAAATGAGCCAAAGTGGGCTTGTGGTCACACAGAAAGCCAGATCGTAAGTGTAGGTTCTCCTCAAAACAATATTAGCTTTCAGTCAAGAGGTCTTTGACTGGTCAAGTCCATAACAGGACTGTATCACTGGAATCATGCAGATCTGGTAAACTCCAGCTACAATTTTCACAGTGAAAATACAGCACTGTTGAAAGAGATGTCATTAAAACTAGGGCTGCAGTATGTAAAACCTACAGTCCCTGCCCTCTAGCCCTGCGATGGAACTCTGAAGTCTGTTTGCAGTCGTCACAGGTGGGTATCAGCAGTCACACTACGGAAACTGTGTGTGCTGGGATTTTGAAGGGAAGGCTCTCCTGTGAGTAGAAAAAAAGATCTCAGCTAGAAAGATGGGTGTGCATTCCTTGCAACCAGGCTGGTGGATGCATATCACAGCAAATCTGTATACACACAGCACCCACTCATTAAAACCTCTGCATCCAAAAATCTGCTTTTAGCTGTTGGTCCAACCATGCTGTGAGATGTGTAAATCCTGAAAATATAAACAGATTCTTCTTTTTCTTCTCTCTAAAAAAAAAAAAAATATCCAGTGGAAGAAGAGGACTTTTGTAGGTAATCCTACCTGCTTTTCAAACTGCCCTTTTGCAGAGCTGGCCAGGCATATTTTGTTGTGGTGTGCAGGCCATCAGAAAATACCTTTCAAAGCATCCACCTTTTGCAAGTCAGCTTCATTTTCAGCAAATGCTTGGATATCTCAAAAGCTAAAATAAGTGGTGTTTAGCCCCAGGAAGAAACCTTATGTCTTTCAACTAACCCAAGAGCTTTGATAAATTAGAATAATTATTCAGTGTAATTGAATGTGCTGTAGCTATACAGTTGCATGAGTTACTATAGTTGTGTGCACCATGCAGTATTTAATTTGATTTGAACCAGGGGCTCTGGGGATGATTCTGTCTTTAGCTCTATGACAAGAATGAGCAAAATCATGGCTCAGGTGTGTAGAATATGAAAATTTCTTTATAGTCTGGCACAAGGCTTAGTCATGTACTGTTCAGGTCAATGGGGGATTTGTCTGCAGGATGACTAAAGGATCAGGCATACGTAAGCCTGTAATTTTACCAGACAAAGAGCAACACTTTCATGCCAACAGATGTTTTCGGTGTCTTCTGTTGCAAATGTTTGGTGTGAAAAATTCCATTATAGCTTTCAGGCTTTAAAAGATTGTGTAAGCATAGTGGAATTTACTTCTTAACCAGACCTATCATTATAAATTAACCACACTTAGGAAATTTAAACACCTGTAAGTCCAAAACACTACTTAACTTTAAAATATTATTAAGAAATTATAAGTTAAAACTCCTGTTTTAACAGCTGAATTTTAAGTACTTCAGCAAATATTGCCTTTTCATATTTCCTGTTCTTAATTACACATGACTCAATGGTACTTTTTTATAAGACTAAACTCTGAGTAGTATTTCTTGATGATAAACAAAATACATACCCCCCCTGCTATTGAGGCCAGCTTTCTATATGCTGCTAATTGGATAAATAATTACCTGTTATAAGCCCTTTTCCTTCACCCATTTTTTAAAGTTCTTGTACAAAAATCAAGGCTTCATATCTTAATAGAATTGTATGAATCTTACAGCAAAATCTCATTAACCACAGTTACAGAGGATTTTGTTGAGCCAATATAACACAGATATGTTTATTATGATTGCCTATTTCTTTGATTCAATTAGGACATACATATGGGGTTCCCTAAGAACAACACAGCCTGCATCTCAGTACCCTTAACTCGATTTTAAATGGAGGAGAAAAAGGACTGTAGATATTAAAAGTGGACTGAATGAAAATCTAGTCAGCCAGAATCACCTTAGCCTCAAGACTCCAAAATTTTCCTGTTTACTGTGTCTGAAATGCAAACATATGACTGACTTGTCTGGCTAACACATCATAAAGCAAAATAAGGCCTCCTAAACTGTTTTTGTGGGTGTGTATCTTTTCTCATGTCTCCACCAATCTGAGGGTTATTGTCTCACTACAGGTGGTCTTACAATTTTATTAAACAGAAACAACTTAGCTCAAACACAGTTTTATAGGCACACAAATTAAAGGAACAGTTAATGATGATGTGAAATCAATTTGAAGGCGTAGCCAGGGAAAATTGTTTTCTGTTATAGAGAAAGAAGAAAATTTTAGAGATGAGCTCTGAAAAACAAAATAAATTTTAATATGCATCAAAGCAGCCTGGAATTTGAAAAGAAATTAGAAAGCATTTTTGAAGGCTTGTTGGTGATGTAGATAAGAAAGACAGGTTCTCTTTGGGTAACCATAAACATATTTCATAAACATTGACAAATGCGTAAAAGAAATTAATCATCAAGAGATATTTCTGAATGCTGCATTTACTGTTGTTCTGTGAAACAGGAGAAAACCAGAATGATTGTACATAAATCTGCAGTGGATCTTACACGTGCTGCATTTCAGCCAAAAAGAGCATTCGTTTTTCATCTTATTTCATCAGTTGCTGAAGTGCACCCAGAGCAGGGACAGAGCACAGCAGTGGTTAACTTATTACATGCTTCCCTTCACATTCATTGGAAGTAGAAACACAAGTAGGGTTTTTTTTCATTTGCTTTTGCCTTTTTTTTTTTTCATGTAAAACTAGTAGGGGAGCACATGAAAACAGTCTGCAGTTATCATAGTAGGAATTTGAGAGCACCATAGAGATTCACACCTCCTATTTAAAAGAAAAGACATAATGACAGACACTTATGCTGTTTATAATGTCTTATGATGTTTTTAATCGTGAGGAGTGAAGCCAGGGGATCATAATCCTGAAACCAAATTATATTTTTTCCAGGACAAAAACCACAGACTTCAGCCTAGTGAATCACAAATGTCACTACTTGATCTACCTGTGATTCCTGGTGAAACCCTGCATGACTGATTTTTTTATGAAGGTATTCACAAGCAAAAATCAGTCATAAAAGGCTGTTAGTGTCTTGGTGGAAGATATGATGTCATTTGACCCAAAGACGCTACAGACATACATGGCTCTGCTTTCCCGAGGAAGGATTGGTAATTATGTAAGGTGCTTGGAGGTTTTATTGCCTTAGTTCAGAATAAACTTTGAGCAAGAATTCAGATGTAGATCATGATACATGACTCCTTTGTAAAGGATTGTGAATTTCAGAAACCAGACTTACACAATATTCAGTGTGGTGGCACATCAAAAAATCCCAGAATACAGAGGCACTCAGTTTAGTTGAGCCCGTTTTGAGCTGTGGACATGTGAGTGAGTTCTGTTGTTCCTAGTTAACTTCAGCAAATGACAGTATAAATCAAACAGCATTCTGATTCAACTCAGTGTCCTTACTTCAGTTGATGATTTTCACCCTTATGCTTTGCACTCATGCTTTTTTTTTTTTTTTTTTTTCTGTCTGCATATGTTTTCTTCTGCTTATTTTATTATGGAAACTATGATATCGTTAGCTTAAGAAGTCAGTGATCTCTGTGGTGCTTAAAGACAAGGTCTGAATGGTTTGAAATGAATATCACAAATTAGGAAATATAAATATTTAGAGATTGTTACCAAAATCTCTCGTATAATAAAAATATATTTTTTCACCAGAATTATGTCTTGCTGGATACTCAACAGCTCCCTTAGAAAAGATCCAGGTTGCTCAAACACATGTAATAGCACACAACACAACTGACCGGCTAAAGTCCCTTTCAGTGAGCACCTGAAAAATACACTTTTTCTGCTGCAGTGCTTTGATTGTGTAAAATAATATTAAACTTTGCCTTAGTCACAGGTGGAATCAGGACCTTATCAACCAAGCAGAGTTTTTACTCATCTGACTTAGGTGTGAAGAAAGTCTCTCTTAGTTCTTAAGTTCTAGTGACACGAAGGAGTTGGTCCAGGCTCTACATTTATTTATTTGGCGAAAGAAGCAAAAAGTGCTGTTGCAAAATGACACACAAAGTTAAAATCACTGCAAAGTCATGACAGAGTGGGAAAGATCCAGAAGGAATATACCAAAAGGGGGACATGTGTTAGAGGGACTACTTCAACAGAATACATCGGTTAAATAGACATCGGTGCAAAGGTAATAGGAGTGATTCAGCAGATTTCTACAGAGCAGTGAAGGTTATCAGACAATGAAGGCAGACTTTTGCAACAGATGAAGAATGGGAAACAAATGCAATTAGTTTTACAGAAATTACTCTTGCATGGTGTTAATGTAGATCACACTGGATCTGGCTCTCATCTGGCACTGGAATAGACCAGTGACCCCAGAGGGTTGTTACACAGTGGACTTTGAATTGAGCTCACAAACATTCATTTCATATATTTGGTTTTAATGGACCCTTAACAAACACTGTCCTGTTTTTGAGACTGATGAATGTGAGTGGTCAGGTTAAGGAGGTGGGAACTTCAGCATAATCCTCCCAGCAATACCCTGGCAATCCTCTGCCATGCTGGCATATTTTTCCTCTGCTGTCCTTCAGTTGCCTGACCAATGGGTGTTTGCTTAATGAAGCAGTCTGATGTTTATGGAAATTAAAGACCAAAGCAAAGCTATTAAATTCTGTAATTTTTGCTTTGGTCAATCCAGACATGCTTGTTTTGTACACGGGGAGTCAATCAAGCCTCTCCTTTGTCATAGAAACCTATTTTTTAAGGAAAAATATGCTAGGAGAAACACACAGCTTTATAGTAATGGGGAAAACCACAGGCAGAAATAAAGCCAAATGGCAGTGACGGACTTTATGCAGGACAAGAAATGACCAGAAAAGAAGGAGGAAATGTTAACTGAAAGCCTATTCTTTTTGCATTTTTCTACACAGAAATACTGCTGGATTTTATCAAAATGCCACTTTTAGTTACTCTTTTGTTACCTAGACAATACACTATAAAAATCTTTATAACAATTAATTACTTACTTTCTGGATACTTGTATCCTCAGTAAGGTACCTGAGCCTCAGATCAGAGCTCCCTCTCAAGAGTTTTACAGTCATAGCATGCTTATTAAGGAGACCTTGTATTTCCAAGCAATCACCTTAGAAGCTTCACTACAAGAAAAGAATGTGCAAGAAGACTTGGTAAGATTAGTGCGCACAAGCAACGCCATGCATTAGGTATGCAGCAGAAGAAACCCAACTTGCATGTCAAGTGTAAGGCAAAACTGTGACTACAATGCAAATCCATCCTCCGTTTACAGACCTTATATACTCACTGCAGGTCTAACTGGTAACCACCTACACCGTAGGTCTTGCAACTCCACTGGTGTGACCTGAGCTCCTGCACAAAATGGCAGCAGACAGCTGTGTCTGCGTATAAGGCTAAATTATGGAAAATGGTCTTTTTTCGTTCCTGTGGATTTTCCATCCAAATCTTTTCCCAGTTTTTCTACACACTAATCACAACATTGTTTTTAAAGCTTCAGGACACTAAATAGCCAGCTAAGTAAAAACAAATTAAAATGCAAAATCTGTTACATACCCTTCTGCCCTCCACACAGCGCTGGAGCTCAGGCTTGGAAAGAACAGAGTATCGGCAGCCGTGGGGCTGCCACGTTATTTCTCTCCAGTCACAGGTCCTGTTGTCAGAGCAGCTGAGACAAGGGACAATCCACTGCCCTGGAAAGCAGCAACGAGATGTCAGTACCTCCTCTGTATCTTTGTGAGCAGCTTTGTTATACAGCAAGTGAGATATTTTTGAGTATTTTGTCATGGGAGTTTTCCCTACATTAAATGCTCCCCAGCCCTTTGAAGATTTTCTTTCTTTCCTCTGTTTTATGCCCTTTTCATTCCCACTCAGAGTGGGAGTTTTTCCTTTCCCCAAAAGAGCTGTGAATGCTCAAATTTGACAGTTGTTTGTGGGTTCGTTTCTCAGTTCATGTTGCCTTTCTTGCAGCAGCTTGTCCTTTCTTCACAGAAGGGATACAAGAAAGGGAAAGGGGGTGAAGGGGCAGAATGCAAAAAGAAAGTATTCACATTCAGAAGTGGAAAGACAAGATTCATTCTTATGTACAACTGTTGGGTGGCTGGTTAAAGCAAGACTTTGAGAGCAACTTGATAGAAAAGTGAAGCGAGAGAGAAGAAGATTTCCTTAGGAAATACTGATTTCTTTAATTTGTGAGAATTCAGAGGACTGTCCCAGACTACACATACACATTTCAGAAGGCAAAAGTAAGGTGAGATAAATAATATATGTCATTTATTAGAGCCAAAAAAAATGCTTTTGCAGGTTAGGAGCATGAAGTGGGATTAGCAAAAATCAGTGGGTTTTTGGCACCTCTTACCTAAGGTTGAATGGTTTTGCTATTTTGGTTTTCTAAAGCTAGTAATTTCCAGAACCCTAGTGGAAATCTGAGGGATTTAACTTCTGAAGGAAGATAGAAAGCTTTTGAGTAGCTTTTATATTCAGATCAATGCAAGAACACTTCTAGCCCATACTAGTGCACTGTCCTGACCATATTTCCCAGTGTCTATGTCACTGCCAGCAAAACCTGTTTTTGCTCTGATTAAAGGAAGAGCACAAGGTCTGCGTGTCAATGCTAGCACAGCCACGCTTCTCACTGCAGACCAGCAAACGGCTCCAAAAGCAAATGTTTGCAGAGTAGACTCAGCCTTAGAGTTTGTGACCATCACAGACAGAGAGCAGCTCAGTGTGCTTCGCTGGCTGTGATAGATTGCTGCTACACAAGAAACCACAGAAAAAAACCAAGGTTGCTGCCTATCCACCTTTATCAAGTCAGGGACCAAGTCGGGGGCTGAGTGGAGCAACTCTTCCCAGCAGCCTTGGAAGAGTCAGCTGCTACCTCAGGAGCAAGGGAATTTCCAGGGAGGCAGCCTGCCCTTCCACTGAACAAAAGTCTCAAGCGAATAAGTTTTGCTAAGCAGCAGGCTGAGTTGTCTCAGCAGATAAAGAAGCCCTTCTAAATAGGAGCACGAAGAACTATTTGTATGGGAACCCACACTGGTACATCTAAAGGCAGAATATAACCCATGGTGCTATCCCAGGTTTGCAGCCTGCACAGCTGCTGCTACATCTGCATAATGGAGAAGATGCTCATTTGATGTGGAGTAAATCATAGCAGACAGAACCTAAGCAAAAAAAACAATCTAAGCAAAAGCCTGGACACTGACTACTGCTGTAGAATTCTTCATAAATGATCTGAATGTTGGTTTGGGTAACGGTTTATATTTAAAAATTATATGAAAACTGGGCAGTTTTTTCCCTGACATTGTATTTTTTCTTTAAAACCAAATACATAAAAGCTCTGGCAATGTCTACAACATCTGAGATTCTTTGTTTTATAGAATTTTGTTCTTAACATCCCATACATTTATGAGCTGATCTGGTTTTAGGTAATAAACTAGAAAAGTAGAACTATATAAAATGAATATTGAGGGGCTGAAACATCTGAATAATAAAAGTTTAAACTTTGGCAGCGGAAAGTGATAAGTACCTTTTGAAAAGCTTCTTTCAAATAATTTGGTTTATATTCAATAATAAGAATAAAATATATTAAGAAAAAACAAAAGATCCATTTTGGCATATGCTGAAGGTTAGTGGTGAATGAAAAAAAATTGAGGACAAGGATACATGGAGACAAACATGTTTATAGGAAGCTGACATTTAATGCTAGCAGAATACTTGCAAGTTTTATATTTACATAGATTTTTTAAGGGATGCATGTAAATTTATACATTTTAATCCATTATTATAAATTTTTCCTACTGTAACTTAACAGCAGTTAGTTAATGCATTCTTAACTTTCAAAAATAAAATTGTGCTAAAAGACCTTAGAATCATAGAATTATCTAGTTTGGAAGGGACCTTTAAGATCATCCAGTACAACCATCAACCTAACTCTGATAAAAAACAACAACCTATCACTAAACCATGTCTCTAAGCACTATGTCAAACCGTCCTTTGAATACCTCCAGGGATGGTGCCTCAACCACTTCCCTGGGCAGCCCATTCCAATGATTGATGACCCTTACAGTGTAAAAAAATTTCATGATATCCAATCTGAACCTCCCCTGGCACAACTTGAAGTCATTTCTTCTTGTCCCATCGCCTGTGACTTGGGAGAAGAGAATAACCCCTGCCTCTCTACAATCTCCTTTCAGGTAGTTCCATGACCTTCCCAGGCACCGAGGTCAGACTGACATAGCCTTACAACACCTTTATAATCTTCCTGAGTGGCCTGCCCCTTTTTCCAAAGGCCATAAACTCTCCTTTTTTCCCTGAGTTGTGACCGTATCTCTTTGTTCAGGCAGGCCAGGCTTTTTCTCTGACGACTTGCTTTGCAGCACACAGGGGTGACCTGTTCCTGTGCTTTTAAGATTTCCTCCTTGAAATGTCCAGCCTTCCTGGACTCCTTTGCCCTTCAGGGCTGCCTCCCAAGGGACTCTGTCAAGCAGTCTCTTGAAGAGACCAAAGTCTGCCCTCCAGAAGTCCATGAGGGCAGTCCTGCTGGCTCCCCTCCTTGCTTCCCTGAGAATTGAGAATTCTGTTAATTCATGTCACTGTGCCCAAGACTGCCACCAACCGTCACATTCCCCATGAGTCCTTCTCTATTCACAAAAACCAGATCCAGCAGTACTTCCTCCCTGGTCAGCTCCCTCACCAGTTGTGTCAGGAAGTTATCCTCAACACACTCCAGGAACCTCTTTAGATTGTTCCCTCTCAGCTGTATTGTGTGCCCAGCTGATATCTGTATGGTAGGCTGAAGTCTCCCACCAGGACAAGGACAAGTTATTTCAGACCTCTCCCAGCTGCTTATAGAATATTTTATCTACCTCTGCATCCTGGATGGGTGGTCTGTAACAGACTCCCACCACGATATCAGCCCTGTTGGCCTTCTCCCTGATTCTTACCCATACATGCTCAACTCTACTATTACCCTCAATTAGTTCTTGACATTCATAATCCTCTCTAACATACAGGGCCACCCCTATTCTTTTCCTTCTGTGCCTGTCCCTACTGAAGAGTTTGTAGCCATCCATTGCAACATTCCAGTCATGTGAGTCATCTCACCGTGTTTCCATGATGACGACTACATCATAGCTTTCCTGCCGCCCAATGGCTTCCAGCTTCTCCTGTTTGTTGCCCATGCCACGTGCATTAGTGTAAAAGCACTTCAGCTGGGCTACTGGTCCCACCACCTTTTGGGTGTAGGAAGGCCTAACTTCAACCTGAATTAAATGAATCTCATATATAATGAGATTAAATTAATTTCATATATAAAACAAGACAATTAACAGTGAAAAATTGCAAGAAATCAATATTAGTTTGGAAATTAAGCTTATTTTCTATTGCAATTATAAGTGGCTTTTTCCCTGTTGCTTTCAACACTACTTCAATCAGCCTGTGTTCGGTGGTGCTTCAGCTAAAAGAGTTAGCACCAGCTCTACCAGGCAAAGGAAAGTTTGCCTACAACTCAGTGTAAGAGAGAAGGGAAGAGACAGCTGCTGTTAGTTTATTCACAAATTAAAAATTGGTAAAACCAAAGTTTTATGAAAGCCTGTAAGTAGAAGGTTTTCACAGGAAGAGTGAAAGTAAACTGAACTTTTTGCTCTTTAGAGCAGTTTATCAGTTGCATGCAGAAATCTTTTGCTTGAGATATGAAATTGAACATTGCCAGTACTCCCCAAACTGCTCTCCTAAAATGGCATGAAAAGAAATAAACTTTAAAAATAATTCTTTAGGAGTGTTTAACTTGTATTTAAAAAATGTTGGCCTAAAGGTAAAAGTTTTAACCAATAAAGGCCGTTCACTTAATTTAATACATTTGTTTCTTCTTTTAGCCTCTTTTGTTTTTATGCAAGCTTTCCCATTGTCACAGCCACAAACACATATATTTTGCTTTCAAGACCAAAATCAACGTTTTTCTAGTGTGCTGAACAATTATCCATATAAAAAGAAAAAAATATTCTAAAGTGACAACTGAAAATTTAAATACTTAACCTAAACTGGTGGTAAAGATAATTTGTTGATTTATGACTAGTTTACTTTTACATTTTGTGCCTATTTGGCACCCTAATGCTTCTAAAAATCTTTTTCTCCCTGAATAGGCTATAGAAATATTTTTTCTTTTGCTTTTAGCTCCATTTATGAAAAACAAAAGCAAATTATTTTTAAAAGGACACACAAGAAGAGTGTAGGACACTCCCCTACTTTTGCAGAAGTTTTTAGTTTTCTTCTGAGAGGAAACGCCATTGCGTGGATTCTCTGAAAATTTAACTTATGTAACTACAAGAGATGTTGCTGCTTTAGCTGGGAATTTGCAATTGCTCCCATATGTGTTAGCAAAATATTCGCTGCCAGGATTAGGATATCATTGGGTTGTTACAATTTGAAGGATTTTCTGCAAAAAGCCGTGTTTTCCAGTTCCAGTTGGAAGTTGTGACATACATTAAAACTATACGGCCTCTTGTTGCCAGATACTGCAAACTCCAGACCTAGGCTCATTAGACACCTCTTGGCAATCTGGCAATCTTCACTTTATAAGCAGAAGTTATTCTTCCCTGTTTAATATACTTGTCCTTTGAGACCACATCTTCTGAAGCTTTTTTTCCAATTTAATAGTGTGTATTATTCGCAATAAGGCTGTAAAAGATATTTTATATTCAGCCTCACGAAGCTAGATGGAATATTAAAAAGAAGCATGTTATATATCAGGAGAAATACGTTATGGACTCTTCGGTGGATTTGGTTTGGGCTTTCTAGTCAGGAACTTTATGTCCTGTTATAGTAGCATAGGTTGGGTTGTGCTTCTTTATGATTCACAACTTGTTGTGTGATTAAAATATGCTTCTAGATACAACAGTATCTCCTTTGTGCATTGCCTTCATATAACACAACATTAATATATGCCTCTGTTTCACATGAAATAATGCATTTGGGCAGTCCCCACATTTCTTTTACTTTGTATTGATTATTCCATGAGTTTGTGCAAATTTACTGCTGTGAGAAGCTAAGGCAAGAAAAAAATATGGCTGTGTTAGTAGACCATGCAAGAGTGTTGGGTTATTTTGCATTTATCTAATAAAGAATTGAACAAAATCACTTATTGGCTAATTGAGCAACAACTTAAGCTATGAACAAGACTGCATACCAGTGGGTTACTCAGATTTGTTAAAGTACATGTGCATAAATCTTCATGCAGCTGTGACCTAAACATGAATACCTGTCTGACAGTCTGTTGTCATCTGGGTTCTCACTAACCCAAAGAGATGTCTTGATTGTATTGGTTGTTGTATAAGTTTGATTTGTCCATCTTGTTTTTCACATTCTCAATATATGTAAAAACACACACTCTGCTCTTTGAAATTGTAAATTGTTTTTGTTTCCAATATAGAAGTGGAAATATAATATTCAAACGGGTCAAAAATGTTGTGTTCGTTTTCTAAAGCTAAATTTTACTTTTTAGTCTTCCATTTAGAATAAAACATTTTTATTTTAAAAGGTTTGATGGAAATATCTCAATGTATGTTAAAGGCTACATGACAATGAGAAACTTATTAAACAATAAATTGTCCCATAAACTAATTATCCTGATTTTAAAAATCTGTTAACTATTACAAGTGATTAGTTGAATTTATTGTGCGGTTAGTGCATGTCCATAGAAAAGAGGAAACATAATTTCTAGCTTTACCTTTATGAGGTTTGTGAGTTCATTTTTGGAAAAAGAGGATTAAGTACAAACCTTTTGTGTCTCCAGCTTCACAGGTTTTAAACACTGTCTGTGAAATTGCTGAGAGGTATTCATGAGACAGAGGCTGCAGGCCACAGGACTCCTCTGGACGAATTCGAGAACCACAGTCCTGAATTAAAATGAAATACGTGAAAATGACAGCCCCACACCCATCCATATGAAGTTGATATACTCTTCAAGGATATTTAAAGAGGAAAAAAAGTTATTTGGGGTTGGTTCTGCAATTCATTCATCCTTTGCTCTTCAATACACATTTTTAATATGAAATTTAGAATCCTTTTTCCATTCAGACAATGGTTTCTAAGAAATTATCCCAAACCACAGTAAATGTACAAGACACTAAATTTGCTAAATATATAAGAAAATTTATTAATGTATAACATTAACGTAATGTCATATTGTCTCTACTTATCGTACAATCTCTATTTATTTGTCCTCAGCAATTTTGTATGCATATATGCAGTCATGTGAAATATATTTCTGTGATGAAATGCCCCAAATTAGATTCAGGAGATACAGATGAATAAAGGAAAAGAGAAAGAAAAAAGAAAAATTATAAGGGAAAAAGCTAGTAGAGTGGTTACAAAAACTTACTAGGTGTACTCAAGGAAAGGATTTAATATAAGTATAATCTTCTTCTGGGTAATTTCTCAAAAAAAAAAATATTTAATTGGTCTACTTCAGTGAAGTATGCTAATTACTATTTCTATTTTCTAAAATGATATTAAAATTATTTTGGCAACTGTCATGTAATATTATTCACTGTTTCAATGAAATTATGCTATATCTAGGATGCTCTGCCTAAACAGGACGAATGAGCAAATGGCAATTATGTCCTAATATTGTCAAGGTAAAACTTGACAGTAGAGTATGTGCCATGGATATAGATGGAGCTATGAATCCATCCTGGAATTTATTAAATACTAGTGGGTCTTGATTACACGGTCAAAAGACAAAGTGAAATAGTTGTCTCACAATCATTCTGATGTTATTAAACTCTATGGTGGGGGAAAAATAATAATAAAAAAGACATCTTTACACTGACTTCAGAGGGTTAAGGTCATTTTTGTGCACAAAGAATCAGAGAAATGGTAGATGGGTGTGCATTCTTTTTGTACCTTTGTCCTGTTCTCTGCTTAATGCTCAATAACTAGGGAAAGCTGTTGTGAGGAAATGAGTGGTTAGGTATCTTCTAGTGTTAAACTGTGATGTTGTCCTGGAGCCTCTGGGTCTGGACACACTGTACAGCTATTTGACAGTATTACTTCAACTAACATTACCATCAGAAAGCTCCTACCTTGCCGTAAAACAATTTGCACACGACTTCACAAGAAAGCCTGAAATTCCTGAATGTGCTGCCATTGCTCTCAACATAGTGCCATAAAATAACTTAACAGGGATTTTCTTGTTCATACCTCTGCCCAGGGTATGTGTTTAAACAAACAAAACTTGATTTTAATGGCATTCCTTGGACAATATCATTAACAACAGCTTTATGTGGCTGGCTTATTACTAATCGCAATCAATCTGCAGGTCAAACTACAGCACTGATTCCCTTTGACTTTGTTGTCTTTTCCAAGACATGCAAACCATGAACTTTAAAAGACGTTGCTTATGCTTAATACATCTCAAACGATAGGGTCATGAGAGATTGTGAATCACTGAACAAGCCTTATTTGTTTCATCTTTACTTCTGTGGGAGAGTAATCCTTTATCATCGTTGACATATTAATATAATGTGCAAAATGAATCTGTGATGGCTACAGATTTACCACAGCTCCACCAATGTACGGCTCATTAAGGGCTTTTCTAACTGCCTGCAGATTTTTTTAAAGTTTTCTTCAGGTGCTGCAGTGACATGACATCCTTCTTGCCTTGCCCAAAGATGAAACATCTTGTGATCTTAATTATGTTTACAAAAGATCACTCATGGCACAGATGAGAGCCAGACATGTAAACTTAAATGATAGCTGTGTCTGTGTCTGTTCTCCCTGCAAACCTTCATTTTTAGGAGGCAGACATAAAAAGACCCTTGAAATGTCTGGACTAGTATCAAAAGAAAAATTCCCCTGCATTGTGTACTTCAGTGCACAGTTAGAATCGCCTCTTTATAAGATTAGTTTGGCATTTTTACTATTAAACTTTCTTTTATCTTTACAGAAGATTTTCTGTATACCAGCAAATAAAAGAGGAATAAAGCTTTCCTCTCTACATATAGATAGCTTTCAGTCAACATCAGTTGATACTTAGAGAGTGAACATTTCTGGAGTCCATCATCTGCTGTGTTCAATGAAAATTGGTTTTGTTCTAACCACACCACAGCAAACTTCATTCTTCATAAAGTTTTAGCTTTTAAGAGATCATGCAGTTTTTGGAGTTTTCTAATTTACAGGGTTTTTTTCAAATTATTAATTTGGAGCTATTAATGCACAAGTTGTTTCATTTATTTACAGTCCAGGTGCTGTATTTAATAAGAATCTTGTTTGTTTAGCTCGGCTTTCAATAGTTGCACTGTATTTCCTTGCAATTACACAGATATGCATATGTATATACATACTTAGTTTCACTCAGGTGTACATAAATATGAAAAAAACCAACCCCGTAGCAGTTTTAAAATCATATTGAAATGTGTTTGGTTGTGAGAGAGAGATAACCAAAGCATTATAAAGATGATCCACACTTATGCAGCTAATATCATGGAATGAATGCCATATATATAATACCATTGTAGTTGCAGCTATGTTTTAGATTAAGAGATCTAATTTAATTATTACTGGATTCTTAATTCCTGTTGTATCTTTTTACAACGTCCACCCCAATGAAAGAATGTTTACTCTGAAATTACAGCAATTGCCTACAGAATAACTCTGTAAGCTTCCACCAAACTGCAAGCAGCTAAAAGGAGAGAAGGTAAGGAGTCCACAGCTTTCCTAGGAGAAGTCACATCGAATAGGGACAAACTGTCCATCTGTGCTCCTCTGAACAGTCAGTGCTCCAGCAGTAACACAGCACCACATAACAAAAATAAAGTTGCTTTTAGCATCTACAGCCACTGCTACCTATCAGCTCAAAAAGACATTTTAAAATAGGAATGTAGGATTTTCAGATTTTTTTTCTGGAATAACCTGACACTGTCCATTCAAAGTTATTGCTAAAACTATCAATTTCTGTGGAAGCAGGCTTACATTAATGAATTGAATGCTTTTGAAACTCCCACTCGGGATGCCTGCGTGTAGGCTCCATGTTCAGATTTCTCAGTAAAAGCCTGCTTGCATTTGTATTAAAACCCCTAGTGATCAATGGGGATGGTAGGGAACACCTCAAACAACAAGTAATTGCTGCTTAGGTACTCATGCCTCAAATTGCACCGAGCCCAAATCACTGACGACTACCCCTACCAGACTCATAAAGGATTAGTGTATCAGAATGTTTTAAACTAAACAACAAGGGAAAACTAAGTAAACTCACAGGAACTCATTTTAGAATTGCCTACAACCAACACATAGCCAAAACACTGCATCTTTTTAACATCCAGAACCCACACATGTCTGGGAACAGGTGGGTGAGAAAATGGTGGATGAGAAGGGAGGAATCCTCTCCATCCATGGAGCTCTGACCCTGCAGTCTTTTGGTCAGCGTTGTCCAGCAGCCTGGCAGGTCACCTAGTCACCTCCCCCACTGCATTGCAGCCCTGCCTCATCTCATGATGCTGCCAGGGCTGCCTTATTTCTTTTGACTGTTTATGTTTTAGACGCGACAGAATAAAGCTTCCTGGGAAAGAGGTAATTTTGAACCCTTTTCTGTTGGCCTTTGCAGGCTCACTGACTTAACTTTATTTGATCTGGTTCTATTTAAGCTAACCCAAGTTTTTCCATTAAATCCTTTCATCTCTCTTTAGTCCATCTTTTTCTACTATTTTACACATAACTAAAACTGGATGAAAAGTGATTAAAAATGATGCTATGGAAGGAATTTCAATAAAATTAGTGAAAGAATGAGCTCATGAAATAGTGAAATTGTATCTTATTGCTAGGGAATAAATTGTGAGCAGATGGATTAGTTCCACTCTATCAACCTTATTAATATGGCAGTAATAAATGATGGAACAGTTGGCATATTGACTTCTATTCAATCGTCTCCCTTTGTCCGCCTGTATTATTCAGTGATAGATGAACCTCCAAAGATTCAGAGGTTCAGGCTGTTTCAGTTCAACACCAAAATTAACTAGATCGAACTGAAACTCCTGTGTGTACAAAATAGGTCTAGAAAGCTCTCACAAGGAGAGAGGCAATCTCCCAAGAAATTTCAGTTCACTATGGCTGTTGGCTGGGAAACAGTGACTATGATTATTCATCAAACACTGTCTAAGACACATAGATAAAGACATTGCCTACATCAAAAGACACACAAATGCATTAAACAGAGAATATAGGATTAATGGGTTGAACTGATGGAGTAATGTGTCCGTGTGTTGCAGCTATGTTTTAAAGGAAAGAAACTACCACCACTGTGTCTTGTAAGGAACCTAATGTGTTCCATCTGCAAAAATGGGTTAATATTTCCCCAATTACCCCAAAGGCACTGTCACAAAATACACGTTAAAACACTATGTGATGCTCAGTTTCATAGGGATCTGGTAGGGGCTATAAAAACACTTTAGAAAATGAGTCTGGGCACTCACAGGGTTGGAACATGCAGTGCACAGACATCAGTAGGAGGCTGGGAATGATATGAAAAGCTGAGATGCTGGCCATATTGTTAAGGCATGGTGGAGACATCAGAGAACAGTTTGAAATGTGGACAAAGTGCAGCCATGAGTCTAAACTGCTTTCAAGTTCTTATTAGCGCTTTTCATGTTGTTGCTATTGTCTTCAGAGTACAAGCATATCACCAATTGCAGAAATTTTCTCTCTCAGTCACAAACCTGTGACAGAAGAATGTCATATCTACACCATATCTTTATGGTGTAGATCTGCTAAAGAGCTTTTGAAAATCCAAGTAGCTGCCTCTCTACAAAGGCAACTGCCTCAAAGCCCATCCAGATTATATGGGCAAATAAATTTTGTCTTGACACTAAAGCAGATGCAAAGTGACTTCCTCTGCACTGAGAACACTAACCTCATAGAAAGCTAAGACACTCAAAACTTATTAGTGTTTGGAGAAATAAACACTAATAAAATATAATAATATATTTTATGCATGTGGAAAATATATAAAAGAATTAATTCAAACTATGAAGGATTTTATTCGATTCCTTTTTACATCACGTTTGATATTGCACATGATTTCAGATAGATGTTCATACTGCCTTTCTGCTCCCAAATAGTCAATAGTTCAAAGTCCTGCATTTGTGAACCATAGAATGAAAATATTCTTGAGGGCTAAAAGGATGACTCTTAATGTAGCAGAGACTTGTGAATTATGATTCTGAAGAGCTCAGAGATGCAGCAGAATTAGTGGAAGTAAGACAGCTGAATGTGAAATCCAACTGCATTAAGAATTAAATATTGTAAACATAAGTTTTTGAAAATATTTCTAACTGTACCTGAAAATGCAACTAATGATATTTTTCCCAAGTAAGAATAGTGACACTTTCCAGCTTGTATACTTTATAAGCTAAAAATGCAAAGCAAGACAAAAAAGGAATTAAAAGAATTTATTTTTCTTCCTCCCTCAAAATGAAGATAAAACAAGAACAAGGAATAGCAGATGAAAAGAGGCTATTTTAGGTTCTGGTGGTGTTTTTTTTTTTTAGTTTAAAAGATCAGACAGTAATGTTTACCTGGAGACATTAAGAACTGCATCAATTTTGGATTCTCACTTAGTCCTCCTCTTTCCCTCTGTCTTTTCCCAGTTCCAGCTCTGAATGCAAATTGACTTGAATTTTGCTAAGTCTGCTATCTGAAAATGGGGAATAGCCTGAGAAAACCAAGTGCTTTGACAGTGCAAGAAGTAAATATTTTATGTGATAATCAAAGGAATTATTAGGTATTTATGATTCTCTCTCAAAAATGTGCTGATATGTCCCCGACTGTTTCCTCTGGTAATTACTGTATTAGCTGGGAAATCCCACTGCCTTGTGGCTATTTTTAAGGAGTATTCTCTTCTACCCTCCCAAGCTTAGGGTATATGGCACTCGTGGTTCTTATTGCATAGATATATATATATATTCTGCACTTTCCTATGTGCAAGAAGTGCTTGAGCTCTAGCCTTGTCCCTCTGATTTTAGGCTGAAGACCTTTATATCACAGCAATGCTGAACACAGCAGAACTTCTCAGACTGAAAGGTAATCGTTACAGTCAGAATGCATGAAAAGGTATGAGAGAAAGAATGAGTTGAAAAGCATTACTGTTCTTTCATGTATTCTGAAATTGAAATATTCTGACAATGAATGCAATGCATTGAAAATAGCATATGTTAGCCAAGGACTACATACACATCTATACGTCTGTTAAAGCTACCGTTAAAGCTGTTTTTCACAGGAAGTAAAGCTTGTAGATTCGAACTAAGTGTTTTGGAGTATACCATACCCAAACTACTTCTTTCTCACTTCTAGCACATAATCCTGCAGACCTTGCAAGAACATCTAATAACTTTGTTTAGGGCTTGGGACATACATATTTTAAGATTCCATGGAGAGATTTAGGATGCTTGGGTCCAATTCACAGCTCTACTTCTTATTTTCTGTATCAGCTTGTGCAGATGACTTGGACCTCCATCCAACACTATCCACTCCTGTAATGTACCATCTCAAGCCCCTCACTCAGTTGCCACCATTCTCCCAAGTGCCTAAGTTCTTCTGGACACAGGCAAAACCACTCAGCAGAGCTAGGTTAGTCAGCCCCTTTAGCCCTAACAGATTTCAAAAATCCCTGTGCCAACAGTGCTTGATCTGACAGATGTTCTCAGGACCTGCCACTGAGGGTGTGCAGTGTACAGAACACTAACTGGTATTTTCTAGTAGAACATTTCCCTTGTGATATAGCAAAGTCAGTTTGAAGTCCCTCTTTAGACTGATTTGTAGCAGAGACTTCAGTTCAAGCTCCCAATGTCTTCCCTCCATACGATTAAATGCTGACTTGTAAAGAACCTTGAACTGGCTTGACCCACAGGCTAGACATGTGTAAAAAACAGAGGGTGAAACTGGATGGAAGGAGCACCACCAGGCTCCCTGTAAACTGTTACCTGAAAAAGGACCTACTGAAGTAGGTGCTTAACTCCCTGAGAGAGCATGGGGCAGTTCAAAGTGGAGGACAGGCTTTCCTATAACTCAAGACTGGATGTGTAACTCTCTGACAAAGCACAATTAAGACACATTCCTTTCATATGATTTTCTGCTGGGTAATACATCCAACTCCCTAATCACTCTGCTGACTGGTATAGAATCTTATTTTTACAATCTGGACTCTTCTAGTTCAAATTTAAAAAAGGATTGCACACAGACACTTTTTTTGTGTGTGTGTATGCTTTCTTTCCTCAGTTGTATCAGATGTTCTACAAAAAAAGAAATAATTTAAAAAACCCCCACCTTTCCCTGCAAGCTTTACCTCACTAACACTCCCTATGCAATGCACAAGGAGTCCAGTTACACTGCTTGGACATGGTGTGTTTCCCTAGGCCTCAGGATGCTTAAATTTCCCTCTTCCCAACTGATTGCCTTAGATTCTCCTACACATTCCCTGAACATGAGAAAAGGAATGTAATACTGATTTTTTTTTCTTCAGCAAAATATTCATGATAAATAGCAAGCTGGTAACCGCCAAGCAGATTGCAAAAAGAACTAAGTTCTGCAAGTCCAATTCAATAGGAGCACTGATTTTGCTTCTTTTTTTCTTCTAATTAAAAAAAAAAAAAAAAGAAAAATAAAATCGCAATGTTGGGATTTCCTTTCTTGTTCTAAATTGGGTTTAAATTGCCTGAAAGGATTAAAAAGGTATTAGTGAGCCATAGACGGACTGACAAGATGTAAAGAACTTTGTTACCTTGGGAAAGCAGAAAAAAAACAAAGGTAAGGAAATAATAAATAACAGGTCAAGCATATTCATCAAGAAAGCCAGAAAAGTTTATTACTCTACTTATGTTGGCTGCATGGTGTATTAAAATGTTTTTTGTTTGAGGAATTAGTGCACACGCTGTTTTATACAGAAATTGTTTTCTGTGGCATCCTAGGTTTTGGAAAACACATCAGAGCTGTGCATGGTCTGGGGAACACTGAGGAAGCCACTAATAGAGGCTCAAAAACACCAAATGGAAGACTTCTGAAGCTGTTTTCCCAAACAATGCCAAAAAACCCCACAAGTTCCTGCCTTTCATGTAAAGACAGAGTCTACATATGTGTGCAGGCTTCACTCTAATGGAAAGCATGCTTGAATCTGGTGGACAACAGGAGGTATTTCCCTTTGTATATTTACAGTCTGCGCTGACGCACATGTTTGAAGAGCCCAAGCACACGGCCAGCTTCGTGCAGCCATGCACTTTGATGTCAGCTGGCTTTAATGGTGTCCCAGGGAACACACAGGGGCAAATCCTGAAAGCAGCTGTGTTGAAAACCAGAGCCATTCAAGCCAACTCCTAAGAGCCTAAACACCCTCCCCTTCAAAAAGAAATACTTCTGATAAGATGACCTATGCTTGCTCTCTGGGTGAGAGCGGCACAAATGGTTTGTCTGCTCAACACTCACTCTGCACTGAAAAATATCACCCAGATAGTAGACTGAGGTTTGCCATGGGACCAGACCTGAGCCTGTGGATGGCCATTCTGTGGAAGACCACCTCAGAGACTACTGCTCCTCACCTGAAAGGTGCCAAGAACAAAAGAGGCACGTGAAATAGATGTGTGCTGGTTGCAATGTCCCCATTCAGGGCAGGGATGATCCCTAACACCTTATGCTTTGCCAGCAGCCCAGTGGGAGGCAGGTTGTAGCGGCTGGCAGACCTATAAGCAGCAACCTCATCTTTCTGTATTTGGCTCTTTTTCTAAAGTGACATTCAGTGAAGGGACCATACCTGATAAAGGGTCCACCTCTGAGTCTTTTCTGGCCAAATATCAGATCCTTCTCTTTTTAAGACATTAGGTTGATTGTTTAAGTGAGTCAAGAGACAGGTTCAAAGATCTTGAGGGGGTACATCTTTAGCAAAGAGAGCATTTACACAAGTTTTTCTAACAGTAACCAACAAACATTTTATGAAAAATATATTAGTGGTGTAAAATTTAGAGTCTTGTTGCATGTACAAAGAAATGTGAGGGCTAAAACTAAGAATGTGTAAATGACAGTAGAGAAAGTCTCAATGCAAAGGTCTGAGAGAGATGGACAGTGCCTGGATAGGTCTCCATTCCACACTATCCATAATTAAATTTGAAGCTACTTATATTCAGAAGGTTCTGTATAAGCCTAGGGTAATGCAGAAGAGAATACTATAACTTTTACTCTATACATATGAAAGAGAGTGAGAGAATGTGAAGATTTAAGAAGTGGTGGGTATTTTTTCTCCTTTCTTCCTCTTGAGTTAAAAGATTCAGTAAAAATACAATACTTAAAAAGAAATCAGTCAACATCATTCAAGATTAAAGTTTCTTGGACAATGCACACAATGAAGACTGCATCAAAACAGAAGAGATAAATGTATTTCTAGACAATATCTGGTTATCATTTATGCTTCCCTTTTACCACACTGTGGCTTACCATGAAAAGAATGAAGTAATGAAGGACTGATTTGTCTTTGAAAATCAATACATATTTCATTCAAAAGAGCCTTTGAGCTAGAATATTTTCCTTGCTGTCTAATAGCTATGTCCAGCACTAAATTTTACATATCCCTGGATACTCATTTAATATACACAGCTGGGAGACAGAAGTAAGACAGGAAAATCTGTTCTTCTAGATCACCTACAAATCTGGCCACGTAGTAATTTATTTTCTAAATTATAATGGGGTCAAAAATGACTTTAATGAATTTGCAGCACACTTGCTGTTATAATCACAGAAGTGAATTTCACGGATTTTTATTAATCACGATCTTTTTCAAAAGATGCTGATTAAAGGTTTGCCTTCTGGTGCATAGCAGACTGAAAATGCAGTCTCCTTACAGCTTGATGGCTTACCGAAGAGCAGACTGCATGCAGGTAGCTTTCACACATGGGCAGAAACAGATTGCATGCAGTTAGTGCCAAATGAGCAGATTGAAGTTAGAATTCACCCGCTTTCTCCAACAGCCTGCTCACAGTAATTTACTACTGCACGTCCTTTTCTTTCAGCTAAAGTAATCAAGCAGCCACTAGTTGAACAAGGCCCCCCTTGCAAAAACCAACTAATTACTTCTGAAAACTGAATAATGTGCTTAGTGACAATGTTTATCTACTGCATTAGGCATGACAAGCGATGCTGAGCTGAATCCTTTCTTTGGTCAATACTGAGATCACATTAGCACAGAGGTGAAGCACAGTGAAAATAGAAAAAAACCCTTCAAATTCAAAATTTAGGCTCCCTCAACAATGTTTTAAGGTAGTTAATTACACCTTATTAATCACTCAAATTCCCCTGAACTACAGAAACACTATTATACAGTAATTTTCTCACCCTGATAGACAGACGTCTGGAAGATTTCTGTCATTCCCTTCAGGTCCGGGGATCAATGAGGAGGCAGATAATGCAGCCAGTGCAGCACTACAAACATGACTGGATCAAAATGACTCAGGTTGTTCCCCCCAGAATGTCAGAAACATGTTAACTATTGTTTTTCTTGCAGGGACAGAGGCTACACTTGGATCTGGGCAATGTTCCAGGCCCAGGCGGTGACCCAATTTACACTCGCCAAGATTCAGCACTTCAAAGAAATAACTCTGGATAGAGCTAAGGACTCCTCCATCTTTCCTATGTATTTTGAGTCAGGCTATGAGGCATTTTATGTTTAACTTTCTTGTGTCCACTAATAAAATTAATTGCTGTAAATTTAGGTTTCTGGAGATGTGAAACAAGTTTTTACTTTAGCAAAGTAGGCATGGATACATTCACATCCCATAGCAAACCCTCCCACATTATAATTCACATTGTTTTCCTGCCTGATGGGATTATTTGATTACAGGCAATGCCCCCTGAGCAGATCTGAAACCATGGATTGGATATTATCTTATTGTTTAAATATTTTTGCTTTGACAGATGAACAGCCTAGCTGATGGATTTCTGTTGGCCTGCCCATACTCCTGCTTCTATAACCAGCTATTTTTCATCTTCCAGCTGTCCTGGAATTCCTAGACAGTGGATATCTTGCAATAGGAATTTCACTCAAAGTGTTTGCTCAGTAGTAACTCAGCAAAACACCTACAAATCCTGAAACAAACACACAGCTCAGATTCCCTCCAGCATGTGTTCTTTTCCATGTGGCAAAGGGTGGCCAGAACTTGATGTGGACACTGAGACCCTGGCCTTGCTGCAGACTTGGCTGTTGTAGAAAACTAAAGCATTTACAGTTCAAATCAGACCTAGAGGATGCACTTTGGACAAAAGGACCGAGATAACGGAAGGGACTTATTCCAGCAAATATTAGGTTATAGTATATTATGATATAGGATACATTAGATACCATTATATACCCAGTATACTGTAATCTATATTAGATACATGATAGCAATTTAACAAAGATTAAACTAAGTATTAGTGCAAGGATGTTGTCTTTTTGCTTTTACTTCTCTTTAATTCCCTCCTTCCACATCCTTTTTACAGCCTGTTTATCATTTGACAACAGTGGAGGCTGTATAAACTTTACAGCCTTTCTTTATAGAAATACACAGATGTGGAGTAATCTTGCTCTGCCAGTTCTGCCATATTGATCTTTACCCTCCAGCTGCTAATACCCCCGTCTCTCATAAAAATGGCAATTCTGCATGACTGAATCAGGGGAGGATACGTCTAGGAAAGTATTTATGTTCGATAACTTACTACTTCTTTTCATTATTTTCCTTTCATATTAGTAACATGAGGAAGAGACTGAGAAAGCTTGAAAGAAGATAAGAAGAAGAAAAGGGAAAAGAGAAGAATATAGGTTAAATAAATGGTAAATGAGTTTCATAGGGTACATGGCTGTCTAGATGCGCCTTCTATTGTGTCTAGATGTGTCTAAACTTGTCTTCTATTTAGTTGAAAGCATTACACAGGAGAAAACAACTCAAGATTAGACTGCTGGTCTGAAAGCACTGTATTACTGTTTTCATATAGAGTGCACTAAAAATCAGATAAACTCTCACAATTTTGCACCGCAAAATGTTCTTACAAATACTAATCTTAATGGACCAAGATACTGAGGTTATGGTGATTAAATAACCTCCTACTTCTCAGCTGATGAACTTCAGCATCTAGCATACCGGGGAATGAAAAGGTATGCAGGTCCAGCAGATGACCTCAATGGTAAATTTACCTCCTGGTAAAACAGTATAAACCCCTTCCCTGTAGTATCAGAGCACAAAAGTGAAGCTCCATGTAAATGAGACTTGGATATGCTGGAAGGCACCTCTCGAAAAGCAATATGAAGGCTGTCCTCTTCTGCCTTCCTCACCGTCCAGTAACTGATTGAAGTTGTGAAGTTAGTTATGACTCAAAGCCATATGAAAGAGGTGCTATCATTATTTATGAGTGCTGGTGGTCCACTGGCAGCGTGCTGTTCATAACCAGTTTTAACAAGAAGTTGGACATTTCCCAAGATATTTTTTCCCCCATCTTCTAATTGACCTCAGCGGCAGTTGTTGAGTACAATTATCTCAAAGGTCCACACAGCTAACGAGTACCTCTCCACAGCAAATACAATGAACTCCACAAGTAATCTCTATCCTTTCACAATGCTTAATAGTAAATTACTCAAATGCCAGGAGCTAATGCAAGGTCTAAGTGCCCCAAATACTCATTTTTGTACCCAACTAGATACAGCTTACATACATAAGTTTTTTCCAACAGAGCAATTCTTCTTGTCCTTCTTTTCTGAAGTACAAGCTCCTTATTTGAAGCTTTCCTCACACAGACAGTAATGGTATAAAAAAATATGATGTCAAATCATGATATACTGTCAGAAAGATTACAAATGGAGCAAAAGCATGCTGATCATAACTTTATAGCGATTTTATCTGGAATAACTTGCCACTTGCAACATCCACATGCACTGTTTAAGGGGTTGTCTGACCACATGTTTTTGCTCCACTTCTGTCAACTAAGAGCAGAGACCTGTTTGCACAGTCTAGTTCTCTGAAACCTTATGGTACTCCCATAGGTATTTCTGGTTTATAAAGCAAGAAATGGGTTGCCTTGAGGCTGTGGTGTATTCATCTGTGTTGTATAAGTTACAGTTGTAACACTCTTCATATATTGTAAATTAAATTAGTTACTTCAGATGACAAATGACAGAATTTCAAAATGAAAATACACTCCTAATCATTAATATAAACTGAGATATGTAGTTTTGAATCTTTCACATCATAATTATTTGCCACAATCAAGGAGCACACCTGGTTTTTTTTATACCTCTCAAAAATGTGCATCTTCTTCCATACAGTTCACAGAATCACAGAGTCACAAAATCATACCAGTAGGAAAGACCTCAGGAGGTTTCTAATCTAACCCCTTGTTCCATGCAGACTCACCTATGAGATCAGACCAGGTTGCTCAGGTTGGTTTGTCTATTCTGGTCTTGAAAACCTCCAAGGGTGGAGCCTACACAAGGCCCCCTGCAGTCTGCATTATTTGACTGTCCTCAAAGTGAAAAGGGTTCTCTTACATGTTCCTAACCAGAATATGTCCTGTTTCAACTCAAGACCATTGGCTTTTGTTCTGTGTGCATCTCTTCCATAATGAGCCTGGCTCTCTCTTCTTGGCGACCTCCTCTTAGATATTGGAAGGCTGCTATTAATTCTCCCTGAAACCCATGCTCGGGTTAAAAGACCATCATCACCCTCAGCCTCTTCTCAGAAGGCAAGTGCTGAAGGCCAAATGTGCCCTAGGGGTTCTTTATGCTGTAGCTTGGCATGCACACAACCACCCGAGACCTGGTGGTGCTGAGATTCAAGCTAGAAGTAGGTATTCCTCTAATTTTGTCAGCAGAGGCTGATTAGTAAATATTTTGGAAATTTATATGCCAGACAAAGACCAGTGGAAAACACAGCTAAGAGGTGTCTGTAATCTCAAGGAGCCTAATGAATAATGCTCAGATGTAGGAGATACAAGTTCAAAACCTTTATGTACTGACTGATGGGAGTTCTGTTGGTGGTTTAAGTGAAAAATCACTGGTGGGATAAGCAGAGACTAAAGTAGGAGCTTGTCTGACATGAGGATTCTGCTCCACTCTAGGCAACTGTTTCTCAGATTAAACAAACAATTAAAATCTTTTTACTATGAATTGTAAATAGAATTCCTGGTTTAACCAGCTGCACAATACTTGTTGTCATGAAGTTTTATTTCTATAATTGGAAGTTTAACAAGTCCTCTATTTGACGTTACTAGTATTTTAACTCCTACTTAGATAATTTGCAGCTTCAACTAAAGGAGGAGCTGTAATTAAGCGCTTACTTGGAATTTACAATTAAATCTGGTCATCAATCACAGTTCTGGTCTAAAAAGACAAGATATTTATAGCAATACAGAACTCAAAATACATATTCATTTATATCAGCTGCTGTATTCACTAGGGGAATGCACATGGTAGCTCCATTACCAAGACAACCTTTAAAAACATTATAGTTTTCTGACTTGTGTAGTAGGACACCAAATGAGATTTATTAGGGACTAGCAATAGCATGAACCATTACAAAAACATAAATTAAGAAAAATCTATTGCAAACATATCTGCAGTTACTGCAAAGGGCTTAGCAATCAGTCACTACAACCAAAGTGTCCTACACAATACGAGTATTGAACAAAAATATCTCGCTCCATTTTAAAACATGTCCCAGTAAATTAATCAACAGCCTGTGGATGGAAAGCTACATGTAGCATCTGTGCCAGTAACAGAGGGGAAGGCTCTTTGTATTTTTACTACCCAAAACACCTTGCTCCAGACAATCATCTCTTTCTTATAAGGAGTAACTAAATAACAGCATTTCTGCGGTTTAATAGATATGATTCCCTTAGCAGGATAGAGAGCTGAAATGTGACAAAAGATTCCAGTTCAGTGGCAGGAGATGGAACAAGTAGGCGGAGCAAGTAGGCAGAGCAAGACCCTGTTCTCACTAAGCACACGCTTAGTTCCCGTTCTGCAGGTCAGCTTCCTCAGCTCACTGTAACTTGCAAACCTTCTCACCCTGGCTTTTAATTTAGGGTGAAATTAAGCTAAACGATAGGATAAATGTTCTTCCTTTCCATGGATATCCTTGTGGTGGGCAGAACAATTACCTGTGTGGCTTGTTGCTGAAATGAGAGGAAACTGGTCATAATGGCTTCAAGCTGCAACAGGGTAGGTTTAGGCTGGACATTAGGAAAGAATTCTTCCCAGAAAGAGTGGTCAGACCCTGTAATGGGCTGCCCAGGGGAGGGGGATGAGTCCCCATTCCTGAGTGTGTTTCAGAGTGGTTGAGATGGGGTGTTGGGGGATCTGGTGTAGGGGAGGAATTTGTAGAGTAGGGCTGATGGTTGCACTCGATGATCCCAAGGGTCTCTTCCAACCTGAGTGATTCTATGATTCTATGATTCACACCTTCCTGCTTTAGGTTCACATGTCTAAGGTTGAGCACTCATATCAGTGTTGGGTTGAGAATAAAATACTCAGCACAGGAAAAACCATTTCCATTCCTGTAATTGCTGGTATTACAGGCACAGAGCCTTCTTTCTGTATTCTCTTTGTTGTAAGAGCCCCCTTTCACAGATAATAGCCAAAAGACTCATAGGTCTTTTCTGAAGCTGCAAGACAGTCCACAAAAATTGTGGAAAGGCAGAGTACTAGCTCTGCAAACATCTTTTGTCTGGTCACCACCTAAATGATATTTCTGGTTTTAAAGTGATCATGCTCTCCGGTCCTTGAGAAGGGGAAGAATAGGGTTGCTATTGACTTTGAGAGAAGAGCTGTTTGCTGAAATGTCTGGATGGCATGGGTTACATTCTCCAGCTCGCTCCCTGGATGATTGCCTTTCCCCATTCACTTTGCTGAGGACTTTGAGATGCTCTAGCTTCGGTATCTGAGAGAGATTCTTATATTTACAGGGATGAAAACCTCTTACTATTTTATTCAGGGGATCTTCAAACACACTACATACATAAAGAATTGAGATAAATATGGATGTATTTAGGATGAATATAAAATCCAAAGTTGTATTAAATTTAACTATAACATTTTATGACAGAGACTAGGTATTGACACAAGAGTATAGTATCACTCAAGGTGCTAGAAGATATGATTTTGTAGCTTAGTGGGTAGTATTGGTAATAGGTTGAACTAGATGATCCTGTAGGTCCTTTCCAACCTTGTGTTTCTATGATTCTATGATTCTATGTCTTGATGGTTTATCCCATATTCCTGTTTAATGGTGCCCTGTAAATTATAAGACAGCAGATGAAGGCATCTTTAGTGAAAGGATGGAGAGCAATACCTCCAGAAGTTGATTTGGGTCATGCCAAAGTTGATAGTCTTCTGGAGGAACCAGAATAGCCTCCATTTGCCACAGAGGGAACTTACTGTAAGCATCGCCCTAACACCGATAATCCCATGAAGAGTTAATGCAAAGTCAATGTTCCTATCAAGAGGAACGGAATTAATCCAGGTCCTTATCACTACAAATTAAGTTTCCAAGCTTCTTAAATTCCACCATTTTCTCAGCAAGTGAGAGGGTCAAAACCACATCCAGAATTAAGCGTATGATGAGCTCTTTCCATCTTGTCATACAACTACCCCTAAGACTTACACACCATCCATTTCTTTCCTCTTTCCAGGAAGACAACTTTTCCAGATGATCCTTACCTACTTTCAAGCTTGGTATTTATAGGTTAGGGAACAGAAAGAGTCCAGATTTTCAGGCTGGGTTTTGAGAACTCAAAAGAATGAAAAGTGCATTTTTGAATCTCTATACTGTATGTTAATTTGCTGTGCTGTTCATATTATTCTATTACAAAATAATAAAAGCAAATCATAATATTTACAGATCAGCTTTAATATTCCAGCTGTTTTTGAACAAGTCATAATATGTTTCACACCTAAAAGTAGAGAAAAGCCACAAAAGTATGTAACTGGAGCAAAGCTTTATAACTTCATAAGGTGAGGGGTGAACACTTTGAATTTTTATTTCATAGAGAGTAAAGACAGAGACTTATCACTGGTGGTTTTATTTCTCCATTGTTTATTTAAATTATAAATTGCATTCCTAACAGATGATAAAACCCTGGATGAAGGGTAAAGCCTCAAGGCATATAAAGAAAAAGTAAAGAAACCCACAAATTTATATTTTTAAATAAAATTATTATGGGAAAAGTGGTTTCACTGTTCAATTTCCTTCATCACCAGTCTTTTTTTCTTTCGTTTTCTCTTCTTTCACTTCCTTTTCCAAAACAAACCTTTAAGCAAAAATCACACTAGCGCTGTAATGAATTGACCCTGTACTGGTAAGTCTTCTAGGAATTTTCAGTGATTAAAGAGTCAGATCCAACACAGGTCAAATCATTTAGGAACATATGCTTTCGTTCTGCTGAAATATATGTCTGCAGAATATCCAGCACCCCACAAGTCTTTAACTTCTGAACACTATATCCATCTTCAGATACTCATTAGTCATAAAGTGGCACCACAGTTGCGACAGCAGGTTTGAACTACATCTGTCTCATGCACTAGTGGATGCCACCAACATCCTGCTAAAGGAATTTGCACCACATTTCCTACCTCCTGTGAACACGAGACCCATGTAACTTTGCATACATGAGTTGTCACACATAGTTCATCAGAATTGCTCAGGATACAAATTACACAGAATAGGTTTCACCTGATCAAATATTAACAGCTGAAATACAGACACTACGTCTTTATAGCTAAGCCATTCAGACAACATAAATAGATATTTAAAGAGTGCCTTAAAACTGCCAGTTTTTCCCAGCTGACTATAAAGGCATCCAAAGGAACAAGCTCAGCTGTAGAGCTCTACATTGTTGAAAACAGAAGTCAGGTAAGACAGATCGTACCCACAGTGTACAGACTGAGAAAACTTCTCAAGTCACAGAGGACTTTCCCTTCCATCCCACCACTGTATTTTCATTTTTGCAGAGTCAGAACTGAGCAGAATATTTGGTACAGAGGGTCAACATAAGCTGTCAACTACCAGAGCACCCTTTAGAAATGCACATGGCAGCTCTTCAGGTACCATGTCAGCTCTCTGGCAACTGATCATCAAACAAATTTCTTTTAAGTGAAGCACAGAGGGAATCCACACTACTATCTTCATCTTTTCTACTGTCAAGAGTAAGCAGCAAAAGATACTGTTAAACAGCAAATCAAATATAAAACTTAACAGGCCACAATATACAGCAATTTCTTTCAAAATCTGTAGCAGAAGGAGTCAAAGGACATATGAGCTTTGAAAGGGTTTTGGAAACAGTTAATAGCAGGCAATAAGCCATGATAATGAAAAACAGAGCTTTGAAGCTACACTTAAAACTGCACTATTTTCAATATCTTGCTTTCAAAGGGAACAACAAAATGCATTCTGAAGAGATGGTACTCTTTCATATCTCTTTTTTGGTGGATTTACATATTTTTTCTGGGCTCCTGTCAAAAGCTGATGATTATTAATTTAATTTCTTGTAAACCAGAAAAGAAATAATCAAATTCCTATTGAGTGTGATATACTTTTAATCCTTGACTCAGTTGTCCATCTGCTTTTTGCTGGAGACAGACACAAAACACAGAATTATTGAAGCAGAATAAAACAACTAAAGCGCTCCATTTTCTTTTTCTGAAACACTGTTCTTTCTAGAAGAGTCTTTATTAAAGAACCTTTCAGACAGAGCCTCATCTATAATGCCTCACCTTAATTTGGCTTGTCAGGCATTCAAACTCTGCCACACCCACAGAACAGGGAGTAAAGAATTTCTTTCCCAATCTAAGCCTTGGTGGAAAGAACTATTTAAAAAGGTGTGGATGATGTATTGACTCTGCTTTTCTGGGTTTGCGCCTGGAAGAGGTCTCTGAAAATGTCCCTTGGCTAAGGACATCGCAACTTCACCTGTCTGGACCAAATGCCAAAGTTGCATAATAAAAGCTACTGCTATTTTGGCTTTCCATAGGTCAGCAGGATCTTCCCACACAAAGGGACCGAGCTGACATTTTAAAATTTCTGTGGTTATTTTTGAAGACCTACTTAGGCTTAAAATACGATACACAACAATGTTCATAATTCAAATCAACATCTTGGGTGGCTATATCAAGCATAGTCTTCATAATAGAGCCTGATCTTTTATTTCTTACTAATAAGGAAGCCTTCAGCCCTATTTCACTGGATTAAAGTGTCATCCAGGCAGAGTGGAGTGAGTGCAGGTAAAATCTGTAACACAGTATTACAAGAGGAAAAAAGGCAGCCTAACATACTCCTCCTTAATGAGTGCACAAGTGTGTGTGCAACCACAGTCCAAATTTCATTTTCAGAAACAACCAGGTACATTCTGTATCTAATAAATTAACAAACATCTTGACAAGATAAGTTCAGCTTTTCTGGTACCTATGTGTTAATACATGTTTCATTAAAATTGAAAAATGTCATCACTTCAGTATTTGTATGTGGTCACAGGTTTTCTGTTGGTTTGTTTTTTTTTTTTTTCAGCTGCTTTTTTGCTGTTTTTTTTCTTTCCTATTTCTATTCTGTTGTTTCAAAAGACCAGAGCTTCACATACTCTGGCTTTGTTCAGCACACTGGAGCTTAGTAAGTTTAACATGTGTGACACAGCTGATGTTAACAGACATAAATGTCCCCTAAAGTAGTTTTCCATATTTATTTTGGAACAGATGTTTTGCCTCTTTTTGTGTCCTTGGACACTGGTCATTACATAGGTCTCTGACTTAGATACTGTAGGAGATGTGTGGCTAAAACATGTTTTCTTCAGCAAATGTGTCTTCTTTTCAGTTGGAATTACCACCAATATCAGAAAAAAGTTTTTATCTGAACAGGAAAAATATTAATAATTTCCTTTCATTGTGCACAACTGGCGAGAAATGTAGAAAGAGTGTTAAATGATTCCTATGACTATGTTGTAAAAAAGAAGTTGATTAGAATTTTACCTCTTGTGGCAATATATAGCTTCTCTAAAATTATTTTCAGATAAAAAAGGCTATTTCAAATAAAACACTTTTGTCTGTCTTCTCAATTTGGTGTTATGAACCCAATATGAAAAAAGATTTTTGGAAAATTTATTGATTATTATTAAGCTGAATGTTTGGGAAAACATTAGAGCAGTAATATATGGTTTGAGATCACTTCACTAGAAAGTAAAATACGTTGTCTGAAAATGTCTTTGTTATCTCCTACATTATAATTCATTAATTTAAACTAGGTAGAAATAATAGATTGCTTTGAACTATGGATTAAAGTAATTGTTTGCTTTCTTTTTATACTTTTATGTAGATCATACCACCACAGTTCTATTGACCTCCGACATCCTTATAATTCTTCAGCAATCATAAATGAAGCCTTTATTCTTGAGCCCACCTTCATTTTGAGTTAAAATCTGTATCATGAATTTGTCTTCAGTGACTTCCTTTTTCAAATTCTGCTTTCATTTCCCTAGTGTCCATATGCATGGTTACGTTGCTCTGTAATAGAATGTTTACTTGATCAAAAACATGGGAAAAGTCTCATTGTTCTAATGATGGCATCCATCCCAAACTGTATTAGCTACAAATAATTGCTTCCTAAATTGCTCAGTTGGCAAGGAATATCCTGGTTTAAAACCCTCCTGACCTTTATCTTTACAGAGCAAAGCATTTGTGAGCAAGATTTCTGGCAATCAGAAGTCTCTAAATTATACTTCTCTCTTGTTTCACTGTTTTAAAACTGAATGGAAAGAGAAGAAGCTCTTAAGCTCAGATCTACGAAATATAGATGGAGCGATTCATTAGCAATTCTCTTTTATTTCCAGTTTAGGCTAAACTAAATGCAGCATAGCACAACTTTTTACAAAAGGAGCCTGAGTTGTGGGAATCACAGGCACGTGAAGCAGGAAAGAAACCCACAAGCAAAGAAACCCATAAGGTCATCTAGTTCATCCTCCCATACTTAGGCAAGATCAAGTTTACCAGCAGTTATACTGATCTCACTTAAAGTCTTCCAGTGAAGGGCATTACACAATATAGCTGAAAAAGTCTGGGAGAAGCCACATAATCTATTACTCATGAAATGCTAAGAAACAGCAAAGGGTGAAAGGAAAGAGCAATAATGTTCTTTGCCAAATATCTGTTTTCCATTTATTGTTTCTTCTTTATAGGACTTTCCTTTGTTTCATAGATGGATCTATAACTAACCATTATTAGAAGGGAATTAATTCACAGGGCCAAAATCAATTCTCTACAGATCTGCAACTATAAAGTTAATTAAAACCAGTGCAATAAAGAAGAGACACTGGCATGAATGAGCATATGAAGGGTTCAGAAAGAAGTGAATCCAGAATTTTAAACCAAAAAGGATATTTAACCAAAAGACCCGATAACAGAGAACTCCAGATTATTTTTGTGCATTTCAATTAAAAATGTTAAAAAATACAAATTCATATACTGTTACATGAATATGACTAAGAGTCAAATTCTTCTGAGTGGAGTTTTTGATTAAAAGTGATATGAGGGAGTACATGGTATTCTTTGGACCTTAAAGAACTCTCTCCTCCAAAATGTCAGAGTAATGATAGAGAAACAAAATGATTTTTATTTGAATGTGATAAAAATAAACAGTAGTTTACAAAACTGTAAACAAGAATGATAAAGAAATAAAATTTATAAGAAGAGAAAACAATATTAGTGAATGTGCTTCCTCTTCTCTGCTGAACTTCTCCACATGAGAATACTAGGAAATATCTTGTCTCATATTTAGCTTTAGATTAAGGCAAACTTGGCACAGCTTCTCACTCGGTGAGTGGCGAGCTACAATCCGGCTCGGCAGAAGATGCTCCTGCCTCAGAGTGCCAGAGGTCCAGAGGCTGAAACCCAGCTGCAGTCATGGTCAGGATACGTGCACAGCAAGACCAATCCCCAGCAAGAACCAGGGTCCTGGCTAATTGGTTATACCCACTTGTGTATTGGATTATCAGCTGACAGGCGCAAAGTACTGTCCGTCGTATTTAGCAAAGTGGAAGTGTTACAGTCAACTCAGACCTTCAAAGGCAGGTGAAATTCTGCCAGATGCAGTGGAAGTACTCCTAGCTCTGCTCTCTGCAGGGGGCACAACCAAAGGAGGTGGAAAAGCTGTGTTCACAGGAATAACAGAAAAATGAACAAATTACGGGATGGAATCTGGCTCGAAAAGTGCCCGATATCCTTCACTGAAATGTGGAGTCTTCAAAGTGTCCAGTGTTGGGGAATCTACCACTTCCCTGGGGAGACTATTCTAATGGATAACTGTTCTCATTGTGAAAAATTGCATGATATTTAAGGTAACAGGGAACCATCTCTTTGTACCTCAATCCAGCAACATCATAGATAAAATTCAAGGAAAATTCCACTCATTTGGGATTTTATCCAAGACATAATATTTGAAGTATCAAGCAGATGTTAAAATTTGTAATTACCTTTTGGACTGTCAGTGAAAGACTGGTCAGCTTGCTCAGGGCTCAGTTGGCAGGGATTCTATGGGAAGCTTCTAGACAGACTAAAGGAGCTAGTGAACGCTAGGAGTTTTTCAAGAATGCCTCTTGGAAGCACAAAAACAGTTCAACCCCTTAAAAGGTAAGGGAAGTAGGTGGAGCAAGAGATCCCCTTGGCTTAACTGGGAGCTTCTGTGTCTGCTCAAAACCAAAAGACAAGTGTACCGGAGATAGAAAAGGAGAAGAATACCCACTGAGAACTATGAAGGCATTGCTAGGGCATGCAGAGACACAATTAGAAAAGCAAAAGCTCAGCTCAAATTGAAATTGCCCAGACACGTCAAAAACTACAAGCAAGAATTCCTCAGGTACATAAACAACAACCTGAAACAGAAGGAAAATATTGGCCTGCTGTTAAACAGAAGAGGTGAATTAGGCAGAGGTTCTCAACATATTCTTCACCTCTACTTTTACTAGCACTATTGGGCATCAGTCCTTGGAACACAATTCCAGGTTGATGCAAACACAGACCCATCACCAGTGAAGGAAGAGTTGGTATGTAAACGATTACAAGAGCTTGACCCCTACAAATCGGTGGGCCCCAACATTGTCCATCTGAGGGTGTTAAGAGAGCTGGCTGGCATCATTTTGAGGCTGCTCTCCATAATCTTTTGAGAAGTTATGGAGATTGGGGGATGCCCCAGAAGACTGGAAGAAGGTTAATGTCACCCTCATCTACAAGAAGGGCTTAAAGAAGGAAATTAAGGACCGATCGGTTTTACTTCAGTCCCTGAGAAAGTTATGAAACAAATCCTCCTGGCAGCTATCACAAGTCAAATGAAGCATGTGACTGGGTAAAGCACACATGGATTCAATAAGGGTAAATAGTGCTTGGCAAACCAGATTGCCTTCTACAACAAAGTAACCTACCCAGCTGATGTGGGGCGAGCAGTGGACATTGTCTACCTGCATTTCTCCAAGGCTTTCAGAACAACTTCCCACAGCCTCCTCCTAGAGAAACTGACCTTATGGTCTAGACAAGTGGTCCGTGAGGTGGGTGGGAACTTGCTGACATGCTGCAACCAGAGGTTGGTGGTAAACAGCTGCTTTTCAAACTGGCAAGTGCTCAAAAGTGGGGTTCCCCAGAGATCGATACTGGGCCCAACTTGTTTTATTCCATTTTTATGGTGTGCTCATTTCAAACAGGATTTCTGAGGTTCCCAAGCAAATTATATTACTAAGGGGAGTATCTCAGTCTTTCAGGCAGTGAATGGTTTGGTCCTCCATGACTTTTTCTGATTTAAGGTCAGGTGTGTTATGATGCCCTCAGTCCTGTTTTGGAAGCTGACTAGAATGCCTGAACAGCTTATGTAATGTGTTAAAAGTTCGTCATATTCAGGCATTTTAGATTCAAAGTCTAACAAATACATTTTACCTGGTATTCAGTATAACAACCTTACCTAAACTAGCAACAAACAAAAGCTAGAGACAGAAATACATCAGTTCCCAGAGGTTTCCATTTAAAAGACTGCTGTTAAGAAAATGGGATATTATATGTCATAAAATCATCACATAATCAGAGCAATAACAATGAGTTACGGTTTTGGCTCTGATCCACCAAAGTTTCCAGATGCTTTGCAAAGTGCACAAGCCTGCAGTCTGTACTCAGTTACAATAGCTTCAGTTACTTCGGTGGGGTTATGCCAGACTGGCACAGCAACAGCTGAATGCAAGCTCTGTCCCCATTTGCAACAATAAAATATAAAAAATATAGAACAACTTAAGAAAAAAACCAAAAACCCACACAAGTTTATTACTGATTCCAGCAAACTGCTTCATAATGTCCACATAAAGTATGCAATATATCTGAAAAGAAATGTATGAATGCAAGTAAAATAAAGACAATAACCTGTGCCAAGCCCCTCCTGTGTTGCCATCCTCCTAACACTTTCCCTTCTTTGACGTGCAAGAATTTCACGCAATTTAGTGTCAGCTTCTCTGCTGGAAGTTTCAAGGCTCCATGTCTCACAGCATGAATTTGCCTTCATGTTGTCTGGAATATGTGCTAGTTATCACACACATTTACAAAAGACTTCTGGTTGTTTATTATTTGTTTTGGAAATACATCCTAGTCACGTGCCCAAATCTCCTTGAAATGTGTGGGCAAAGCTGAGTGCAGAACTGTAATCAGTACATGCAAATCTGCATTTTTCAAAGGGACTGAAGAGGGTTGTGGTTCTGGGAACCAAGCACCCTCTCATCCCTTAGCACAAAGTTTTTCCAAACAAAAAAAAAAAAGAAAAAGGGGTGTGTGTGTGCATTTTATCCTCCATACTGCAAGTTAAAAACTGCTAATAGCGATACATAATCCAAGTTTCTCCCACTGTGATCTCCAGTGCTTTGCCTGCTGTTTAGACGATGCCCTCAATATAGAAGTCTTACATTTTCCTCTTAAAGGGTTTTTGGCAAGTGGCATTGCCTTGTACCACCAGCTGCTCTCTGTATGGGAGAGTAACTAATACTGGGAATTGCCTATTTCTATAATCTTATGGTGCATTTTCTCTATCTTTATCAGGAGAGAGGTCCCTGCCACACAAGATGTGGAGAAGCCCTTCTTGGGCTCAGACACAAGGAAGAGGAACAGCTCCCTCTGTGCAAGTACTTTCTGCATCATCCAACAAACTGGACAACAAATGTAGCTGCCCAGCTAAGGATTCACAGCCCATGTCCTTGCATCCTGGCTCTAAAAGTCTTTGGTATGTGGTTCACCAACAGCCCCTAAAGTGCTCAATGGTTTGGTGCAATATTTAAGAATGCAGTAATCCTGTTTTCAACCAGGGGATAAGGACATCAGTGCAGGTGTTCACCCTGTTCTGGGCTGCACCACTTGACCTAGATGACCTTACAGTCTTTTATACTCATTTTCCAGTTCTGCTTGGGACACACCCAATTTATTTGCAAGTGTGAAAGTTTTCCTGACACTTACTTGCCTTGTCCAACTGGGGAGCTGGAAGGTTTGGGAGAGAGAAAAGTGTGTGTGAACTTTACCGGTGACTGAGCTGATGAATGTTGTACTTGATCCCTAAGGAGAGGCAGATGCCTGGGAGCATCAGCTCATTCAGAGCAAATTGCAACCTCATTCCCTCAACCTATATACATCCTCCTAACAAAATACAGCTGAATTCTCAAAGGAAGTGATAAAAGTGAGAAAGTTGAAAGGAAAAAGGAGGGAGAAAGAGAAGCTAAATTAAGTCCTTCGGGCAGGAGAAACGAAGTACCATAATCTTGTACTGTTACTAACGTTATTTTGTTAGTTTTGCTCTAAACATGAACTGTAGTCTCTCCAACCCTCTGTAGCAGTCAAAATATTACAGTGGGAGAACGAATGCACAAATGAATAGGGAGCAGCAGTGGCAGAGTTTATCACAGACAAGAAGCTTTGAATACCAGAAATAAAATACTGAAATACCAGTGTGAGTGCACCTGCCAGGGGCTGAGATCTACTGCTGTAGACACTGCTCTCACAGGGCTATTCTGTTCAGTGAATTTGCTGCTTGTAGAGACAACTGTAGTGCTTTCCTTTGGTCACTGTAACCCATCTAGAGTATTTTGATCTCAAGGTTACTGAAACACAAATAAATTCTTCAGTCATATGTTCCTGCCATTTGTTTAGTGGTATACAGCATGCATACTGCAGAGACCTAATCTTGTCTATCCACAGGCAGGGACTCTGCTCATGACCAGCCCTGCCTATAGCTTTCATTTAGATTTCAAGTTTTCAGCCACAAGATTTTAATTTTATCTTAACATCCACCCCCCACTCCACGCTGGCCTCAAACTGCTTTAAATTGCTCCACATCCTTTAAAGAATGGTAAAGTCATGTTCTAAGATTTTAATGCAACGACTAAAAGACAGTCCTGCATCATGTATCTGCACTTTTTTGATATGTCCTAAGATCCACTACAAATACAGAATTCTTGCTGCATATTTTTTTCTCATCTTCTATTGTGGGATTTCCAGATCCTTGTGAGGACCTCAGTTTAAGCCTCTGCTCTTGTTGCACAATCAGCTAGAGGATTCCAGGTGTTTAGTCCTAGGTTAGGCTTGTCAGCTCATGCAGTGCAAGGAATACAAAGGTTTGGCAGAGGGAAAACTTAAAGTATTTAACTGCAAACAAAAAGGAACAGTGAGAGGAGTGGTGGATTTGATAACAAAAATGAGTATCTTGCAGACTTCTGACGAATGCTCATTTGTCAGAATGACATGTTGAGGAAGAACACAAAATTCATGTTGACAAAATTTGTCAGAATGACACGTTGAGGAAGAACACAAAATTGTATTTGTCAAAATACATAATGTGCACCATGTAATATTTTAGGGCATTTTACTATTAAAAATAAAAAATGCTTCAATTATCACTTGATCAGGCAAAACTTTAATTGAATATACTTTTTTGCCTTGCGTAAAACAGCTACAGAATACTTGAGAACGTTTGATATCAACTATAGCTAGTTAAGTCCTTTGTTACTTTGTTCATAAATAAGTGGAAAAGGCTATTCCCAACCTAAGGTCGGAGTAGTTACCCAGGTGTGATGTTTAGAAGATAAAAGCTCAGTCACTACAGCACAAACATACAAATCAGTTTTCTCTCTGTCCTTTGATTACTTGTCCTACTCACCAAGACTCAGGCCTGGTGGGAACTGAGGACGCATACTCTGCACATGCACTACAGGTACTTTCTGAAATTACATGTCTTTTGGCCTGTTTTCCCCCAAAACATTTGCTCAAACTTTATGACTTTACCAGCCAATGAAGATTAGCATTTTTTCCACTGTGGAAAGAACATCAACGGTGGAACTAACAGACATTATCCATGGACATTTGCCCAAACAATGGGATCAAATGTTACTGATGGACACATAGACAGAAAGACAAAACGTAAGAAAGAGGATGTATTCTTTCTTTGTTAATTCTGTTTATTCTAGCAGATTAGGATGTTCTATCCATTTGTAAAGACTTCAGGAAATCCCAGTGTAAAACTAGTTCATAAGAGATGATTCAGGCCTCACACATATATAAGCAACTTCTTCATATTTATCAACGGCTCTGTGTAATCAATGAATGTGCTTCTCTGAATTACTAATGTCATAATTCACATAAATCGAAATAGAGCATTTATTTTTTCCTTTCTAAAGATCAGTGTAATTTTTCATAAATATCAAAGCATGGCATCATGAAAAAGAGCAAAAAGAATCAGAAGACAAAACTAATGACCATTGATAGGCACTACAAGTATGTTTCTGTTTTAGCAATAAGTAAGTACTGACTGTCCTGTTTCAGCACTGGACAAATGTGAACATGGATACAATTATACACATCCCAGACTTAATAAATTCTGCTTAAGACTTTGGGCCTGCAAAGATGGAGACATATGGTATTATTCAGAACAAGTTATCCCACTGACTTCAGTGGAAATGTCCACAGTGTGTGAAGTCAAGCATGCATACTCCTTTGCAGAAAAATGCACTAAATCTTCATGTTTTCCCTCTGAAACCTCATCAAGCCACAGGGATTAGAGAGCTCCTCAAGTATTTTCTGTGTCTTTCTGCTGTCACTGTATTGTTGTTCAGTTCCTGCATTCTATTAGTGTTCCCTTTTGCCTAGGATTTGCTTGGCAGCTCTTACAGATTTTTGGTAACATTATAAGCAATTTCCATCCCATCCACCCTCTCTAACAATAAAATTCTGAAGAGTTAAAGGTCTGTCTCAAAAAAAAAAAAAAAAGAAAAAAGCAGCAGCAACCACTAAGCAAAAATTGTGCAACCTTTCTTTCAAGCACTGCATCTCTTGATAATCCTGGCAAACTGCTTAATAATTTTATTTTGGAATGTTTTATTTTAATTAAAAGAAGAAAAATCCTCAAGCGATTTTTTTCCAATCCTTGTTTTTTCCTTTTCATCTGTAGCTTAATACCATGAAAAACACTAGTTTGTTGGACCAGGAAAGGTATAGCACAGTGGAGACAAATAAAAGAAGGAGAATCAGTAGAGTTTTGGAGTTGTGAAAACATACTTCATAGAAGCAATTCATATAACAACAGCAGGTCATGAGAATTACCTTAACTGATCAGGTGACCAGCTAAAAACATTCAGGGTTTGCTACAGGTACTGAAACACAGGTATTTTGTGCTACTTGGGCGCATTAAGGAGTAAAAATTATATTCAGCATACTAAAACCACAGAACCAGCAAGTATGCACAGTCCCAAGTCTTTTTGGGTTCAGCAGTTTGTGGTGAGATGTTATACTGGATTTCTGATGTGATAAGAAGTTCATATGGAGACAATTGATCCTTGTTCCCTTTATTTTTAGATCCTTTTCACATGGCAGTTCCTAGTAGGTTCCTTGCCTTTTTCTAAAGTTATTGCAATTGTTGGGAACTTCCCTGCTAAAGCATTTCCTTTTCTCAGAGAAATCAAGCTAAGAGTGACTGGAAGCTGTCCTAAACCCTTCTCCCAGCAGAGCATGGTATGACCAGGAAAGGGCTTTGGAACCCATTAAGGCCAATAAACAGAGAACTGGCTAAGCGAGTAGGGTCCACCTTGAGATACCAGGATAGCTACTTAAAAATTTTAACCACTTTTGGGTTTCTTCTACGATCTTTATTCTTTTTTTTGCTGTTGTACTTGCCATCTACGCTGAAAACACAGTAACATGGGGAACGTCTGAAGGAAGAAGAAAATAGAACAAAAATGAATAAAGGAGAAATCTCTAAAGCATAAGTGATGGAAAGCACAGGCACTATTTGTATTCCAGCCTCTCAGTGGTAAGAACTCTGCAGCTGTCTCCAAATATTTACAAATTAAGGCATCCTGTGGGACACAGGAGGGGTATACATAAATAAAACGGAAGATTCTAATTGAAAATGAGCCAGTTTCTTGCACCTGGAACAGGCATACACCAAAGCGAGTGATTCATTTGAGAAACTCTCAAAGTAAAAATGCTAGTCAGGCAACTGGTCACTGGTTAAATGAATTAGAAGGATTCATAGACCCTTTAAACCACATGACCTATGGAAGACAATGTATATTCAGAGGGCATTTCACTGTGTGTAAGTGAAGAAGGTTATATTCTGCAATCTCTCTGAGAATAGATTTCACCCTTTTTCAGAGGGTTAGACAGAGGGGTCAATGCTTATTTAGAGGCAAAGGAATAACAGAATGACAGGGTGAGACATCAGCCCACCTGTATCACATATTACTCAAATTCTTTACTGAAGCCCAGAGGACTTCTGTGTATGGTGGCTCATTGTCATGGCTGTTTCACTTTTCATGCCACGCTCAGACATTAAGCCACTCACAACTGGTCCTTCTTAAATAAACTCCAGAAGCCTTTGATCTGTTTTCTATGAGGCTTCCCAGCAGATATTGGCATCTCCTTTATTTTTCAGACAACATGGATGGAATGAGATTTATGAATAACTTCTGTCCTATAAAGCAGTCTGGTTGCAAGCAGCTGAGCACATGCCACTCAATGGAAACCTCAGGATCTCCCATAGAATTTTTTGCCTTCCTAAAAGTTTTGGGAAAAAATATTTTTGAAGGTGAGTGCCACTGCCAGTGTGGTCAACACATGAAGGGTAACAGTTTCAGACTGAAGATCCCAACTGTGGTTGACACCATAATAACCTGATTATGGTGCAAAGCAGCCTCACTGTGATGTTTACTGTGGAATTTTAAAATTTATGCATTTTATTACAAAGTACAGGCACCAGTTTCAGAACAGTATCTGACTTTCTGGTATCAGACATACACAAATTACTAAAAACACTGAAACAATAAAAGTCTCAAGTTCTAAAATTAATTGCCCCAGCACTGAATATTGTTCTATTTTTTCCCCACTAGAATATTGCTGTCTCCCTCATAGAGAGTTGTGCATGCAAATTAAAGGAGTCTGAGATGTACAGAGACTCCAGCTGAAAACTATAGTTTGTTTAACACAAAATGAGAAACAGAACTATATTTAATCATAAATGTATCAAGAAAAATAACATAAATAAACAAACAAACAAATAAAGTTACCAAAAATATCACAAAACAATCTACAATAATTCTTTATGAAGAGATCTTATACTACAAAACCTAGAGATCCAGACACAGCAATAGTGAAATGGTTTTGTATTCTTTGAAATCTAGTGAAATATGCTCCTAACCAATTGTTTTTTTCAGCAAGTAGATTGATGATGTCTTTAGCAAAAGAGCAAGGATTCATTCCAAGAGTGGTAGTATATTCAAAAGTAGGTAAATGACCTTCAGACTCTATTTAAAGTTCAACCTCATTTTCTTCCAGTAACTAGTCAGGCCCCTGGGACACCCTTACTGAGTTACTCATGTATTCCATTCTCTTTTCTTCAATGAATCCCACTTTATCCTCTACAAATTTAGTTTTAATCAGTTACTATTTTATTGCAACATCCTGTAAGTAATTTATGTAGGTAATTATAAATGTTTGTATTTATTTATTTATTATTTGACTAATTAAAAAACAGATTCACTGGGTATGCTTTTCATTGATAATCTTCAAGTTCACAAGTACCTGTAATGGCTGGAGGTTCTCAACCTAAAAGGAACAAGGCTGGCCTTGATTCTGACCTGACTGTGACTACTCTGATGCAAATGATTTAAATTAAGTACTTCCATGTTTATATCTACACACTCTAACCTTAAACAAAATAAGAAACACTTCTCATACATCAGTCTTTCCATGTTCTTTTACGATATGTTGCATTATGTTCGGTAAACACCTAACTTGACAACATTTATCACACAGGTAGCAGACTTTATTTGGGCAGCTAAAGGAAATAGGATGAGAGCACGCACAAAAAAAAGTATTAAATAGCCTGAATTCCAGATGGCTGACTTGCTCCATAAAGTAACAGTATCTGCTGAGATGATCATGGTACTGTAGTTCTTTCTTCTTATCAAATACATGCAGTAGGAAGTTTTTCTCTGCTCCTTTGTCATCTTCTTTGCTGTTCTCTTATTTCATGACCTCTGAGTTAATCCTTCTATTCTTCCTATTAGCAAGTTTAAGCAGGCAAACTTCAAACAGACTAGCGATGGGTCACAAGGTTTAATGGGCATGTAGATAATCATCTAAATTACATTTCTGGAGCTGATGGGCCAGACAGGCTTAGAGAGTAACTTTACCAGCTTTCACTGTTAATCAGCAAGGATTGTGTGTCTCAGTATGTATCTGCCTTTGCCTGCCTCCCCGAGGGGCTGGCTCATACTGACTGATTAGCAAAGGCAGCTGCATTAGCTTTCTTCTCCCACAAAGTGTGTTATGGAGGCCCAAATGACTTGAAAGGCAAATGTGACCACAGCTCAAACACCAAGCACTCTCTTCTCATCACTGTGGAATTGCTGGCCCTCCTCTTGCAGATTATGATACTCAGCACAACAGTTGTTGCCAATTTTCATGATCTGTTAACACTTAGGAAGCTTCACGCTGAAGGCTCTTCTGTCACATCTATTGTGGTACCATCAAGGGGAAAATTCAACAGGCTATTTCACATTTTCTGATGAATTTGAGAGCAGTGTATGAGGTGAACTGAAAAGAATCCAGTAATTGAACTGTCAATAGTGAATGGCCTGGATTTCAGCTTTGAAACACATACTGTAGAGGCTTAGGTAAAGAGAATAACAGTTCTCTGTAGGATACAGACAATTTTGCAACTACAGAAATAGCAATGCACATGTACTGTGAACCTGATTTTCTTGGTGAAGATACATAGCAAAGTGTACCAAATCTGAGTCTCTTTTTTGTCTTATATTGATGGTTCTGTTTTATATCTATTCTTTTGATTCCAAAAGGAACAGGACTGGCTTCCTGACTTTGGCAGAAGCTTGTCCTTCAAATGTTAGGCTCATCTTGCATAGTAAATACTTCTCTATGATTAATTTTACTGCTATTTATCAAGTTTTTAGATAAACACAAAATCAGACCCATTAAACTATGACTAAATACGCAATAAAATTTTATTGTCATACTTAGGTGCAACGTAGGCCAATACCAGCACTCTCTAAAAGTAAAAAATGGTTCATATATTTATAACTTCATACAGAATAAAATCTGACTAGCTGTCTAAGAAGTTAAACAACTTTCTATTTTGGTTCTCAATTAAGAACATTCTACAAAAAGAAACTACTGAGGAACAAAGTAAAGCAATCAAGAACACTGATTTCCTTATTTGCCTCTTGAACTTTGAGAAAGGAAGTTGGATTCTGACTTTCCACAATTTTTCATAGATGAAACTATGAGACATCTATAGCTCTTCGATCTAGCTGTAACTACTTCTGACTTTTACAGTTTTCCAGTCCATGAAGCACACTATTTCTCAAGCTTCTAAACAAGGGTGAGCAAATTTCCTATTTTATCTTGGACAGGCCCAGAATGCAAGGACTGCTCCATATTGTTATTAAACCTTTAGGTCTCAGGTTGTTTCAAGTATTCACAGAGACATGAGATTATCTAATTTCCTGACTTTCAGGTGGCAGCCTAAGTTACCCACCCTCGGTGCCAGAGCATCCCTGGCTCTTTCAATGAGAACAAAGATGGTCAAACCCCTATGCCAGAAACTCACAGCAGGATTTCAGTCTTGTCCCATCCTCTCTACCAACATAATGCACAGGAAAAAAAAAAAAAGATCTGAATTTCAAATATTCATTGTGAGCCAGAAGAGGTGATAGCCCTTATTCAGTGTAGCAATAAATCACTTCAATCTCCATTGTTCTATTGTGCCATATGGCTAACTTGCAGAACTACCCTTTTTGCTTTTATTTTACCACATCACAATTACAAGATTACCATTAAAAGACAGGACAAATTACTCTGAAGAGTTATGGTGTAATTACTATCACTCATTAGATTTCCCGTTATATCATCTTCATAACCTATACCCTCTACTTCGTATTGCAGCTTTCTAATGGCAAAATGTCACCAACAATTTCCACTAGTATCAAAAGCTGAGATGATGAAAGCACAGCTATTATTTCTGCAGATGTGACAGTGGGCATTCTTTCTTTTCCGCAGAGTCATTTTGTGACCCCACATGCTAACAAAGTAAGTCTAGTTAGATCAGATCCTGAGTACATTGAAGTCAATGGAAGTCTTGTCCCTTTTCAAAGGGCTTGGATTAAGGATTTTTCTTTTCTTTTACTGTTATACACATCACAAAAATTGGTACAGAAGTTGTTACTAAATCCAAATGGCTGTCTGCTTGGAGAGCCCCTGAACTGGAAGAGCTGTGGTGTGCTTTCACAACTGTGCACTAAGCAACATGCAACTTTTGTGTGCCCTAAACTTGGCATTAGAGAGTCTTATCATGCATCTCTCATGATATGTCTATGAGCACGACAGGGAGTCTTGCAGACAGAATAAGTTCTGGTACCAGAAATTATAACAGTACATTAACTTGGAGCCTGGGTGCCATGCAGGAGTGGCACCTTGTGTGTTCCCTGAACTTGCACCAGCTTGCCCGCAGCCAGCTCAAGTAGAATCATAGAATTGTTAGAGTTGGAAAGGACCTTAAAGATCATCGAGTTCCGACCTCCCTGCTGTGGGCAGGGGCACCTCCCTCTAGACCAGGTTGTTCAAAGCCCCATCCAGCCTGGCCTTGAACACTCCCAGGGATGAGGGTTCCGCAACTCCTTTTGGCAACCTGTTCTAGTGTCTCACCACAGCACTCTACTGTCACATCAGCAACTTAACAAATGCCACCATTCACAAAAAAAATATGTGACTGAGGCACCACAGAGCCCTGGTATGTCACACAAAGCTACTGATGTTTAACCTTGTAACAATAACTTCTGCTCCAGTACAAACTGCAATGATCATTCATAAAAAAAACCCCACAGATGCATGTGCAACATATATTTTGCAAACACTTTGCCCATATGTGTGTACTGATTTGTCTGTGACTTATAAAATGACAGCCTGATCACCTGATCATGACTGTAACGCTTTGTGTGCTGTCATACAGAGCAAGTTATTTCTAATTAATGAATTTTCTCTCCATGGATCAGGCACATTGACAGAATGCAAACAGTGACACAGCTGTTTACCCAAAACATAAGTTAAATATTTCAGTAAGGCTTCAGAAACTTTGGATGACCTTTTCTTCCTCCCCACCCTCTTCTATTACTGTACTTTTAAATGTGTCATTGCACTTCCTGGAGCTGGTGAAAGAGAACTGCCTAATTCCTGCTTTGCTGTTCTCATATTTACATGGCTCATCCAAAGACTTTTAAGGCTTTACACTTTACTGAGCAGTTAATTCTTATATCCTTATATTGCACAGTTAGAAATGGAAGTGTGGAAAAACTATGGGCTATGCTCTGATTACACTAATTAAGCAGTTAATGTAGGCAGTGCGAAGCCTGAAAGCAAGAGGTTGGCCCACATTGGTGAATGAGATAGCTAAAGGTAGGTTCCCTGTGGACTCAAGGAAAGACAACAGCTGTTAGAGGGTGAATGAGAGTCCCCAGGTACATCCATCACCAGTTCCTCTCCAGAGATCCCAGGTGTCTTCTTGAGGTGTTGTCAATAGTACAGTACACAGGGTACATCTTAAGAGCACCCGGCTCTGGGCTGCACACTCAGGGCTGCCTCTTCCTGCCCAGGCTCTGGCTCCAGCAGGGCCCTCCTGTAGGCAGGGGCAGCCAGAAGGAAGAAGCCCTTCTGTGGGAAGTCACTCTGGGTCAGAATCCCCCACAAGCACTCAGTCCCTAGGCTGGTCTCACGCTGAGGCAATTTGAGCATGTGGCTCCCTCTTTTCCCTCCATCCATCAAGCTGTACCCCTCCTGCCCAAGCTGGGCCACAATGTAGAAATGCACAGAGGAATCACTGTGGAGGGCAGGGAGAGGGAACAAGAATAAACACAAAAAAGTCTGTGCTACGTGGAGACTTCTGCAGAAGTTACTGCTATCGCTTCTCTAGCAAAATGTAATTGATTCCAGTGGTGCTACTGGGCCTGTATTATATTGAAATAATCCAAAATAAGAGCAAAAAATGAGCGTAAGCAAAAATCAATTCTAAATATGTGGGATGATTGCCTGATAACTCATCACAAACAAAACTCCCAGAGCTTACAAGAATGATATAAAACCAGCTTTTCTGATAAACTTTTCCAGAGAACAGTATTCTGTCAGGAACTGAATTGCTTACCCAGCATTTATTGTTGCCTGTCTCCTTTCACAGCCACCCACAGCGGTTTACTGCTATTATTTAAAAAGACATTTCTGTCCTGTGGTTAAAGGCAAGGAATCAGAAAAACCTGGGTCCAGTCCAGCCTGTACTAGCAGTCCTTGGTGGACTCAAAGATAGCACTGTATCTACAGAATCTGCACCCACAGCATTGTATCTGTCTTAGCATCTTCCCATTCTGCAACACCCTAGGGAGCAGGCATTGCAAGGCACCCATTAGGTTGAAATGTCCAATTATACACCCCACCAGCACCAGCAGAACCTTGTTCACCACTTGCAGTTACAGAGGTCATAATTTGACTCCCGAACACTTTTAGTCATGCACTTATGAATTTGTGCTTGGCTACTTCCTGGGCATATCTTCATCTTCTGTATCTTTAATGCGTTGTGCATACCCATGAGATGATATCAGTATGAAGGGGGAGAACACCTTGAACACACACACACACCCCTACAAAAATATCACTGTCAGGTCATTGAGGTTTATCCTTTATGGACTTATTTCTCACATAATGATGTACTTATGACATTTTTCTATGGCAACACAATAGCAGAATAACCGTTCAAGTCAGGAGTCACCTAACTGACCATCTAGGGTGTTGGGTTGTTCCCACTTAGACTGTGCTAAACTACAAACACACAGAAGAGGGAAAGGAAGCGAAAAAGACACTAAATTTTCCACTGGCAAGGTAGGAGGTGCTAAACAACACTAGCTGGTGCCAATAAATTCAGCGGTGATGAAGAGTGATATCTTTCCTGAGTTAGGAGTTTCTTAACTACAAGAGTGCTGCCCAAGGAAAGGGAGCGTAGAAAAAATGAAGGGTGAAAGCAGCCTAAAAAATTCCACATCTTCAGGGGCTAATTATTTTAGCAACCTAATACTTTCTGGCTAATGATCATAAACAAAATTAGTTAGTTGGGATCACCTCTGTCATTATTGCCATAAAATTGTTGAATCACTAAATCAGCATTCACATGGATTGTCTTAAAGCACTGGTGGCAAGTTATCTGTCAGTGATCTGTGTAACACACCATTTCCCATGTAAAATCCATCGTAATAATGACAGATATAACTGCTGTATGGAAACATCCACTCTTTTCAGTCTCTGCCTCATAATTCTGGACAGTTTTCCTGGAGGGTATCTGGTATTAATCTTGCATCACATGTTAAACACAAAACATAGCTATCTAGAGAAGATTAAGCACAACTAATACAAAATCAGGAGTGTAAGCAAAATGCAGTAAACTGGAAGACTATGCACTTTTCTCCAGGCAGCTGGACCCAATATGAAGCTGAGCCTCAAAGTCTGGGCTTGGCAATGTGGCATCCCCAAAATGCTGGAGAGTATGATGACGGTCCTAGTCAGGAACAGCCTACTGGAGATACGGGAAAAAACTGTAAATCAAATTGGCCTGTTCAGAGCCCAGCAGGTGTCTGACAGTGAACAGTAATTATGGGAATCCTTGATTACCAGATGATAGTGCAGACTATATATGAAATCAACTGTGTAGGTGAAAGAAGTGACTGTTTGTAGAAACAAAGCATGACATTAATTCCCCCAAAGGACAGGTCTGTTCTCTGTTGATCTTGTGAGACCTTTCCTTAAAGCAGCAGATACTGGCTGCTGATCAAGATACCACCTCTCTGATGTTGAGATCCAAAAGGAGTTCAGAACAGCATAAACGTAAAGAAAATTCATCACAATGGTTAATTGGTCCTGGTACTCAGCTACAAAGCAATGCTTTAAATAATCACAAAAAGTCTTTGTTATAATTAAGAAAATGTGGCAAGCATTCTCTCTCCAATGGTGTAGATGTTGACAAAGCCAGAATATGCTGACCCTACAAAATTTTTTGTTCTGAGATCGACACAAAAATTAACCCTCTACTTGCAAATCAGTTCAGCCCCTCGATCTTTAATTATTTTAAAATGCCTTCAAGTAGTTGTCAGTTTTTCCTGAGATGTTCTTTGGCCGTGACTATTTAGGAAAAATACTACCAATTTCAGCAGTTTTATGCAAGTTAATTCACTCATTAACATCGCCTGGCATATATAATGGAAGAGCATTTAGCCACGTGTTTCTGTCAGGACAAGTATACTATCAGTGTAATCTGGAATTGCTCCTGTGAAATGAATTGAACTATATGAGATATAGCAGTTGAAGATAAAAGTCCTCACCTTTCTTTTTATGGCAGTCTCTGTACTAGCTCTCTCCTAATTTTGTGGCTTTCATCTGAAATGCCTCCAATTTAACAATGTATTTGGTTTGCTACATACTTGCTCCTCAAGGTTATGTGAATACTTCTTTGTCTTTCCCGGTAAATAGATTGCAGGCACACAACCCCCAGAACAATTTATGTTTTATTTAATAGATTAATAGCAATGCAAATGTACTTCAGGTGTTTCGTGTGTTTTCACCCATAAATCACTTCTACAATTTCTAAACATGAAGCTCCTGCTCATTGAAAACCAGGTCTCTGGGTTTTCTCCGCATGACTGTAACTATTCACTCACAAGAACTTTAAACCAATCTCCATGTGAATTTCTTTCACAAAGAAAGAAAAAGCTGCATTTACCAGCACCCACTACGATTCTTCAGTTCTCAGCTGTTCACTCCTGCCCCTGCACCTACCCCATCCCTTGTGTCCACATACAGAGACTGGGAACCTTATCCTAGAAACTAGTCCATTTAGGAAAAAAAGAGAAAAAAGTTCTCCCATCTGGTTCATGAGTAGCTGCAGGCAAGGAAAGGGATGCTTAAGTTGGCATTGCTCCTGGAAAAAATGACTGTCATACTATGCTCTCAACAGTGTTTGGGAAGAAAATTTAGAGTATATACTTGCATATTTCAGATCTAATAACGAATGGGCTTTTTGCTTATCCCAGCCACGTCCTCCTTGAAAACATTTAGCATTCCGGACTGCATAATAGCTAAAATCTTAAACTTAACAGCTGTCATTTTGTCATAAAATATAATTTTCATGTTTTAATCTCTTTTCATCAAATAACCACCTTTGAATCAAAATATCCTTGTTTGAAGAATTAATATGCTTTTCTTTCCATTTTTTCCTGTAATCAGCTTTAAGAAACAGAAAAAGTAAAAAAAGGACTCAAATTTTTTTTTTTTTTTAAAGCTTGGGGAATTTTTTGTTGTTTTCTGAAAAATTCAAACCACTGAAAAGCTTCTCACCTGTTCTAGATCTGAAAAACTTAAGAACACAATGCATGATTGCTCCTGTAACAGATACCCTTTTATTCTCTGAAATGGAAGTAAGCTAACTGTGAATAAGACAGAGTAAGGTAATTGCCGGTATAATGAGACTGCATATTCACTTCCAGAAATGTGCTTTCTATGTGTTTGCAAGCATGAAATTCAAACCCAGAACTGCCAAGGTCTGCTACAACAAGCACCACCAAACCTGAGTCTGCACATGGCATCCTGAATGTCCTAAGGACAGAAGAGGTGGGTGGCTTGTGGTGGAATCACGCTGAATGTGATTAAGCTAATCGGAAATATGAAGAGACTAATGTGTTTGAAGCCTGTCCTACTACAGAAGTTCTTTGCTTCTCTCCTAAACCTTTTTTTTTAATATTTCCTTATTTATTATTTGCAAGGTTCTTTCAAATCTTTGCATGGAAGCACTAGGGAAAGAGTTAATTCATGTTTCTATAATTGACAGCTTTCATTTGTACTATATGATATGAAAGGCATTGTAACTGTAATAGCACAGAGTTTAAAATGAAGTTAAAATATTATGCTCTCCTTGGGAAATGTATAACTTCAGCTGAAAAAAAAATATTCTTTTCTTTTTTTTTTTTTAAGGTTTCTTCCTTTCTAAAGGGTTTTTTCCTCTTTACTCCCCAAAAACTATTGTAAAGTTAAATATAGTTATTATATTAGGCTTAGGTCTTAATTGATTTTTCATCAATGTAAGTTTAGTTGACAGAAAGAGAAATCAGCATCTTGTTGCTGGCATCTTGTTGCCAGCTGCATTGCAACCATTTAGTGTCACGCAGTCACAAAGATATATCAGTATCTCATTACCAGCTTTGTTGGACTTCTTATGCTACCTGGACTCTTGGAAATGAATATGATAAAAGGTTTTAGAAAAATGTAAGAGATAATAGTACTTAAGAATAAGGTGTTTATAAAAATCAGGAAAGTTTTTAAAGCTGTTCTGTAAGTCCATTCTCTAAGACACGAGAACCCAAGAAAGCTGTAGGGCTAAAATACAAAAAAAAACCCACCCAAAACCAAACCCAACAAAAAACCTGAAACGCGGCAGCAGGACACTATAGGTACAAAAGTTCACAGTGTCAAACAAGGTTCCCTAAGCAGATCACCAGTTATTTTCCATGGCTGCAACTAGGCAAAGATTAACAATCAAAGACGTAGCATCTACACACTTTGAGTGAGCACAGATAAATTTGTCTGCATTTTGAAGATAATGGGCACTGCAAGAATGAATACAATATTTGTCTTTTATGACAGTGTGTATGCAGTCTGGGATCTTTCAGTTGAGGGTATTGCTGATACTCCTGTCTCAAGAGCTCACCGTTTCTTGCTGCTTGCTTTGTATTCTGCTTATCTTGGTATCACAGCTCCACAGGTGATAATGAAATGGTACCGCTTCTCTCAAGGACACTTAATTTGAATGTTGTCAATAATTGCACAAAATTAAGTTAAAGCACAAACCAATAACCTCTCCATTTGCAGTCCGAGCAATGCTCTCAGAATGCAGAACACAAAACACAAGGCAACCAACGCTGCTGAAGGCGCTAAGGTGATGCCACATTTTATCCCCTACTAATTTGGTTTTAATAAGGATGTTACAGCTGCTATCAAAAAGTAGAGAGAGCAATATTTTTTTTCCCCTTTTAGGGGCTGCAAGGCTTGGAACCACACACTTCTTAACTCAATAACCTTGAAATTAATCCAGGATTATTCAACTGCAAGAGAATTGTTAGAAGACTGGAAACAGCATCCTGCACTCTGTCTTTTTATTGTAACCTTCCTTATAGTATCATCTTGCAGTGAAACCTGAATATCCTAATGGGATTAAACATAAAAGAAAGTCAGGAAAAAAAATTGCTGGATTAGAATTTTAACTGAAGCCTTCTGTGAGAAAGACCACACCTCTGTCAGTGACCTTTCTCTCCCCATGTGTGATCCCAGTTGTGCCTAGTCAAGTGTCCAAAGGGGACTCCATCAGTTCACGCTGTATTTATCCTTTTGCTCCTAAAACAGGTGTCTTATTACTAAGAGAACAAACATTCATGACATTGATCGGGGTGTATTAACCCGCCCTGCAAAAGCGCATAATGTTCTCTGGTATGAAAAGCAGAATGTAATGATACTATTTAAAACCTGACTTTTGTATTGATAAAAAACATCGCCCTAAGCAGAAGGCAGTAATTTCTGTACTAGCAAATAGGGAAAAGGTGAAAAAAATGCAGGCTCCTGAGTGTTGTAGAATGCCATTTCTATCTCCAGCTCCAACCTTCATTTGTTTTTAATTGCACTCTCTGATAAGTTTGCCTTTAACATCTAAAAAAATGTTAGTTTAGAATATCATACTGTTTTCACAGCCCTCATTAGATACCACAAGAATGCTTTTCATCTCATTTTTACTCTAAACTCCCAAAGTCCTCTCTAGCTCTGAACAATTATATTAATTAGAGAGCAGTTATTCACAGATGAGCAGAAAACCAAGCTTAATCAAAAGAAACTTCTAAAACACTTTTCATTTTTATCATTCTAGATCTCTTTGCCTTCACAGGGCTTCAAAGGTTCATACTCAGTCTCATAAATGCTATCATAAAACATTAACAACAGTGTAAACTCTAGTGTGGGAGGATGTATATGAAGTTGAATTCCTGTTCTTACACTCAGATACATACCCCAAATGGGGCAACAAGAGGAGATTTCCTCACATCTTTCCAGCCAATGTGTTCTCCTAGTAATATAACTCAAGCTCAGCCTATTGCTGCTCTCCTTTTCATACTAATTCACACCTAAGGTGTCAGGCAAGTTGTTGTACACCTGCACTGAAATCTTAGGTATTATATCTTTTTTCTCTTACTTAGAGTAACTACTAGATCTAGCGCTGAGCCAGTACAAAGAGCAAGAAGATGGTCCTTGACCTTTTGAGCTCATAAGATAAGTGTAAGAGGAGAGACAAAGAGCAAGTAGAGGGCCAGACAGCACCATAATCAGGTGTTCAGATCAGCAGTCAGTAAGCTATGACTACTACATACATTTTCTCTGACAAATCTGATTTGCAGATTGAGATAATTATTGTCAACATACAACTTGCTATCAACATGTATAATCTCTTTGGCTCCTGTTTTAAGCCCCAGTGCTTATTTCTCCACAAACAAACAACAAAAAAAATCTCCCTTGATCTGTCCCATCAAATAAAATGCTCTGCCTTCTCCCACCCTGGTCTCCCAACCTCTTCTGCCGTATATAGAAAGAAACCGGAAGAGGGAAGTAAGTTTCACAAAAAAAGATATGTTGATACAGAGGGATCTTCATAAAGATAAATAAAGATAGGGTTATACATTTGACATGAGCATGGATGACAGTTTCAGCACTATGGTTTTGAAAATCCTGCTTGCTGCTTACAGAATTAATTGTGACGAAATACGCTCCTCCAGGATGCTCAAACACTTAGAATGAACCCACTGAACTTTTTGATCTGCCTAAAATCCCATAGAAAAAAGCACTGTTCTTGATTATCATTTACCATGTCATTTTCCTCTTTGAATAGACTGGCTTATCCTTGCCCACTGTACTAAGTATTTAGCCCTCAAACTTCGGAATCCTAATGGCTCTGCTCCAACCTGTGTCCTAGGTTTTCTATCTTACAAAGAATATATTTATCACCACAGTGTCACTAACTGAAAACTTCACTGTTCCTTTATTTCATTATCTTTATTCCAATGTTGTCTCTAATTTAGCCTGAGCTTCCCTTCCCCAGCCCCTCTCTAGCCCTGTCAGACAGACTCTTACCCTTTTTTTCATACAAGAGACCCACTGCTTCCTAAGGTCTATTATTTGTTAGGAGTAATTTATTTGCATTCCCAAATTTATATGTGGAAAAATTATGTCAGCCATAATCACCCCTTCTTTCGGAATCATCAGTGGGTTTTTTTCCATTGTGTTTGTCGGTCTTCTAGAACAGACCCTTTTGATTCATTAATTGTCTAGCAGCATTTGTCTTGAACATTGGTAAACACAATGTCATCATAAATATATTTTCTGGTAAAATGATTTCCATGTTTCCAGTGTCATAGATAGTTACAAAAACTTCAGTCTGGCCACTGCACAATACAGAGGGACTGTTTTCTCATAAACTAACAACAGCTCTCTGATTGGCAAGATTTTGGCTAACCAAAGTAAAGATTAATTAACCCGGAGCTCTCAAATACCTGATAATTATAATAGGAACTTATACTGGACTTACTTTATATAACCAAAATGTTGTGTAAATGCTGTATTTCATACAATTGCAGCATTTAGAACTCAGATTCTATTCTCACCAAAACTGACTCTAGACCAGCTTTGGCCCATGTACCCTAATTTATATGATAGGATGAACAGAAACCAGATAAATTCACTATTACTTGGTATAGCAAAAGAATGTAGAGAGAATACCTGCACAAACCCACACATCATGTAGTCATCAAACAAAGGCAGGCTGGGTCGATCCTCTCGATAAATGGTGATTTTGTAGCTGCTCACAACCTGAGGGCTGGGCTGCGAATCATCTGTTACAAGAACAACAATTTTGTTCAGTCCAAGGCCAAGGGGGTAGTTTGCAACGCTGCAAGGCAAAACAGGAAAGAAGTAAAAAAAACACTGAATAAATAAAGATTTACTCTGCTTTATCTATGGCAGCTAAGCTTTACTTGCTCCTTGAGCCTTCTATTTCTACCATTCTCCTTCTCTTACAAAATACATATGATTTTAAATAAAAAACAGTGTAAAGATTTGTAACAATTCACAATTCTTTCAGGAAGACAAAATACTGACAGTGAAACTTAGTGAAACAGCTTCAGTAACAGTGGCATTTCAAATACTGTGTTCAGTTTTGGGCCCCTCACTACAGAAAAGACAATGAGGTTCTGGAGTGTGCCCAGAGAAGGGCAATGAAGCTGGTGAAGGGTCTCAAGCACAAGTCTTATGAGGAACGGCTTTGGGAACTGGGGTTGTTCAGCCTGGAGAAAAAGAGACTTTATCGTTCTCTACAACTACCTGAAAGGAGGTTGTAGAGAGGTGGGCAGTCTCTTCTCCCAGGTAAGAAGTGATAGGGCAAGAGGAAAAGGCCTCAAGTTGTACCAGGGGAGGCTTAGATTGGATATTAGGAAAAAATTCTTTACCGAAAGTGTTGTCAAGCATTGGAACAGGTTGCCCAGGGAAGTGACTGAGTCACCAGCCCTGGAGGTATTTAAAACAGGTCACACCTGGGGACATGCTTTCATGGTGGACTTGGCAGTGTTGGACTTGTTGATCTTAAGGGTCTTTTCCAAACTAAATAATTTTATGACAATTCTTATAATTCTGATGCCAAAGCCTCATTCTGAATGAGTGAACTTGAACTTATTTCTTCTTTTGATCCTAGTTGCCCTACTCCGACCCATGTAAGAAGACTGTTGGCTGAAGGACCAAGCCCAGCAGGGTAGTAGCTTAGGTCACAGTGCAAAATCAAAGCGTGGATAAGAAAGCATGAATTCTTTGTTGTCTGCTGGGTCTAGTCTAATAATGGCCTGTTCCAACTCAGCTTTGATGCTGCAAGTGACTGGAGAAGCTGGGGAAGATACTAGCAACTGTGTACTCTGTAAAGCTAGGATTAATTATGGCTTGAGAACATATTAACATTGCTTTCAGGACTTTGACTGAAAAATACAAATAGCTGAATGTTGAACTCCCTCTGACTTCCCTGTGACTAATCTATAGGTATTCTGCGCTTTTGGAAACACACAAAAAAATCTGTCTATCCTAACATATTTCCAAAGTTAAGAACACTTTTAGCTTTTACACTCGTACTTTTTAACTCATACCTTGGCCCTTTTTTCTCGTCAAGGTGTACTTGGCATTGACAGTTAGAGGGTTCTGCTCCTATCTTCACTGTCACCATGTCAAATGGGACTTCTGCATAGTATTCTTTGATCTTTGGGTTAAACTGAGGATTCAGCTCCAGCTGTGGACTGGTGAAGATCTGCCTGATATGAGATAGGGTATCTTTATCTGTTCCAAGAAGGCATCAAAGAAAAAACCGTGAAATGTATGAACATTTTTAAGTAACATGCAACTTCTGGCAGATTGAAAACATATACAGGGGCAAGATTTTTAATGCCTGGTCACTCTGAGACTGATAATCCTGCTGCAAGGTCTTAGTCTTAATGGAGTTTGTATTAGCATTTGAGAAAGATTTTTAGACCCTGGAGGGATTTTAATCATTCAGTGTCCAATGACTCTAGTCAGAGTCACAAAACTCAAAATCTGAGCAAGCCTTTGAAAATGCAAGGATTAGGTCTGAGAGATCCTGTCTCCAGTTGGTTAACTGAAACTTAAAGAATAGTTAGGCCAAAATTCATAACCTACTTAGGTACCAGCCTGTGTACAGGGTTTATGTATATGTGTAATTGCCAATAAAAATCAAAATAAGACATATGCTTACTGTTGAGAAGAACAAGTCACATGTAGGTATCTAGACGCATAGGGTCATTTGCAGTACAGCTGGAAGAATGCTGCATTAAAATTCCTAAATCAACAAATTCCAGCTCCTTGCCTGTGTATGAAGTCTCCACAATCAAATCCTATTTGTTCAAATGTATCCTTTATTTTATAGTGTTTGCCAAATGACTCATAAGAATTATTTGCTGGCAACCTACTTTTGACAAATATTTTAATCCAACCTATTGGATTCAAATTTACAGTATAATTACACATTCAAAACTTGCTTTCAAAATATATATTCTAGTATGTGCTTAAAACTGGGTACTTCAGAAAATACTCCAGCCAGGAACTTCTTTTACTATAATATCTGAAAAATCTTTTGACTTAAAAAAGGGTTCATAAGGGTCAGAAAGGATGCAAACAGTTCTATGTGGACCTTTTATACCTCAAAATATCTGCCTTGAGAAATAAAACAGGGCAATTTTAACACTCTTTTGCATGGATTAAAAATATTGAGGAAGTTATTCCAGTGGAAGAAGAGAATTTGGACTAGATTTGTAGGTAAATAGAGGCTTACAAATAGACACACAGAAGGTACTTAAAAAAATCCTGGAGATGAGTATAAACAGTTCTACAGATCCTGTATGCCTTATCTAGAAATGTTATCGCACTACTAGCTTAAAAATGAGGAGGAATTTTCAAAATCACAATTAATTGAGGTATTTTCAAAATAAAGTATGATGCTATTGGAATTGTGATGCCAGTCAGACAGCACAGGAGCCTTTCTGGCCACTGACTGACACTGAGGAGTTTCTGGAGGTACCATGATATCAGTAACAGAGGGGAAATGAGGCTCAATAGGTAGAAAAACCTTTCCATCACAGAGCAACTGTTTAATGTTTACAAAGCGGTTTCTCAGAGAACTTCTGAGAGGAAGGCAGCAAAAAGAAGTGCTCCCACCACAAATATACTTTAAACCTTTTCATTGCTTTAAATATACTTTACTTTAAATATTCCTACAAGCAGATGTTTTAGAAAAAACTCTTAATCTCTTAAAAAGCTCTTTAAAACTCCACCACTGAGCTGAAGACTGGCCTTACACAAGAATTACTGAACTCTATACAAATTTAAAGGTTATTCCACAAGAACAAATATATAGTACTTCTTAGAAATAAAGGGCAAAAGTCTATTGAAGTGTGGCAAGGGATCAATAAGTACTAGAATAGTCACATTAATATGCACAGATAGCAATGTTTAACTTTGTGCTTGAGGTTTATTGAACATAATAGCCCAATTATTAAGTGATTCATAAACATTTTTGCTACTTAAAAATACTTTTTTTTTTTTTTTTTTTTTTTTTAACATAACAGCCCACAGGCACTCCGTTCACTGAATGGTCATGTAGAAACACCAAGGAATTTGTTCAAGTAATCACTCTTCTTCCCCCTTAGTGGTCTAGAAAGACTTACCATAACTGCATTGTCTTTCTTTAGTCTTACTTGAATAATGCAATGCTGAAAGATAAACAAAAACAATTAATCACTTTCTTCCCTAATCCTGTAGGAGAAGGAACCCTCATTGTGTCAATTATAAAAAATATTGTACACTTTTATTCTTTCCAGCGTGAAATCTTTACTTTAGGCTCATGAATACTGCTCATGGGCTCAGCAGAACAACTTACACAGATAAGGAAGAAATTGGTCTTATATACATAGTAAGCAAAGACCTTCCAGCTGGAATGCAGAACAATGTAATCTAAATCATGCATGTTATCAGAAGTAGTACAAATAGGAAAAACATATCGTATATAAAGACCTTATTCTGATCCCTTACCTTCATGATTCTTCCTGAAGTCAGAAGGAACATTCTGCTTAGGACTCACATTTTCTTGAGAAAAATTCCTGTTAATTGAATATATTTCTACATGAATGGAAGGAATAGAAACCATTGAAAATTTTTCAAAAATTTCTATATGGCAATCCAAGGCATATGGTATTTTAATATTCTCCATGGAAAGATAAACCTTCTGGATTCATGTTCCCCACATTAGCAATATTACCTGAATGAATGTGACAGAAAACACACATTCTATAATAAATGGTAGCATAAAACATGAAGAAACCCCACACCAGAAATAAATTTCAAAACAGTTGAAATGCTGGGAAGAGGAAGCATAAATTCATATAATGGAACAGTTATGTGTTTTGATTTGCTTGTTAATTAAAAAAAAAAAAAAAACAAAAAAACCCACATGATCAACATCCAGAGTGCGTGTGAGACTATATAAATCCTCAGTAAAAAAAGACAAGTCAATTGCAACAAATCATTAATATGTTAGTGGTGCCCATATTGCTAACTCCACAGTTGTTTTTCTTTCATGTAGCATTTTAGGAGCATAATAGAAGAAAGGCAGTAGGCTTCTCTCCAATCCATGTACTAGGCCTCTGGCCGATAAGACTTTTTTCAGAGGTCCATTACCATTTCTTGTTTTCTTAGTGTTTTCCATAGAAATTCTCATAAAGCAGCTTCTTCCCAGATACTGCTGCCCATTCAGTTTGGATTATGAAAGACACAAAACACTGTCTGTGCCAAAGAAGGGAGGTGGCAATAACGTTCTATGCAATCAGCCATCACTACTGAAAGCAATATCGAGGTCAATCACGGTAAAAGGTAAACTGTCCAGTAATAAAACTGAGATTTCTGCATTGTCTCAATGAGATAAGGAAAGAAGCAACTGGCAGATCCATGTGTCTCTGTGCGTGCATGAAAATGTAGTTCTGAGCTTGCAGTGTCTAGACGCCACCCTAATTACATGCACATTCATGACCTTGAAAGGAGACATTTAACAAACTATTAGAGAGTTTGTTTTCCAAGATACAACTCATTTTGCACCCCTCTTTCTGCTTGCTGAGAAGGGAATGGCTAACACCTGTCAAATACATTTTTTCTCTCCTCTGCTCCTTTTTGATTGCTGAGTCCCAAACCCTATTGTAAGGTGAAAATAAGATTTATCAATTCTACATCATGTCAGACTTTGGTTTAGCCAGAGGAAAACTCAGAAGTATGGCACCCACCACCACTGCAAGGCCCCAGCTTCCAACGTACAAGGCAATTCTATAAAGGGATTGTAATTATCATCAGACAACATTAAGAGACATATACTCTATTCAAATACAAGGGAGTATCAAAATGTAATATTTAGAAATATTAGTACAGAAAGATACTTGGATTACAGTATTTATGGAAAGATATTCAGATTACAGTGTGGCCAGCAAGACTAGGAAAGCCATCGCCTCCTTGTACGCTGCACTGGTGAGGCTGCACCTCAAATACTGTATTCACTTTTGGGCCCCTCACTACAAGAAAGACATTGAGGTACTGGACCGTGTACAAAGAAGGGCAGCAAAGCTGGTGAAGGGTCTCAAGCACAAGTCTCATGAAGAGCAGCTTTGGGAACTGGGATTGTTTAGTCAGGAGAAAAGGAGGTTGAGGAGAGACGTTATTACTCTCTACAGCTACCTGAAAGGAGTCTGTGGCGAGGTAAGGGTCAATCTCCCAAATAACAAGTGATAGGACAAGAGGAAATGGCCTCAAGTTGCACCAGAGGAGGTTTAGATTGGATATTAGGAAAATTTCTTCACGGAAAGAGTCGTCAAGTATTGGAAAAGGCTGCTGCCCAGGGAAGTGGTTGAGTCACCATCCCTGGAGGTATTTAAAAGATGTGGCCCTTTCGGACGTGGTTTAGTGGTAGTTTTAGCAGTGTCAGGTTAACAGTTGGACTCGATGATCTTAAAGGTCCTTTCCAACCTAAATGATTCTACGATTGTATGATTTATCTCTGCTGAAGACAGGGCATTTTAATCATCAGTGTCATTAAGTTTTCCTTTGTCCAAGCTCCTTGCAGCAGACTGAGGAATGATGCACTTACAAAGCTCGCTCTGAGGCAGGAAGCAACTGGGATACTGGACTCTGCAGAGTCCTGCATTTGTCCCTTCACACAAATGAGTGGCCCCTTATTCACTTAGTATCTTGGAGGAGCTATCAAGCACAGATGTGCAGATTGTCTACACGTTTTGCAATTAGCTCTAATGAAACTAATGACTGTATGTCGGGTACCCTAGGTGAGTGCATGCTTATGAAGGTACCTTTTGAAAGATTCCCACTGTGTACATCACAAACTATTGACAGCAAAGCTGCCCTTTCGGAATCTCTTTGATTCCACAAATGAGCAAGCTAAAGGATTGACAGCAGCAATAGTAATGTAGCTCTGATGGTCTAAGCAACCGGATACATAAACATTGAAGGATGTACAGAAACAGCTAATATCTTTCATAAGATTAAAATATAAAAAGTAAAAAATCTAGTCACTTCTGTGGCTTCCAATGAGTGTGTTAGTTTTCAATGATGCAATTTTAATGGATCATAAAGTCAAAAATTAGACCATATTTTGGTATTCAGTAAAGTTATAGATTTCATTTGTTTAGATGATCTCTTTTAAGTCTCTCTTGAAAATGAGGAGCCACTGGAGGTAATTTTGTGAGACGTGATCACTTGCAACTTTTTCCTGTTTGATAACTGTGATGGAAGTGTGAGCTATCTGTTTTGTAGAGTGTTTGCTTGGCTTCAGTCACAGAATTTCCATGAGAGCATTTCATTCACAGAATGAAGTATCTTATGCTGATCTTCGAAAGAGATATACAAAAAATTGCAGGCTGAAGAGTGGGATTGGTTTCCTGGCACTCAGTTCCAACTGTCTCTCTCTCCTTTCCTCTTTCCCTCTGTCTCTCATTCCTCACATTGCAGATCAGTGATCATATCCAGACTTTGCTGCTGTTGTCTTCTGCCTCGTGGGCTGAACCACATTTGTTTCTTAAACTGCTCAGGTCATGGGCATGACCAAGTCAAACTCCAAGAAATTATTCTTAACCCAAATTGGGTTTGAGGGATGCTGCCTGTATTTTGACCTGAAAAAAGGGCTTGCATATGGTAAACTAGAAACACTTTTCCAAATATATAATTTTACTTCATAAAAGCGTTGGCAGTTTTATTGACCTGCTTAGGCTTTTGTCTTATAAATACAGAAGGGTTAGCTTTTCTCACTAATCTGATTCTCCCATGCTAGCCTGCTGTCTGGACACAGACAAACATACTAAATGACAGTAACGACGTACCTTTTAGTCATATCAACTGAAACTGCATAAAATTGAAAAACAGAGCTCAAACAATCAAATAATGCAGAAAGTGGATTTCAGTGTATATGTGAGGTAGTACCACTGTAACTTTGTCATATATTATACCAAATCATCTGAGGTGGTAATTCTCACCTAGGCTGTAACCATTTCATTATAGTTTGAGATGAGTTCTTCTTGCTTCTCCTGTGGAAGGAATTCAGAGAGTTCACTAATGCCATTTAAAGTTTCAATACTAGTCATCTAGATGCAAGGAGTTAAGACCAGGAAAATTCTTTAATTCCTGTCTCCATCCTATGGATTCATGATCAGTGAACACTGTAACTGTACAAGACCTAAGTCAGAAGTCACTATTTTTCCCATAAGTATGTTGTCTGGTTGGAATGCATACCTGAATTATTTGGGGAATAAGCTCTACTAAGCTCTTTCTTCCCTGCAATTAAGTATAATTACATGCATATCTGACACATGCATCACCATCATTGATTTAGCAATGTCAAAACATATGGGTTTTTATACAGTGAATGAACAGAATGGCTTTATTAGTTTAGCCACTGCAGAAAAACACAGTGCAAAGAAGCAGACTGGCCTATGCCCCAGAGAAAGGTCATGGTACTTCTACATATTTATACACATACAATAAGTAAAAAAAGAGGCCACGGGGCTTGCTCAAAGTGAGTGAGTGGCACAGCTTAGATTAGAACAGAAAGCTGCTAAAGGTTGGTATGCTTTGATATGCAAACCTAAATATTTTGGCAAAAGGGCAAGGGCTTACACATGAATGCAAGCAGCTGCATCTTTGAGTTACTTTTCATGGAGTGGCCAGCAGTAACAACAATAACGCTTAGTGCCTTCATGGAACTACTTTTTTTCAAAACACTAACAGTTACCTAGCAGGGTGGTAAAGTTTAAGCTTCACTTTATAGCTAAGCAAACGAAGATACAGATGACTGTTGACTTTTTGAAAGCTATGTCCATTCAATGAGGAACAAAAATTAACGCCTTATACAGTCATTATATTATTCTCCAAACAAAATGTCAGAAATAATGTCATTCACATATTTAACTTGAAACTCTGTGGTATGGAGCACACTCATAGTCTGATGCACCTCTATTCCCAAGCCTTTGTTTGCAAAACCATATGTGCCTGTAGTCAGTATGGTGTGGCATCCATGTGTATGAAATGTCATTAGTCGAGAGGTAATGAGTACAGAAAACACATTTTTATACATTTTATACTAAAAATATAGCATACAGCAACTTTTCTCCTTCCCTCCCTCCCTGTCTTTCTTCCTTTCTCCCTCCCTCCTTATGAAAGTCAAAATTTCTTGCCAGAAGTTCAGTGGATATAACCTTGTCATTACAAAATTTTTCCATCTTTTCAAAAAGAGTTAAAATGAGGTTGTCAGAGTATTATGACCTTTGACCTGTCTCTTGTAGGACAGAGAATTTAGAGCCACTTAAAAGTATTAGTTCATTTTGGAAAAATATTTCCCTGAAACTCGATATTTTCTTTATAGTTTTGCTTTTAATTGGTGAATAAATTAAAAGCCTTAATCCTGGTAAGCACTCCTACTTTAGAGTTTATAGCTGTTCAGAAACAACCTACCTAATTTTCTTCATATTTATTAGAAAAAAAATTACTGCAGCTCCAATTAATTTTTTAAGCCAGTGTCCTCTGCATTAGAAAGAGAGGCAAAGAGGTTTGTCCTGTGTAGAAACCTAGCTACATCTCTAATGGCAAAATGGCTGACAGTGCTCCATGATGGAATGATGGACCTTCATCTACTGAAGGATTAAGTTTTATGATGCTCACTGGAGCTACTGCAATCAATACAATTTGCGGAACTACCCCCAACATATCATGTAATAGTTGTCTTACCATTCTGAAAGGTTAGGATGTGCCTCTTTATTCATGAACTGGAATTGTTCAAGTAAACTGGAAAGCAACCGGTGCACAGTCAGAACTGAACCAAACCGCCTCATTGGGTCTACCATGTGGTAAAGGTCATGCAGTAAAGTTTGAATCTCGGGTGCAGCAGAAGGGAAAAGCTGAGAAGAGAGAGACTGATTAGAGACTACACATTATATTTGCAAAATGCAAAGTGGTAAATGATCACAAGACAGCGTATATACAATACAGATGGATATATATTAATGTTCTTTCTCACATGTGTAGAAAATTACTGTTTTACCTAGCCTCACAAATCAAGATTACTAGTATTGATATGGAAGGCTAACACTTTGGCCTCTGATATGACTTCCAGATCTATTCAACTCAATCCCTCTTCAGAAAGTGTCACCAGTCTCCAACAATAATACTCATCAGTTCCAAAAATCCTCCAAAACAAAATCAGCAAAACCTCTACCTCCCTTTTTCCTTGTCCATCCAGCCAAATACATATGGCAAAGATGGCAAAGAATGGTATTGAAGGAGAAATGTTAAGAGATTTACATAAAATATGTATCCAGTACAACAAAACCCCATTTATGTTACCAGCTCAAAATGTCCAAGACTCTTCAGCTCCTTTATGAAAGTAATCATTGAATTTATCTCTCGTAAAGGCAAACATTGCTCATCTTCTCTGTGGTAAATTCTATCCTGCAACGGAAAGGGTGGCATATTCTGGTGAAATCACATGGAAAACAACATGCTTTCATTAGACCCAAATCCCTTTGGTATCAAAGGAACAAGTTACAACAGCTCTCAACTTGCCCTAACCTCATCCAAAATCATGTCAAGCCAGCTCCTTGACAGCTCTTCCCATTTCTTAGCCTAGAATAAAATAACCTGTGCTTTAGCACTGTACAGAAAAGCATCCACAGGAACTATCATGGGAAGAGACTACATAAAGTCTAGACAATGACACAGAAATTTTGAAAGGAGGGCTGGCCTCCTATAGAACACAGGCGCAGGTAACCATATCGTACATGCACGTATTTCTACGGCTTCCTACTTTGTCTTAATGTACAATAAATGTAGAAGCCATGACCCTGTACAAGTCACATGGATAATTTAGTCCCTCGTAAGCACGGGGCTCCTCAGAAATGCACTCTTAAAAGTGCCCAGACTGAGAGAAATACTGCTAAAGGAGACCCCAACTTGACAGAAGTAGTTTTCACTAGTGATGCAAACTTTATACATATCCTATAAATGCAAAAAATTGCAGTTGCTGCATTCAGATTGAGATAAAGTTGTAAGAAACAAAAGTCAATTCTGATGTTCATGAATCTACTTGCCTGAGTTAATCAGTTCTAGGTTTATGAAAACACACAAGCTTGTATATTCAGAAAGACCATTTAAAAACGGTGAGGAAAATACTGTAATTTGGGGAATGACATAATCTGAGAGTGGAAATTTTATAAACAAAAACTCAATTGTTCAATATAATTACAGTTTTATTCTCAAGAATTCAGTAACAGAGAGATTTTCATTTTCATAAATTATTCATTCTATAAGTTGTCACCAACAAATTCAGAAAAGCATATAATTTAGAATGAAATGTTTTCAAATAGTTAATAATAAGAAAAAGGTGGGATGAACTACCTCTTTCATAGTTGATCCATATATTTTTTGCAAAGCTTCTATGAAACTGGATGTTGAGGATTCATTAGATAAGAGAAATTTAAATGTATCTTCAAAAATAAATTCTTTGAAAGCTTGGTCCTGAATATTTGATTCATTGTCATCTTGAAATTCAAAGTTTTCATGCACCTATTGGAAAATAATGTAAGAATTTAGAGGTTGAATATCAAGTCCAGTCTTCTCATAACCCTATATACCAATCGAACTACTTATTTAAAAAAA